>SZWC01000096.1:155089-190617 GCA_023375785.1 Penium margaritaceum
GAATCGATGGAATGCAAATATTTTTGCACCAATGGAAAGCTTAGGAAAAATACTACAATTCGCATGTGCCACTTTTTAAATTTGACAAAGAAATGAGAGAGTTATGGTCATCACAAGGCGACAGTCTTACTCATAGAGAAGAGTGTAGCCCTGGCTGACCTCGTTTTGAGCATAACTCTCAATCCGAGTGTTGGATCTTCGCAATCTTGAGCTCGTTGGAAAGCTTGTCTCTTGAACTTGAAGATCCTGTGGTTGATTATCAGATCTGGTGAAGGTTTCACCCCAACCTGTCACTCTCAAAGTGACGGCCTGTGCTGGCTGGAAGTGGCAGAACTTGGCTCTGATACCAAATGTTGGAACTTGAGGAGAGAGGGAGCCTTGGAGCAGCGAGCATGTGTGATTGGAAGGGCATCACTTGTGCTGAAGAATGGTTGTTCAATCACTCAAAATGATGGAGTACATATAGAGCTAGAGCTTGGGCAAGTCAGCCCTCTCACAAGCCACACCACTTAGCCATGGAGGCTAAGGCTCACACACTAGAGTCCATAATCTCACACAAGGGAGGAAATCAGCCTAGCAATCAGGCTGACTACTCACACACGACCTAGAGAGCTAGAGAATGCTCTCATGGCACACTCCTAGTGGTCACATAACCCACAAACCCATGGAGAATTGCCATGTGTCCATGACTAGCACATAAGGATCTCACCTCACCTAAAAAGTAAGGAGAGGTACCTTTATCCTAGTCAGCACACTCAGACAAGGCAATCCTAAGACCAAGGACCTTTTTGGATATTTCTCCCATCAGGTCTTGATCCTGGACATCTTGCCTTTTTCTTTTCTCAGGCTAAGGCATGGAGCCATCACCCATGCCCACCCAGACATCGACGGTCCATGGCCCCCGAAACTTCGAAAATTCATATCTCCCAATCCGACCGTTGGATCGGTCTCAAACTTGGGCGGTAGACATTTTGCCACCTGATCTTTCCAATGGTAAAGTTGGATTGGCGATCGGAGCAGGCATCTGGTACTTTCCTGGAACTTGCTCCTGTGGACCTGAAACTGAGCCAGATGGCTCCTTTCCCAACAAGGAGATCGTCAACAACATGCATGCCATGATCCTCCTCATGGCACTACCTGAAAGCTGGGGTCCACTTATTATCATGTTTGGCTGTTGGAAGAGGGAGGATTTTATGTATGAGGCAGAATCCAAGTACGTGCGCAACGAGGCCATGCGTCGCAGCGGTAGAGAGGCTAACATTTTAGCCTATGGTGCATAGTATGGTGATAGTGACAACAACTCCTATTCTGGTGAAAGCAGTAGCAAAAGCTGTGGCATTGGAGGAAAAAGCAATGGTGGCGGTGGAAAGAGTTCAAAGCATCCTAGGAAGTGCCATAATTGTGGCAAGCCTGGGCGTTGCGTACAGGAGTACGGGACTCCAAAGAAGGAAGACAAAGATAATGGTGGAAGATATGAGGGCAAAGGAAACGGTAAGGAGTTGACAAACATGATGGCTGAGAGCATGCTTGCAACCAAGGCAACAGTAGTGCTCAAGTGTGGAGTCTACAAGCTCGACTCTGGCATAAACCTCCACCCTTCAAAGGAGAAGGATGGGTGCATCTCCACAGGGGACAATAAACGTCGCTTCACGTGTGCCAACGATAGCCTTGTCCATGCACATGGCAAGGGAGATAAGTTTATGAGCAACAACATGAAAGGTACTAAAAAGACTTGAGGCTAGAGAACTTCGAATACATGCCGTCTTTGCGGCAAGCTTTTGTTAGTGTCCCAAATCATGGACCACAATATGATGATCATTTTCACGAAGGAGGCCGTGATTCTCAAGTACAAGGACATCAAGATCTCCTATCCCAAGGAGAGTCTTGTCACACAAGTCCGAAGAGTTGATAGGCTCTACGTGCTGCAGACCAAACCCTTTGAGAGTACAAATTTGGGAAATGGGGCGGTCAAAGAGCCCAAGTCTCCAAAGCCTGATATTGCACTACAAGTCGTCATCATGGCGGCCAACTCCAGCGAGAGACATGCTGAGCTGCGGCATAAACGCTTTGGCCATGTAGCGGATAGCACACTGCAAGTTATGTAGCAACACAAAGTAGTTCATGGGATGGAGGGATGCAAAGCCAAGGATGAGGGTAAGTGCAAAATGCTGTGTGAGTCATGCGTCCAAGGCACGGAAAAGAGAGCCTTTTGAGCGTAATGGACAACGTACGGTAGCAATCTTGGACCTGATTCTTTCTGATGTGTGCCGACCATTCGGCACCCCTTGGAACGGCAGCAACAAGTATTTCTTGACTTTCATCAATGACCATAGTTGCAATATGTGGATCTACTTCTTCAAGACAAAGGGAGAGCTGAAGGAGAAGCTGCAATAGTGTTTTGTGATGGTAGAGTGGGAAACAAGCAAGAAGGTCAATCGACTGCGCATGGACAATGATGGTGAATGCGAAGCGTGAAAAGACTGGTTGAGCCAATACGTCATCAACCACGAGACCACCATGCCTTACACCCTCCCAAGTAATGGCGTTGCCGAGCGGATGAACCAGACTATCCTCGGCATGACACGAAGCATGCTCTATGACGCCACACTCCCACCTTGCTTCTGGGCTGAAGCTGCAAGAACAGCTTTCTGCCTTGTGGATCTCACTCCGGCAGTCGTGCTTGGAAGGCATGGTTATGAGTAGAAAAGAAGCAACTCTGGACGCCACGCGTGGCTTGGTCTGGGAAGAAGCCAAATGCCTCATTTTTTAGGGTCTTTGGTTGTACTGCTTGGGTATAGGTCTAAGAAAGAGAAGGAAGTGGCACTCTGGATGCAAGTGCTTGTAAGTGTATAATTGTGGGATACAACACCATACAAGGCATACAAACTTGGGACCAAGCGGCTGGAAAGCTCATGAGGAGCCAAGATGTTGAGTTTGATGAAAGGACGCTCGACAAGGGAGAGTTGCTGGACCCTATCCATGCTCCCAAATCAAGACAGTGGATAGTGTTACTTGAGGCAGGCGATGAGCCACAAGAGAAGTGGCACATGGTGCAAGTGAAAGATGGTGCTGTAGGGAGAGTGGCTGTGCAGGCTTTTACGACAGACTCTGACACTCCATCTGAGTCATCCGAGGCCTCTGAGTCAAATTTTGAGCCTGGTGGCTCTTCTAAAATAATCAATCACAAGTAACACAGGAGAAATAGAAGAAAATAAGCCTTGAAGCACCACGAGCAACACTTGAGCGTAATACGTGCTAGAAGAAATCGTCGCCCAAGTATGATACTGAGATTTTGGAATGGATCGGACTCAGCTCGTGATGATTCGCTCATGGAGAGCCTGTGACCGTAATAGAGGCTATGAACATGCTAGATGCGGCCAAGTGGAAGGGAGCCATGGATAGTGAACTCGCATCCATTAAAGAAAACAAACATGGGCTTATGCAAACATGCCCCCAAACATGCACGTGGTAACGTCAAAGTGGGTACTCCGAAAAACGTTCAAGCGGGATGGTACTGTCGATAAGTACAAGGCAGGAGTTGTCACGAAGGGGTTTTCCCAACATGCAGGCTCAGAGTATGAGGAGACCTTCGCGCTTGTCGTCACCTTTGCCCCCATCTGATCCATGTTGGGAATTATTGCTGCCAAAAATCGAGAGGTCTACCAAATGGATGTGAAGACAGATTTTCTCTATGAGAAACTAGACAAGGAAGTGCCAATGGAAGTGCCCGAGGGAGTCAAAGCTCCAAAGCGCAAGGTTTGCAAACTGGTCAATACACTCTAAGGACTGAAATAGGCTGTAAGGATGTGATACAAGGAGATGGATAGCTTCATGGCTTGGCTAACCTTCACGTACTACCAGAATGCCTCTACTGTCAATGACCCTTGAAATGAGCAAAACTTGATGCTGGCTGCGCTGTATGTGGATGACCAGATCATCTGCTTGTCATCGGTCGAGCTATTGAACAAGTTGAAGATAGATCTCGACAACACGTTCTAGATGAAGGCCATTCGTCCTCTCGAGTACTACCTAGTGGAAGCCGTCCTCCACAATGGAGCAGCAGGCACCTTCGAGCTGAATCGGACCAAGTACATCATGGAGATCCTCAAGCGCTATAACGTGGAGGACTGCAATGCTATTAGCTCACCCATGACAATAGACATCAAGCTCTCCTTTTCCATGAGCCCCGGCACAAAAGCAGAATGGAGTAAGATGGAGAACATTCCCTACTAGTCTGCAGTTGATAACCTCATGAATGCCATGGTAGGAACACGCCTTGACATTTGCTATGCTGTGGGATAATTAACACTGCCAACGAGTCAAGCGCATCATGCGCTATCTACATAAGATCCAACACATGGAACTCCTTTTTGGAGGCCAAGAAGGATATGACCCGGTACGGCTGGTGTACTACACAGACGCCGACTAGGGAATTCCACCTCGGGTTTTGTCGGCCTCTTGAACGGTGGTGTAGTCTTTTGGACAAGCAAAAAACAAGATGTAGTCTCCCTCTCTACTCTGAGTTAGAGTACATCGCTCTGTTGGAAGCATGCATGGAGACATAGTGGCAATGCAGTTTGCTTGTCGAGATGACAATGCCACAAACAGAGGCAATAGAGGTCCGCATCGACAAGAAGGATGCCATTAAAATGGCATGGGATGATGTCATCCCTCGGAAGACCAAGCACATTGACATTAGGAATGCCTACTCACGTGACCTGGTTGCAAAGGAGATTGTGGACCTGTAATTGATGGGAAAGGAGCTATTCGGCTCATATTCAGGTCCACAAGAGAAAGTTCTGGGAAACTACCAAATTCCTACTCCAATTGTCAATCTAACTTCTACATTGGAAAGATCAGGTGGCAAAATGTGTACTGTCCAAGTTTCAGGCCGATCGAACAGTCGGACTGGGAGATATGAATTTTCAAAGTTTTCAAGGTCATCGACCGCCGGTATCTGGGTGACAGTGGGCGTGTTGACTTGATATGCTCCTTTTCCATCGCAAACATTAGGACGGGAACAGGACAGACTATGAATGCACTGCTCCCTTGGAGTAAGTCCCCTAACTCTGGTCGAGATAGACAAGGCATGCAATGCTCCTTTGGAGCAACTCCCCTTGGTCTAAACTGGATTGTATAGCCTACAAATACTACCTAGGATTCCTTGTGGATGAGACATTCCAGAGTTAGTCTCTGGAGTGAGCGATCACTAGGTCAAATCCCAGCCTCGTGACTTATTTTCTTTGTGACCAAAAGGGGGACAGGAAGGTTCTAACAGAAATCTTAGAACATTCCAATGTCTTTTCTTGTGGCTGGCTCCACTTGGCGGTCACAAGGAGCGCCATGTAGGCCAGGGGGATGATGCAATCTAGATTACCCACACAATGACTCACCCAAGGAGCCACTACACGCGTAGGCTAGAGGCTGGCTCTAGGCGTATAAGAATCTGTCAGTTCACTCTCCTTGAGTATAGTTCTTATCTTTGAGACTCCTAACAGAGTTATCCTCTAGAGGCAGACACTAAAGAGATATTGGTTAGTCTAAGCCCTACGAGTTCGCTCCTCACGTGAAAGTGACCAGGTGCTGAGAACGTAGTGCAAGGAAGTAACTCCTATGAGTAGCTAAGTGTGCAACTCGGCTCTGAGGGTGATATCATCTCTTGGTTGCAATACCAAGAGCGGTCAACGGGAACTATTGTTTCGGAACCCATTTTCTAGACCGTCGCCTCAAGCAAGTTGACAAAAAGTTATGGGTCCACAGATACTAGTTGTAAGGCACGCTTCTGTGCACTCCCTTGCCCTCGCTGTCTTGCAGCGCGCATCAGCTCCATAAGCTCCATCTGCTCCATCTGCTCATAAGTTCCAACGGCAAGAGGAAGCACTTTGCAAACAAGAACCAAGGATAAGCTCTGCTCTTAGAGGTACGACCCTTGGGTCTTAACTAGGATAAAGCAGCCCTGGGAGGCACGACCCTGGGTTCACGAGTGTGCCTTCTTCTCTGTTTGTAGGTGATCAACGGCCAATTGATAAGGAATGGATCTCCACCTTCTAAGTCGGTAGCAGACAACAACCTACATCAGCCTTCAACGGCTTTAACGAAACATAGAAGCAGAGAAGCAAAGAAGAAATATGACGACACTTGTGACGCTCACTCTCAAGCATGTCAACAATTGTATGTCAAAGTTCACAGGGTTTGGTTTTCCCTTGTGGAAATGGTAATTTGAGATTGTTATGAGGGTGTGTGGCTACTTGAAGATATTCCTTGGAGAAGAGGTTGAACTTTTTAAAAATAAATCCTGGACATGAAGCGTGGAGTGTCCAAACTGACATGGCGCTTGCCATTCTTGTGACATTAGTACATGAGTCACAGCATGTCCACGTCCAACGTATCACACATGCATCAAAGACTTATGAGAAGCTTGCATGTATACATCAAACAATGGCTCTTGCAAATTCCCTCTTCATCCTTGAAAAGCTCATTTCGACAAGGATGAGCAAGGAAAAGTCAAATCCGGACTTCTTGTTGCAGTTTGAAGGACTGCTGCAGTAAGTGACCCAAATGAACTGACAATCGACACCATTTTATAGGCCATGATCCTCCTCATGGCGCTACCTGAAAGCAATGGTCCTCTAATCACCTTCTTTGGCTCTTGGAAAGAGGAGGATTTGACATATGAGGCAATGACCAAGTACGTGAACAACGTGGCCATGTGTCGCAACAGTAGTGAGGCTAATGTTTTAGCCTATGCTACACAATACGGTAGTTGTGACAACTCCTCTTCTGGTCAGAGCAGTAGCCGAAGTGATGGCGGTAGAGGAAAACACAATGGTGGCGGTGGAAAGAGTTCAGAGTGTCCTCGCAAGTGCTATAATTGTGGCAAGCCTGGGCATTGCACACAGGAGTGCAGGGCTCCCAAGAAGGAAGACAAAGATCATGGTAGTGGACATGAGGGCCAATGATAGGGCAAAAAGGAGTCAACAAACATGATGGTTGAGAGCGTACCGGCAACCAAGAAAGCGGCACTGGTCAAGCGTGGAGCGTACGAGCTCGACGCTGGTACAAACCACCACTCTTTAAGGGAGATAGATGACTTCATCTCCATTGGGGACACTAAACGTCTCATCAGGTGTGCCAACGATGGCCTTCTCCATGCGCAAGGCGAGGGAGATAAGTTGATGAGCATCAATATGAACTGTGCTGAAACAGACTCTAAACTAGAGAACATTGCATACATGACATCTTTTGCAGCAAACCTCTTGTCGGTGTCCTAAATCACTGACTACGGCATGATAATGATCTTCACGGACGAGGAGGCTGTGATTGTCAAGAACAAGGAAATCAAGATCACCTATTCCAAGGAGAGTCTTGTCCCACTAGTCTTAAGTGTTCATGGGCTCTACATGTAGCAGAACAAATACCTTGAGAGTACAACGAAGAGATATGCAGTGGTTGAAGAGCCCAAGTCTCCAAAGCCTGATGTTGCACCACAAGCCATCACCATGGCGGCCAACTCGACCGACACAGATGCTGAGCAATGGTATAGGCGGTTTGGCCATGTGGCCGATAGCACACTACACGCTTTGCAGCAGCACAAAGTGATTCATGGGATAAAGGAATGGAAGGCCAAGGATGAGGGAAGGTAAAAGAAGCTGTGTGAGCCGTGGCTCTAAGGCAAGGCAAAAAGAAACCCATTTCAGCATTATGGACAACGTGCGGCAGCAATTCTAGACCTCATTTTCTCTGATGTTTGTAGAATACTCCGCATTCCTTTGAACGGCTGCAACAAGTATTTCTTGACCTTCATCGATGACCACACTTATAAGATGTAGATCTACTTCCTCAAGACAAAGGGAGAGATCAAGGAGAAGCTGCAAGACTTTCTCGCGATGGCAAAGGGACAGACGGGCAATAAAGTCAAGGCACTGCACACAGACAACGGTGGTGAGTACGAGGCGTACAAAGGCTGTTTGAGCTATCATGGCATCAAACACCAAACAACAGTGCCTTACACTCCCTACAGTATTGGCCTTGCCAAGCAAATGAACTGGACTATCCTCAGTATGACACAAAACATGCTTTTTGACGCCAAACTCCCACCTTGCTTTTGGGCCGAAGCAGTAAGAACTCCTTGCATCCTTGTGAATCTCACTCCGGCAGCCGCACTTAAAAGGCATGGTAAGAAGTAGCAAGAGAAGCAGCTCAGGACGCCATAGAGGCTGGGTCAGGGAAGAAGCAAGATACCTCACACTTGAGGGTCTTTGGATGTACCACCCGGACAAAGGTCCAAGTAAGGAAAACTGGATGCATGTGCTCGTAAGTGTGTAATGATCGAGTATAAAACTGCACACGAAGCATACAAGCTAAGGGACCACGCGCCTAGAAAACTCATCAGGAGCCAAGATGTCAAGTTTGATGAAAGGACGCTTGGCAACGGAGAGTCTTTGGACCCTGTCCATGCTCCCAAATCAAGAGAGTGGGTTGTGTTGCTTGAGTCAGGTGATCAGGCACCAGAGAACTGGTAGATGGTGCTAGTGAAGGATGATGCTGCAGGGAGAGTGTATTTGCAAGCTAACATAGCGAAGGACACTGACATGTAGTCTGAGTCCTCTGAGGCCTCTAACTCAAACTCCGAGGCCGATGACTCTTCCTCAAAGAATGGATCACTTGTAGCGCACGAGCAATGGAAGCAACCAATACTTGAAACACCACCATCAACACTCCACCGTAGTACACGCCAGAAGAAATCTCCGCCCAAGTACAATGATGAGAGTGCGGAATGGACCGGACTCAGCTGGTCATGCTTGGCTTAGGGAGAACCTGTGACAGCAACGGAGGCTATGAACATGCAAAATGCGGCCAAGTTGAAGGAGGTAGCGCATAGCAAACTCATATCCATTGACAAAAACGAACATGGGTTCTGGTCGACAGGCTCCCAAATGCGTACGTGGTGGTCTCAAAGAGGGTATTCTGAAAAACGTTTAAGCAGAATGATACTATCAACAAGTCCAAGGCAAGAGTTGTGGGGAAAGGATTTTCTCAACGTGTAGGCTCGGGGTACGAGGAGAACATTGCGCCTGTCGTCACCTTTGTCTCCATGAGATCCATGTTGGACATCGCTATTGTCAACCTGCATGAGGCGACAGTCTAGAAAACAGGTTTCGAAACAATGGTTTCCACCGAACGCTCTTGGTATAACAGCCAAGAGATGATTTCACCCTGAGAGCCAAGGTTCTACATTGACCAGCTCATAGGAATCACTTCCTTACACTGTGTCCTTAGCACCTAGTCTCGTTCGCACAAGGAGGGAACTCCTAGGGCTTAGACAACCTAATATTTCTTCAGTGTTTACCTTTGGTGGACAACTCTATTAGGAGTCTCAAAGGTAAGAACTGTACTCAATGAGAGGCAAGTGATAGGTTCTTTTAGTCGTAGAGCCAACCTCTAGCCTAGGTGCTTAGTGGCCCCTTCGATGAACCACTTCGGGGGCAATCTGTATTACATCATCCACCTTGCCTACATGGCGCTCCCTGTGACCACCAAGTGGCGCCAGCCACCAAGAAGGACCTTGGAATGTTGTAAGATGTGTCTTAGAACCTTTTTATCCTCCTTTTGGTCACAAAGATAATTAATCACTAGGTTGGGATTCGACCCAGTGACCTCGCACTCGAGAGACTAACTCTGGAACGTCTAAGCCACAAGGAGTTCTCCTAGGTAGTGTTTGGAAGCTATATCATCCAGTTTAGACCAAGGGAGCTTGCTCTATAGGAACAATGCATGCCTTCTCTATCTGGACCAGACTTAGGGGACTTACCAGACCAAGGGAAGAGTGCAACCCTTGTCCGTCCTTTTTCTGTCAAATGTCAGCCACGAACAAGGAGTATATCAGGTCAACAAACTCTCCCTTGCACCTATGTACATTAGTTGTGAGATCTCTCTTCTCTCCAACAGTCTTGGCCTCAGTCTTTGTCTGCTGCGTTGACCATACTGATGCCTCGAGTACCTGCAGAGTGCAATTCGCTGTCCAGCGCCTTTCTCATACAATTTGCGAACATCTTCCACATATGCCAGGTCCACGATCTTCTTTGCGACCAGGTTATGTGAATACTGGTACCTGATGTCATGTACTTGGAATGCGGGGAAATGACATCATCTTGTGCCATTGTCATGGCACTCGTATTGTGATTTCAGACCTCTGTTGCCTCCGTTTGTCATACTTTAATCTCAGTAAGCAAAGTGCGTAGGCACTATGTCTTCTTGCATGTTTTCTGACAGAGCGATGTACTCTGCCTTAACGAATTAGAGGGAGACACAAACTTACTTTCTGCTTGCGCAAGAGAACGCACTAACGTTCAAGAGGCACACAAAGCCTAAAGTAGACTTTTTGTCATGGATTCTTCCTCCTGAGTTGACGTCTGTGTGATACACCAGCCATAGCGGGTAAGAGTCTTCTTGGCCTCCAAACTAGATCTCCATGTATTTGGTCTTCTATACACAGCGTATGATGTGCTTGACTACTTGTCAGTGCTCTAACCCTCGATTGGCGACAAACCTGCTCACTTGTCCTAGAGCATACCAAATGTCGGGGCGTGTTCCTACCATGGCATACATGAGGCTGCCTCCATGTCAAACCGTTCTGCTTCCATACTAAGGCTTATGGTGGAGGAGGGATCGATGTTTGTAATCGTGGATGTACTGATGGGCTTACAATCCTCCATGTTGTAGCGCTTGAGGACTTCCATGATGTACTTGGTCTGGTTCAGCTTGATGGTACTTGCTGTTTGATAGTGGTGGATGCCTTTCCCGAAATAGAACTCCAGCGGACCCATGTCCTTCATCTGGAACCTCTTGCTGAGATTTGTCTTGAGCATGTTTTATAGCTTGACCGGTACTAAGCAGATGATCAGAACATCCACGTATTATGCAACTAGCATCAAGCCTTACTCATCCTCCCACACATAGACACTAGGGTCATTCTTGCACTGCGTAAAGGTGAACCGGACCATGAAACCATCCATCTCCTTGTCCTAAATCCTTGGGGCCTCTTTCAGCACATAGAGTACTTTGACCAATGTGCAAACCTTACCGTCTAGAGATTTCACTCCATTTGGCACTTCCATGAGCACTTCTTTATCTAGTTTCCCATAGAGGAAAGCTGTCTTGACGTCCATCTCGTGGACCTCTAGATCTTTTGCAACAAGGATGCCTAGTATGGATCTGATGGAGGGAAAGGTGACAACAAGTGCAAATGTCTCGTACTCTGAACCTTCACGGTAAAAAAATCCCATCGCCATAACTCTTGCCTTATACTTGTAGATAGTACCATCTTGCTTAAGGATTTTCCAGAGTACCCACTTTCATCCCACTTCATGCACATTTGGGGGCCTGTCCACCAGAAGCCATGTTCTGTTCTCTTCAATGGATACAACTTTGCTATCCAATACTTCCTCCCATTTGGCCACATATGGCATGTTCGTAGCCTCCGATACAGTTACTAGCTCTCTCTTAGCCAAGTATGACCAGCTGAGTCCGGACTATTCCGCACTCTCAGCATTATACTTGGGCGGAGGTTTCTTCAAGCATGTACAATGCTATGGTGTTGCTTGTGGTACTTCAAGGCTTAGTTGCTTCTGTTGCTTCTATAGTGCCAGTGATACGTTGGACGAAGAGCCACCGGCCTGAGAGTTTTACTTAGAGGCCTAAGTTGACTCAGACTCAGTGTTAGAGTGTATTGCTATATCAGCATGCAGAACAACTCTCCCTGGAGCACCATCCTTTACTGGAACCATCTGCCACTTGTTGGGAAAAGAGTCATCCGGCTCAGTTTCAGATCCAGAAGAGCAAGTTCCAGGAAACTACCAGATGCTTACTCTGATTGTCAATCTGACTTCAGCATTGGAAAGATAAGGTGGGAAAATGTGTACGATCCAAGTTTGAGGCCGATCCATTGGGAGTTTTCAAAGTTTTCGGGGTCATCGACCGCCGATATCCGGGTCACCATGGGCGATGGCTCCATGCCTTAGCCTGAAAAAAGAAAAAGGCAAGAGGTCCAGGGTCAAGACGTGATGGAAGAAATATCCCAAAAGGTCATATATTCTTGGGTTGCTTTGTCAGACTGTACTGACTAGGAAAAAGGGTGTCTCCTTGCTTTGTACGTGAGGTGAGATCCTTGTGTGCTAGCCATGGACACATGGGGATTCTCCATGGGATTGTGGGTTATGTGACCACTACGAGTATACCATGAGAGCATTTTCCAGCTCTCTAGGTCGTGTGTGCGTGGTCAGCCTGATTGCTAGGCTGATTTCCTCCCTTGTTTGAGATTGACTCTAGTGTGTGAGCCTTAGCCTCCATGGCTGAATAGTGTAGCTTGTGAGAGAGCTGACTTGCCCAAGCTCTAGCTCTATATGTACTCCATCATTTTGAGTGGTTCACTAACCATTCTTTAGCACAAGTAATGCCGTTCCAGTCCCACATGCTCGCTGCTCCAAGGTTCCCTCTCTCCTCCAGTTCCAACACTTGGTATCAGAGCCAAGTTATGCCACTTTCAGCCAGCACAGGCTGTCACTTTGAGAGTGACAGGATGGAGAAAAAAGTTCACTATTTTTCAAGATCAACCACTAGATTTTCAAGGTCAAGAGACAAGCTTTCCAACAAGTTCAAGATGGTGAAGGTACAACAGTCAGATTGAAAGTTATGCTCAAAACAAGGTCGGCCAGGGCTATACTCTTCTCTCTGAGTAAGACTGTCACCTTGTGATGACCATAACTCCCTCGTTTCCTTGGCAAATTCAAAAAGTAGCACATATGAATTAAAGTGTTTTTCCTAAACTTTTCATTGGTGCAAAAATGTTTGCATTCCATCCGTACGTTTGGGAGAAACGCCATTTACAAGCTGGCTGGTATGAGCTGGAGTAGGAGCAGAAGCATATCCTGTTTTCAAAAGGGCATATCTCTATAAATTCCCTGTTAATGACCCTGTTTTATGGGTGATCTGAAAGGTTTTGAGCTGTGTTTTCCAGTGGTGGGCTCAGGTTTTCAAAATTCCCAGTTTGCTGGCCTCTATAGTACATTTTCAGTCAGACAAATTTCTGGCTGAAGCAGCAGCAGAAGCAAGGGTACAGCCGTCAGTCAAGGAGAGCGCTGAGCATCACCAAAGCTCAAAATGGCAGCACTAGGCATGGTAACAGCAGCCCAGCCCTTGGAGAGGCTCAAAGGACGTGCCAACTATATGTTTTGGAAGATGCGTACACGCCTCGTTTTGGAGGAGAGGGGCTTCTGGGAGGTGGTGAGCGGCAACGAGTGCGGTTCACCTCCACAGGCAAAAGGCATCAACGCAGCAAAGGTGGTGGCGGGGAAGACGCCGCAGAAAGGTGCAGTAGATGCAAGTTCATCTTCAATAGCAGCAACAACATATGAGGAATGGAAGAAGAAAGACAGACAGGCCTACAGCCTGCTTGTCAATACCATCTCCAACCCGCATCTTTAGTACGTGAGTGACAAGGCTATTGCAAATAAGGGATGGGACATGCTCTGCAAGAAGTATGAGAGCAAGGATCTTGCATTCCTCACACTTTTGGAGGAGAAGATGATGGCGTTGAAAATGCAGGGTGACGAAGGGATGGAAGCGTACTTGGATAGGGCAAAGGAGCTGGCGAAGGAGCTGAAAGCAGCGATCAACCCTGTGGAAATCATGCGCTTTGTCCTCCTCTAGCTGAAGGGACTCCCAACGAGCTATGACACGGTGCGAGAGACGTTGGAGTGCCAGGCAAATCTCAACGTGGACTTCATCTGCAGGCACCTGGTGCAAGTAGAACTACGTCGCAATGCATTAAAGCAGAATGGCGGCAGCAGCAACAATGAAGCAGCTTTCATGACCATGGGCTTACACAACCAGCAGCAACAGTAGTCCAAGCAGCAAAGAGGCAAGAAGAAGGGTAAGTGCCACTACTGCTAGAAAGAGGGGTACTATAAGAAATAGTCCTTCAATTCAAGAGGGACCAGAAGGAGCAGCAGCAGCAGTAGCAGTAGAAAAAGCAGCAACCTCCACAGCAATAGCAGCAGCTGTCACAACAACGTCAGCAACAGCAGCAGCAGCAAAACCAGACCAGCGTGCGCCATTTTGGCAACATGAACGTTGCCAAGGAGGTGCGTGACCGCCTCTTCATGGCGAAGTCTGACATGTCGCAGAAGGAAAAGGCGGATCTAGCGTAGTACAAGCTCTCAGGGTGTACCAAGAGTCTGACTCACAACAAAGAGCGGTTTACGCAGCTGCTCTCCATTCCCCCTCATCTGATTGCTTTAGGTGATGATCGGATGGTGTATGCTGAGGGGATTGGCATTGTGGAGATGTTGTTGGAGACCCCGTGTGGCATTAAAGTGGGAGTGTTCCATGGCATGATGTATGTACCTAATGCTGCGTTCAATTTTCTCTCAGTGTCCTCTCTCACCAACAGAGGACTGCGAGTCGTCCTTGACGACGACTATGGCTTCATCCTCGACAATGAGACAGGAGAGGAGTTGGCTGGGTCGGTAAAAGAAGGCGACATGTACCGCTTGTCACTCGGTGATTGTCAAGAACAAGGAAATCAAGATCACCTACCCGAAGGAGAGTCTTGTCCCACTAGACTTAAGTGTTGATGGACTCTACATGCTGCAGACCAAACCCCTTGAGAGTACAACTAAGAGATATGCGGCGGTTGAAGAACCCAAGTCTCCAAAGTCTGATGTTGCACCACAAGCCGTCACCATGGCGGCCAACTCGACCGACACAGATGCTGAGCGGTGGTACAGGCGGTTTGGCCATGTGGCCGATCGCACATTGCATGCTATGTAGCAGCACGAAGTGATTCATGGTATAAAATAATGGAAAGCCAAGAATGAGGGAAAGTAGAAGAAGCGATGTGATCCATGGCTCCAAGGCAAGGCAAAAAGAAAGCCATTTGAGCGTTATGGGCAACATGCGGCAAGAATCTTAGACCTCATTTGCTCTGATGTTTGTAGAATATCCGTACCCCTTCGAACGGCCGCAGCAAGTATTTCTTGACCTTCATCGATGACCACAGTCGCAAGATGTGGATCTCCTTCCTCAAGACAAAGGGAGAGGTCAAGGAGAAGCTGCAAGACTTTCTCGCGATGGTAAAGGGACAGACGCGCAAGAAAGTCAAGGCACTGCGCACGAAAAACTGTGGTGAGTACGAGGCGTACAAAGGCTGTTTGAGCTATCATAGCATCAAACACCAAACAGAAATGCCTGACACTCCCTACAGTATTGGCATTGCTGAGCGAATGAACTGGACTATCCTTAGTATGACAGAAAACATGCTCTTTGACGCCAAACTCCCACCTTTATTTAGGGCCGGACCTGCAAGAACTGCTTGCTATCTTGTGAATCTCACTGCGGCAGGCGCGATTGAAAGGCGTGGTAAGAAGTAGCAAGAGAAGCAACTTAGGATGCCACAGAGGCTTGGTCACGAAAGAAGCAAGATACCTCACACTTGAGGTTCTTTGGATGTACCACCCGGACAAAGGTCCAAGAAGGGGAAGGAAAAGGCAAACTGGATGCATGTGCTCGTAAGTGTTTTATGATCGGATACGATCATCACAAAGTTTGCAGGCTGAGGGACAAGGCGCCTAGAAAACTCATCAGGAGCCAAGATGTCGAGTTTGATGAAAGGACGCTCGACAAGGGAGAGTCTTTGGACCCTGTCCATGCTTCCAAATCAAGAGAGTGGGTTGTGTTGCTCGAGTCAGGTGATCAGGCACCAGAGAACTGGTAGATGGCGCTAGTGAAGGATGATGCTGCAGGGAGAGTATATTTGCAGGCTGACACAGCAAAGGACACTGACACGTAGTCTGAGTCCTCTGAGGCCTCTAAGTCAAACTCCGAGGCCGATGGCTCTTCTTTTAAGAATAGATGATTGGCAGCACACGAGCAATGGAAGCAACCAATACTTGAAATACCACCATCAACACTCCAGCATAGTACACGCCAGAAGAAATCTCCGCCCAAGTACAATGATGAGAGTATGGAATGGATGTCTGAGCTGGTCATGCTTGGCTTAGGGAGAGCTTGTGATCGTAACGGAGGTTATGAACATGCCGGATGCGGCCAAGTTGAAGGAGGTAGCGCATAGCAAATTTGTATCCATTGAACAAAACAAACCCTGGTTCTGGTTGATAGGCTCCCAAATGCGTACGTGGTGGTGTCAAAGTGGGTATTCCAAAAAACGTTCAAGCACAATGGTACTATCGACAAATCCAAGGCAAGACTTATGGGAAAGGGATTTTCTGAATGTGGAGACTCAGAGTACGAGGAGAACTTTGCGCCTGTCGTCACCTTTACTTCCATGAGATCCATGGTGGGCATCGCTATTATCAACCTGCATGAGGCGACAGTCTAGAAAATGGGTTCCGACACAATAGTTTCCACCGAACGCTCTTGGTATAACAACCAAGAGATACTTTCATCCTGAGAGCCAAGATTCTACACTGACCAGCTCATAGGAATCACTTCCTTACACTATGTCCTTAGCACCTAGTCACGTTCGCACAAGGAGGGAACTCCTAAGGCTTAGACAACCCAATATTTCTTTAGTGTCTACCTCTGGAGGACAACTTTGTTAGGAGTATCAAAGGTAAGAACTATACTCAATGAGAGGGAAGTGATAGGTTCTTTTAGTCGTAGAGCCAGCCTCTAGCCTAGGTGTACAGTGGCCCCTTGGATGAACCACTTCAGGGGTAATCTATATTACATCATCCACCTTGCCTACGTGGCGCTCTCTGTGACCACCAAGTGGTGCCAGCCACCAAGAAGGACCTTGGAATATTCTAAGATGTCTCTGAGAACCTTCCTATCCTCCTTTTGGTGACAAAGAGAATTAATCACTAGGTTCGGATGCGATCCAGTGACCTCGCGCTCCAAAGACTAACTCTGGAACGTCTAAGCCACAAGGAGTTGTCGTAGGTTGTGTTTGCAGGCTATACCATCCACTTTACACCAAGGGGACTTGCTCTAAAGGAACAATGCATGCCCTGTCTACCTGGACGAGACTTATGAGTCTTACTAGATCAAGGGAAGAGTTTATCCCTTGTCCGTCCTATGCCTATCAAATATCAGCCATGGACAAGGAGCATATCAGGTCAACAAACTCTCCTTTGCACCTATATCCATAAGCTGTGAGATCTCTCCTCTCTACAACAGTCTTGGCCTCAGTCTTCGGCCGCTGCATTGACCATACCGATGCCTCAAGTACCTCCAGAGTGCAAATCGCTGTCCAGCGCCTTTGTCATACAATTTACGAGCATCTTCCACGTATGCTAGGTCCATGATCGTCTTTGCGACCACGTTGTGTGAATAGTGGTATCTGATGTCATGTACTTGATCTACGGGGAAATGATCCTGTGCTATTTTCATGGCACTCTTATTGTGATTTCAGACCTCTTTTGCCTACGTTTGCGGCACTTTAATCTCAGTATGCAAAGTGCGTAGCCACTATGTCTTCTTGCATGCTTCTCACAGAGCGATGTTCTCTGCCTTAGCGAATGACGAAGGACAAACTTACTTTCTGCTTGCGCAAGAGGATGCACCAAGGTTCAAGAGGCACATAAAGCCTAAGGTGGACTTTCTGTCATGGATTCTTCCGCTCGAGTCGGCGTCTGTGTGACACACCAGCTGTAGCGGGTCAGGTCCTTCTTGGCCTCCAAACAAGATCCCCATGTATTGGGTCTTCTATGAATAGTGCATGATGCGCTTGATTGCTTACCAGTGCTCTAGCCCTCAATAAGCGACAAACCTGCTCACTTGTCCTAGAGCATAGTTAATGTCGGGGCGTTTTCCTACCATGGCATACATGAGGCTGCCTCCATGTCAAACCGTTCTGCTTCCGTACTGGGGCTTATCGTGGAGGAGGAATCGATGTTTATTGTCGTGGGTGTGCTAATGGGCTTGCAATCCTCCATGTTGTAGCGCTTGAGGACTTCCATGATGTACTTGGTCTGGTTCAGCTTGATGGTACTTACTCTTTGATTGCGGTGGACACCTTTTGCGAGATAGATCTTGAGCGGATCCATGTCCTTCATCTGGAACCTGTTGCTAAGATCTGTCTTGAGCTTGTTTAATAGCTTGACCGATACTAAGGAGATGATCAAGTCATCCACATATTATGCAACTAGCATCAAGCCTTACTCATCCTCCCGCACATCGACTCTAGGGTCATTTTGACACTGCGTAAAGGTGAACCAGGTCATGAAACCATCCATCTCCTTATACTAAATCCTTGGGGCCTGTTTCAGCCCGTAGACTAACTTGACCAATTTGTAAATCTTACTCATTAGAGCTTTCACTCCCTTTGCCACTTCCATCAACACTTCTTTTTCTAGCTTCCCATTGAGGAAAGCTGTCTTGACGTCCATCTGGTAGACCTCTAGATCTTTTGCAGCATGGATGCTTAGCATGGATCTGATGGAGGTTATGATGACAAAAAGTACAAATATCTCCTCGTACTCTAAACCTTTTCGGTAGAAAAACCCCTCTGCCACAAGTCTTGCCTTATATTTGTCGATACAACCATCTTGCTTAAGCATTTTACGGAGTACCCACTTTGATTCCACCATGTACACGTTTGGGGGCTTGTACACCAAAAGCCAAGTTCTGTTATCTTAAATGGATGCGAGTTCGCTATCCAATGCTTCCTACCATTTGGCGATATCAGGCATATTCGTAGCCTCCGTTATAGTCACTGGCTCTCTTAGCCAAGTATGACCAGCTGAGTCCGGTCTATTCCGCACTCTCAGCATTGTACTTGGACGGAGGTTTCTTCTAGCGTGTATAATGCTATGGTGTTGCTTGTGGTGCTTCAAGGCTTAGTTGCTTCTGTTGCTTCTGTGCTCCCAGTGAATCGCTTGATGAAGAGCCACCGGCTTCAGAGTTTTACTTTAAGGCCTCAGTTGACTCAGACTTAGTGTTACAGTGTATTCCTATGTCAGCATGCACAACCACTCTCCCTGGAGCACCATCCTTTACTGGAACCATCTACCACTTGTTGGGAAAAGAGCCATCCGGGTCAGTTTCAGGTCCACAAGAGCAAGTTGCAAGAAACTACCAAATGCTTGCTTCGATCGTCAATCTGACTTCACCATTAGAAAGATCACGTGGAAAAATGTCTACGGTCCAAGTTTGAGGCAGATCCAACAGTCGGATTGAGAGATATGATCTTTCAAAGTTTTTGGGGTCATCGACCGCCGATAGCTCCATGCCTTGGCCTGAGAAAACAAAAAGGCAAGAGGTCCAGGGTTCAGACTTGGTGGAAGAAATATCTAAAAATGTCCTAGATTCTTGGGTTGTCTTGTTAGAGTGTGCTCACTAGGAAAAATGTACCTCTCTTTACTTTTTAGTTCAGGTGAGATCCTTGTGTACTAGCCATGCATACATGGCGATTCTCCATGGGATTATGGATTATGTGACCACTGGGAGTGTGCCATGAGAGTATTTTTGAGCTCTCTAGGTCGTGTGTGAGTGGTCAGCACGATTGCTAGGCTGATTTCCTCCCTTGGATGAGATTATTGACTCTAGTGTGTGAGCCTTAGCCTCCATGGCTAAGTGGTGTGGCTTGTGAGAGGGCTGACTAGCCCAAGCTCTAGCTCTATATATACTCCATCATTTTGAGTGATTCAACAACCATTCTTCAGCACAAGCGATACCCTTCCAGTCCAACATGCTCGCTGCTCCAAGGCTCCCTCTCTCCTTTAGATCCAACATTTGGTATCAGAGCTAAATTCTACCACATTCAGCCAGCACAGGCCGTCACTTTGAGAGTGACGGGTTGGTGCAAAACCTTCACTATTTTTCAAGATCAACCACTGGATCTTAAAGTTCAAAAGACAAGCTTTCCAACGAGTCCAAGATGGGGAAGATGCAACAGGTGGATTGAGAGTTATGCCCAAAACAAGGTCGGCAAAGGCTACACTCTTCTCTGAGTAAGACTATCGCCTTGTGAGGACCATAACTCCCTTGTTTCTTTGTCAAATTTTAAAAGTAGCACATACAAATTAAAGTATTTTTCCTCAGCTTTCCATTGGTGCAAAAACATTTGTTTTCCATGTCTACATTTGGGAGAAACATCGTTTACAAGCTGGCTGGTGTGAGCTGGAGTAGGAGCAGAAGCTACAGTCAATTCTCTGTCTGATAGATTTTTGGCTGAAACAGCAGCAGAAGCAGGATTAGAGCCGCCACTAAAGGGCAGCGCTGAGCATCACCAAGACTCAAAATGGCAGCAATAGGCGTGGTAACAACAGCCCAGCCCTTGGAGAGGCTGGAAAGACGCGCCAACTTCACGTTTTGGAAGATCCGCACCCGCCTCATTTTGGAGGAGAGGGGCTTGTGGGAGGTGGTGAGCGACGACGAGCGCGCTTCGCCTCCACAGGCAAAAGGTATCAGTGCAATAGAGGTGGTGGCGGGGAAGACGCCATACAAAGGTCCAGCAGATGCATGTTCATCTACAACTGGAGTAGCGGCATATGAGGAATGGAAGAAGAAGGACAAGAAGGCCTTTAGGGTACTTGTGAACACCATCTCTAACCTGCATCTTCAGTACGTGAGTGACAAGGCTACTGCAAAAGAGGGATGGCACACGTTGTGCAAGAAGTATGAGAGCAAGGATCCTGTATTCCTCATGCTTTTGGAGGAGACGATGATGGCGTTGAAAATGTAGGGTGGCAAATGGATGGAGGTGTACTTGGACAGGGCAAAGGAGCTGGCGAAGTAGCTAAAAGCAGCCGGCAATCTTGTGGAAGACACGCATTTCGTCCTTCTCTTGCTGAGGGGACTCCCAACGAGCTATGACACGGTACAAAAGACGTTGAAATGCCAGTCGACTCTCGACCTGGACTTCATCTCCAGGCGCCTGGGGTAGGTAGAACTACGTCGCAATACAGCAAAGCACAATGGCGGCAACAGCAACAGTGAAGCAGCTTTCATGGCCATGGACTCACGCAAGCAGTAGCAGCAGCAGTTCGGGTAGTAGAGAGGCAAGAAGAAGGGCAAGTGCCACTATTGCCAGAAAGAGGGGTAGTACAAGAATGAGTGCTTCAAGTTCAAGAGGGACCAGAAGGCTACAGCAGCAGCAAAAGCAGCAACGTCCACAGCAAGAGCACCAACAGTCACAATAATGTCAGCTGAGCAGCAGCAGTAGAACCAGACCGGCGTGCGCCATTTAGGCGACATGAACGTCACCAACGAGGTGCGCGACCACCTCTTCATGGCGAAGTCTGACATGTCGCACAAGGAAAAGGCGGATCCGGCGTGGTACAAGGACTCAGGGTGTACCAAGAGTCTGACTCACCACAAGGAGTGGTTTACGCAGCTGCTTTCTTTTCCCCCTCGTCCGATTCCTATGGGTGATGATGGGATGGTGTATGTTGAGGGGATTGGGATTGTGGAGATGTTGTTGGGGATCTTGCATGGTATTGAAGTCGAAGTGTTCCATGGCGTGCTGTACATACCTAATGTTATGTTCAATCTCGTCTCAGTGTCCTCTCTCACCAACACAGGATTGCGAGTCGTCTTTGACGACGACTATGACTACATCCTCGACAAGGAAACAGGAGAGGAGTTGGCCAGGTCGGTGAACGAAGGCAACATGTACTACTTGCTAGGGACGGCCAAGATCCCGCACGAGCAGACTCTTCCAGCAGTGGTGCAAGCCACATATGGCGAAATCTGGTATCCGCGCTATGGTGACATCGGCATGCACGCCTTGCAGCAACTTCAAACAAAGCAGATGGTATGTGATTTGCCCACCATCTCTAACTTTGAGCAGCAGTTGTGCATCGGCTGTTTGGAGGAGAAGCAGCATCGCGAGGCATTCTCTTGAGAAGGAGAGCGCGCGAAGGAGGTGCTAGAGCCGGTCTACATAGACTTGTGTGGCCCGATGCAGACCAAGAGCTTTGGAGCTTCTGGGTATTTTCCACCTTCATTGATGATTTCAACCGTTACAATGTTGTATACTTCCTTTCCTCCAAGGACCAGTACCTTGACAGGTTCAAGGAGTTTAAGGCCATGGTGGAGAACCAGACTGGCAACAAAATCAAGGCGCTGCGCAACGACCGCGGTGGAGAGAACCCAAGTGAGGAGTTCCATGACTACCTCGCAGCAGCAGGCATCACAGTCAGCGCACTGCGCCATACTCGCCGCAGCAAAACAGCGTAGCAGAACACACTAACCGTACTATCGTTGAGTCGGTACGCTCCATGCTGCACGCGGCTCGCTTCATCAACGACTTTTCGGCCGAAGCAGTGAGTACTGCGGTGTACATTAAGAACCGCAGTCCAAGGCCCTGGAGTAGATGATGCCGTACGAGGCGTGGTTCGGCAAGAAGCCAAGTATGGGTCATCTTCGCGCGTTTGGCAGCTTGGCACACATGGCAAGCAAGGCGTATCGCCTTTTCGAGAGGGATACAGGCCACGTCATCATCTCCAAGGATGTCGTCTTCAACGAGAGCAACGTCATTGGCACCAATATTGTCTCTGAAGAGGTAGCAAAAGGAGTAGCTCACAAGGCAGGAGGAGCAGATACCCTTCCTGACCTAGTCTCTTTTGATCCTTCTTCCACTGTGACAGTGGGAGAACTAGTCTGTTCTCCCATGTTTGATACAGCAGATACAGCGGCCTCATCGGCAGAAGTAGAGGAAGAAGATGTACGACCATCACCACAAGCAGTTTTACCGGCAGCACCGCACCAGGCGCCCGCTAACGCTCCAACACCAGGTCGCAAGTACCCTGTCAGGTTGCGGTACAAGCCTGGTGAGCACGGGCATTTCTGGATGCTCCAAAAACCAGACCAAATGAATGTCGCAGTTGCAGCAGACTCTGAGGAGCTGATGTCGTACAAGGAGGCCATGGCGGCACCAAATGCAGCAGATTAGCCACAAGCTGTGTAGCAGGAGATAGATTCGCAGCTCGACAACAATACGTGGGAGCTAAGTGAGCATCCACCTGGACGTAAGGTGATCAAGTGCAAGTGGGTATTCAAGAAGCGGGGAGCAGATGGCAACCTCGAGAAGTACAAGGTGAGGCTGGTCGCCAAGGACTACTTGCAGCAGGAAGGCATCGACTACAAGGAAATGTTTACTCCTGTACAAAGTTTGCTTCTGTGCGCACGCTCTTTTCCTATGCAACAACAGAGGACTTCGAGATTCACCACATGGACGTCAAGACGGCGTTCCTGAACGGTAACATGGAAGAGGAGATTTACATGGAGCAGCCGAAGGGGTTCATCATGCATGGCCAGGATCATCTGGTTTGCAAACTATTGAAATCCCTGCATGGCCTCAAGCAAGCGTCGCGTGCTTGGAACCAGAAGTTGGATGCGGCGCTGTAGTGCATGGGGTTTGAGCACAGCGAGTATGACTACAGCGTGTATCACTGGCAGCATGAGCATGAGATCCTCATCATCATTATCTATGTGGATGACATGCTCCTCCTTTCCAACAACATGTCTACACTGCAGGAGTTCAAGGAAGCCATGCAGGAGCGCTTCCAGATGTCTGATCTCGGGGAGGCATCATACTTCCTTGGTATCCAGATCACGCGTGACCGCAAGTCACGCTCTCTCTTGCTGCAGCAGAGCCGCTACATCAAGGATGTTTTGCAGTGGTTCGGCATGGCAGAGGCAAAACCCATCGGCACGCCGCTGGAGACGCGGCAGTACCTCGTGAGCTTCAATGGAGAAGCAAATGCTGCTGAGCGGCAGAAGTACCACAGCGCCCTCGGCAGTCTCATGTACCTGATGGTGGCAACCAGGCCGGACCTCGCACAGGCTGTGAGCGCTCTGAGCCAGCACTTGGCTTATCCTGGACCGGAGCACCAGAAGGCAGTGAAGCGGATCTTTCGCTACCTTGCTGGAACCATCAATATCGGCATCACCTACAACAGCAATGACAACAGCATCATCGGCTACACAGACGCAGATTGGGCTTCAAATCCTGAGGACCGCAAGTCCATCTCTGGACATGTGTTCCTCATGAATGGTGGGACCATCAGCTGGTGCAGCAAGCGGCAGGTGGTCGTGGCCACCTCGAGTACAGAAGCTGAGTACGTATCTCTCAGCTTTGGAGCCAAGGAAGCAGTTTGGCTCCAACGTCTCATGGCAGAGATGAGTGGGAGTGCAGCAGTTCCAGTTCCTGTGCGCGTCGACAACCAGAGCGCAATCGCACTCGCCAAGAATCCTGAGCACCATGCACGCACCAAGCACATTGACATCGCATATCATTTCATCACGCACATGGTGCAGGAGGGTGCTATCAAGCTTGAGTTTACTCCAACCAGCAAGCAGGTCGCTGATTTCTGCACCAAGCCAGTGACCCGTGAGAAGCAGTAGTTCTGCATGAAGGCATGTGGACTCAGCCCACTCTGACTGCGGCAAAGTGGGAGATTGTTGGGAAAGGAGCCATCTGGCTCAGTTTCAGGTCCACAGGAGCAAGTTCCAGGAAAGTACCAGATGCCTGCTCGATCGCCAATCCAACTTAACCATTTGAAAGATGAGGTGGCAAAATGTCTACGGTCCAAGTTTGAGGCCGATCTAATGGTCGGATTGGGAGATATGAATTTTCGAAGTTTCGGGGATCATGGACTGTCGATGTCTGGGTGGGCATGGGTGATGGCTCCATGCCTTAGCCTGAGAAAAGAAAAAGGCAAGAGGTCCAGGGTCAAGACCTGATGGGAGAAATATCCAAAAAAGTCCTCGGTCTTAGGATTGCCTTGTCAGAGTGTGCTGACTAGGATAAAGGTACCTCTCCTTACTTTTTAGGTGAGGTGAGATCCTTGTGTGCTAGCCATGGACACATGGCGATTCTCCATGGGTTTGTGGGTTATGTGACTACTAGGAGTGTGCCATGAGAGCATTCTCTAGCTCTCTAGGTCATGTGTGAGTGGTCAGCCTGATTGCTAGGCTGATTTCCTCCCTTGTGTGAGATTATGGACTCTAGTGTGTGAGCCTTAGCCTCCATGGCTAAGAGGTGTGGCTTGTGAGAGGGCTGACTTGCCCAAGCTCTAGCTCTATATGTACTCCATTATTTTGAGTGATTGAACAACCATTCTTCAGCACAAATGATGCCCTTCCAATCACACATGCTCGCTGCTCCAAGGCTCCCTCTCTCCTCAAGTTCCAACAGCACGTACCAAGCACATTAACATTCCATATCACTTCATAAGGCATATGGTGCAAGAGGGTGCTATCAAGCTGGAGTTTATTCCAACCGACAAGCAGGTCGCTGATTTCTGTACCAAGCCAGGAACCCGTGAGAAGCAGCAATTCTGTATGAAAGTATGTGGACTCAGCCCACTCTGACTGTGGCAAAGTGGGAGATTGTTCAGAAAAAAGCCATCGGGCTCAGTTTCAGGTCCACAGGAGCAGGTTCTAAGAAACTACCACATGCTTGCTCCGATCGTCAATCTCACTTTACCATTGGAAAGGTGGCAAAATGTCTACGGTCCAAGTTTGAGTCCGATCCAATAGTCGGATTAGGACATATGATTTTTTTGAAGTTTTCGAGATCATCGACCGCCGATGTGTGGGTGGTCATGGGTGATGGCGCCATGCCTTAGCTTGAGAAAAGAAAAAGGCAAGAGGTCCAGGGTCAAGACCTGATGGAAGAAATATCCAAAAAGGGCCAAGATTCTTGGATTGCCTTGTCAGAGTGTGCTCACTAGGAAAAAGGTACATCTCCTTACTTTTTAGGTGAGTTGAGATCCTTCTGTGGTAGTCATGGACACATGTCGACTCTCCATGGGATTGTGGATTACATAACCACTAGGAGTGTACCATGAGAGCATTTTCTAGCTCTCTAGGTTGTGTATGAGTGGTCAGCCTGATTGCTAGGCTGATTTCCTCCCTTGTGTGAGATTATGGACTCTACTGTGTGAGCCTTAGCCTCCATGGCTAAGTGGTGTGGCTTGTGAGAAGGCTGACTTGCCCAAGCTCTAGCTCTATATGTAGTCCATCATTTTGAGTAATTCATCAACCATTCTTTAGCACAAGTCATGCCCTTCCAGTCCCACATGGTCGCTGATCCAAGGCTCCCTCTCTACTCCAGTTCAAACACCATTTCTCAGGTACTTAGTCACCTCACTCCAACAACACAATCCAATTTCCTGATTTGGGAGCATCAAAAGGGTCAAGCGACTCTCCCTTACCGAGAATCCTTTCATCGAATTTGATATCTTGGCTCTTGATGAGTTGTCTAGCTGCTTGGTCCCAGAGCCTATACGCCATATGTGTACTTTTGTATCTAACCATTATACAATTATGAGCGTGTGCATCCAGCTTGCCACTTCCATCTCGTGCCTAGACCTTTGCCCAGATACTACAGCTAAAGACCCTCAAGTGTGAGGCAGCTGACTTCTTCCCTGACCAAGCCTCTTTTGACATCCTAAGCTACTTCTCTTATTACTTCATATCACATCTTCCAAGGGCGGCTGCCGGAGTGGGATTCACAAGGTAGTAAGAAGTTCTTCCAGCTTCAGCGAAAAGGCAAGGTGGAAGCTTGGAGTCAAAGAGCTTTCTTGGTATCATGCCGAGGATAGTTTGGTTCATCTACTTGGCAACACTATTCTTCTAAGGAGTGTAAGGCGTGGTGGTCTAGTGGTTGATGTCCCGTTGGCTCAACCAGCCTTTGTACGCCTCGGACTCACCATCATTGTCCGTATGTAGTGCCTTGACCTTCTTGCTTGTCTGTCGCCCTACCATTGCGACAAAGTCTTGCAGCTTCTTGATTTCTCCCTTCGTCTTGAGGAAATAGATCCACATCTGGCGAGTGTGGTCATCGATGAAGGTCAAGAAATACTTGCTGCTACCGTTTGAAGAGGTGCAAAATGGTCCGCACCCATCAGAGTAAATCAGGTCTAAGATTGCTGTTGCACGTTGCCCATTACGTGGAAAGGGCTTTTTTTTTGCCTTACCTTGGAGGCATGGCTTACACACCTTCTACCACTTTCGCTTATCTTTGGCCTTCCATCCCTCCATGCTATGAACCACTTCATACTGCTGCATAGCTTGCTGTGTACTCTGAGCCACATGGCCATACCGCCTTTCCCATAGCCGAGCATCTGTGTCGTTGGAGTTGGTTGCAGCAGAGCCGCTACATTAAGGATGTTTTGCAGCGGTTTGGCATGGCAGAGGCAAAACCCATCGGCACGCCGCTGGAGACGCAGCAGTACCTCGTGAGCTTCAATGGAGAAGCAAATGTAGCTGAGCGGCAGAAGTACCAGAGCGCTATCGGCAGTCTCATGTACTTGATGGTGGTAATCAGGCCGGTGTTGGAACTTGAGGAGAGAGGGAGCCTTGGAGCAGCGAGCATGTGTGATTGGAAGGGCATCACTTGTGCTGAAGAATGGTTGTTCAATCACTCAAAATGATGGAGTACATATAGAGCTAGAGCTTGGGCAAGTCAGCCCTCTCACAAGCCACACCACTTAGCCATGGAGGCTAAGGCTCACACACTAGAGTCCATAATCTCACACAAGGGAGGAAATCAGCCTAGCAATCAGGCTCACCGCTCACACACGACCTAGAGAGCTAGAGAATGCTCTCATGGCACACTCCTAGTGGTCACATAACCCACAAACCCATGGAGAATTGCCATGTGTCCATGGCTAGCACACAGGGATCTCACCTCACCTAAAAAGTAAGGAGAGGTACCTTTATCCTAGTCAGCACACTCCGACAAGGCAATCCTAAGACCAATGACCTTTTTGGATATTTCTCCCATTAGGTCTTGACCCTGGACCTCTTGCCTTTTTCTTTTCTCAGGCTAAGGCATGGAGCCATCACCCATGCCCACCCAGACATCGACGGTCCATGACCCCCGAAACTTCAAAAATTCATATCTCCCAATCCGACCGTTGGATCGGCCTCAAACTTGGACCGTAGACATTTTGCAACCTGATATTTCCAATGGTGAAATCCGATTGGCGATCGGAGCAGGCATCTGGTACTTTCCTGGAACTTGCTGCTGTAGACCTGAAAGTGAGCCAGATGGCTCCTTTCCCAACAATCTCCCACTTTGCCGCAGTCAGAGTGGGCTGAGTCTACATGCCTTCATGCAGAACTGCTGCTTCTCACGGGTCACTGGCTTGGTGCAGAAACCAGCGACCTGCTTGCTGGTTGGAGTAAATTCCAGCTTGATAGCAACCTCCTGCACCATGTGCCTGATGAAATTATATGCAATATCAATGTGCTTGGTGCGTGCATGGTGCTCAGGATTCTTGGCGAGTGCGATTGCGCTCTGGTTGTCGACGCGCACAGGAACTGGAACTGCTGCACTCCCACTCATCTCTGCCATGAGACGTTGGAGCCAAACTGCTTCCTTGGCTCCAAAGCTGAGAGATACGTATTCAGCTTTTGTGCTCGAGGTCGCCACGACCACCTGCCGCTTGCTGCACCAGCTGATGGCTCCACCATTCATGAGGAACACATGTCCAGAGATGGACTTGCGGTCCTCAGGGTTTGAAGCCCAATCTGCGTCTGTGTAGCCGATGATGCTGTTGTCATTGCCGTTGTAGGTGATGCCGATGTTGATGCTTCCAGCAAGGTAGCGGAAGATCCGCTTCACTGCCTTCTGGTGCTCCGGTCTGGGATTAGCCATGTGCTGGCTCACAGTGCTCACAGCCTGTGCGAGGTCCGGCCTGGTTGCCACCATCAGGTACATGAGACTGCCGACGGCGCTCTCGCACTTCTGCCGCTCAGCTGCATTTGCTTCTCCATTGAAGCTCACAAGGTACTGCCGCGTCTCCAGCGGCATGCCGATGGGTTTTGCCTCTGCCATGCCAAACCGCTGCAAAACATCCTTGATGTAGCGGCTCTGCTGTAGCGAGAGAGAGCGTGACTTGCGGTCACGCGTGATCTGGATACGGAAGAAGTATGATGCCTCCCCGAGATCAGACATTTGGAAGCGCTCCTGCATGGCTTCCTTGAACTCCTGCAGTGCAGACATGCTATTCGAAAGGAGGAGCACGTCATCCACATAGACAATGATGATGAGGATCTCATGCTCATGCTGCCAGCGATACACGCTGTAGTCACACTCGCTACGCTCAAACCCCATGCACTGCAACGCTGCATCCAACTTTTGGTTCCAAGCACGCGATGCTTGCTTCAGGCCGTACAACGACTTCTGCAGCTTGCAGACGAGGTGCTCGTGGCCATCCATGACGAACCCCTCCGGCTGCTCCATGTAGATCTCCTCCTCCAAGTCACCATTCAAGAATGCCGTCTTGACATCCATGTGGTGAACCTCGAAGTCCTCAGCTGCTGCATAAGAGAGGAGCGTGCGCAAAGAGGCAAACTTTGCAACAGGGACAAAAGTTTCTGTGTATTCGATGCCCTCCTACTGCGAATAACCCTTGGCGACCAGCCTCGCCTTGTACTTTTCCAGGTTACCATGTGCTCCCCGCTTCTTCTTGAACACCCACTTGCACTTGATCACCTTACGTCCTGGTGGACGCTCAGTCAGCTCCCACGTGCCGTTGTCCAACTGCGACTGTATCTCCTGCTGCACGGCTTGCGCCCAATCCGTTGCATCCGGTGCAGCCATGGCCACCTTCTATGACGTTGGCTCATCTGAATCTGCTGCAACTGCGACGTTCATCTGTTCTGGTTTCTGCAACATCCAGAAATGGCCGCGCTCACCAGGCTTGTAACGCACCCTAAGAGGGTACCTGCGACCTGGTGCTGGAGCGTTAGCGGGCGGCTGGCGCGGTGCTGCTGGTACAACTGCTGCTGCTGATGGTGCTCCATCTCCCTCCTCTGATCTGCTGATGAAGCTGCTGTATCTGTAACATCAGACATTGGAGAGTAGAGTGATTCTCCCACTGTCACAGTGGAGAAAGGATCGGGAGAAACTGGGTGAGGAAGAATTTTTGCTCCCACTGTCTCGTCAGCTGCTGGTTCTGCTGCCTCTTCACACACGATGTTGGTGCCGATGACGTTGCTCTCGTTGAAGATGACATCCCTGGAGATGATGACGTGGCCTGTATCCCTCTCGTAGAGGCGATACGCCTTGCTTGCCACGTCGTAGCCAATCATCAGCAACTGTGCACTCTTCGCATCCCACTTTTGCCGCTTCTCCTTTGGCACGTGCATGTGCGCCAAGCTGCCAAACGCGCGAAGATGACCTACGCTTGGCTTCTTGCCGAACCACGCCTCGTACGGCGTCATCTTCTCCAGCGCCTTAGTTGGACTGTGGTTCTTGATGTAGACCGCAGTGGTCACGGCTTCAGCCCAGAAGTCGTAGGTCAGCGGAGCCGTGTGCAGCATGGAGTGCGCCGACTCCACAATGGTACGGTTGGCGCGTTCTGCTACACCGTTCTGCTGTGGCGAGTACGGTACGGTACGCTGCACCTTGATGCCAGGAGCTGCAAGGTAGTCCTGGAATTCCTTGCTCAAGTACTCTCCACCGCGGTCGCTGCGCAACGCCTTGATCTTCTTGCCAGATTGGTTCTCCACCATGGCCTTGAACTCCTTGAACCTGTCAAAGCACTAGTCCTTGGAGGAAAGGAAGTACACAGCAGTGTAACGGCTGAAATCATCAATGAAGGTGAGAAAATACCTAGAGCCTCCAAAGCTCTGGGTCTGCATCGGTCCGCACAAGTCCGTGTGGACCAGCTCCAACACCTCTTTTGCACGCTCCTTTGCTCCAGAGAACGCCTCGTGGTGTTGCTTCCCCTCCAAACATCCGATGCATAACTGCTGCTCAAAGTTAGAGATGGTAGGCAGGTCACGCACCATCTGCTTTGCTTGAAGCTGCTGCAAGGCGCGCATGCCGATGTGGCCGTAGCGCGCATGCCAGATCTCACCATCTGTCGCCTGCACCACTGCTGCAAGACTCTGCTCACGCGGGATCTTGGTCGCCCCCAGCAGGCGGTACATGTCGCCCTCCTTCACCGACTTGGCCAACTCCTCTCCTGTTTCCTTGTTGAGGATGTAGCCATAGTCATCATCGAAGACAACGCGCAGTCCTGTGTTGGTGAGAGAGGACACTGAGAGAAGGTTGAACGCAGCATCAGGCACATACAGCACGCCATGGAAAACTCCCACTTCAATGCCACGCGGGGTCTCCAACCACATCTCCACAATCCCAATCCCCTCAGCATACACCACCCGATCATCACCCAAAGCAATCGGCCGAGGAGGAATGGAGAGCAGCTGNACTCCTCTCCTGTTTCCTTGTTGAGGATGTAGCCATAGTCATCATCGAAGACAACGCGCAGTCCTGTGTTGGTGAGAGAGGACACTGAGAGAAGGTTGAACGCAGCATCAGGCACATACAGCACGCCATGGAAAACTCCCACTTCAATGCCACGCGGGGTCTCCAACCACATCTCCACAATCCCAATCCCCTCAGCATACACCACCCGATCATCACCCAAAGCAATCGGCCGAGGAGGAATGGAGAGCAGCTGTGTGAACCACTCCTTGTGGTGCGTCAGACTCTTGGTACACCCCGAGTCCTTGTACCACGCCAGATCCGCCTTTTCCTTCTGCGACATGTCAGACTTCGCCATGAAGAGGCGGTCGCGCACCTCCTTGGCGACGTTCATGTTGCCAAAATGGCGCACGATAGTCTGGTTCTGCTGCTGCTGCTGCTGCTGCTGGCGTTGCTGTGACTGCTGCTGCTGTTGCTGTGGAGATTGCTGCTTTTGCTGCTGCTGCTGCTGCTGCTGCTCTTTCTGGTCCCTCTTGAACTTGAAGCACTCTTTCTTGTAGTGCCCCTCTTTCTGGCAATAGTGGCACTTGCCCTTCTTCTTGCCTCTCTGCTGCCCGGACTCCTGCTGCTGCTGGTTGTGTGAGTCGATGGCCATGAAAGCTGCTTCACTACTGCTGCCGCCATTGCGCTTTGCCGCATTGCGACGCAATTCCACCTGCACCAAGTGTGTGCAGATGAATTCGAGGTCGAGAGTTGGCTGGCACTCCAGCGTCTCTCGCACCGTGTCGTAGCTGGTTGGGAGTCCCCTCAGCAAGAGGAGGATGAAGCGCGTCTCTTCCACATGAATGCCGGCCGCTCTCAGCTGCTTCGCGAGCTCCTTTGCCCTATCTAGATACGCCTCCATCCCTTCACCACCCTGCATTTTCAGCGCCATCATCTTTTCCTCCAAAAGCATGAGGAATGCAGGATCCTTGCTCTCATACTTCTTGTACAACGTGTCCCACCCCTCCTTTGCAATAGCCTTGTCACTCACGTACTGAAGATGCGGGTTGGATATGGTGTTAACAAACAACCTGTAGGCCTACCTGTCCTTCTTCTTCCACTCCTCGTACGTCGCTGGTACAGCTGCAGAAGAACCCACATCAGTTGCATTCTTTTCCGGTGTCTTCCTCGCCACCACCTGCGCTGCGGTGATACCTTTTGCCTGTGGAACTGGAGCCGGCTCGTCGCCGCTCACCACCTCCCACAAGCCCCTCTCCTCCAAAAGGAGGCGGGAACAGATCTTCCAAAACGTGAAGTTGGCGCGTCCCTCCAGCCTCTCCAAAGGCTGGGCTGATGTCACAACGCTAGCTGCTGCCATTTTGAGCCTTGGTGATGCTCAGCGCTGCCCTTGGATGGCAGCGCTACCCCTGCTTTTGCTGCTGCTTCTGCCAGAAATCTGTCTGATAGAAAATGGACTGTAGGTGTCAGCAGACTGGGAATTATGAAAAACTGAGCCATCACTGGAAAATTCAGCTGAAAACCTTTCTGATCGACCCATAAAGCAAGGTCATCAACAGGGGATTTTGCAAGATATGCCCTCTTGAAAACAGGGTATGCTTCTGCTCCTACTCCAACTCAGACCAGCCAGTTTGTAAATGGCGTTTCTCCCAAAACAATCGATGGAATGCAAAGATTTTTGCACCAATAGAAAGCTTAGGAAAAATACTACAATTCGCATGTGCCATGTTTTAAATTTGACAAAGAAATGAGAGAGTTATGGTCATCATCGGGCGACAGTCTTACTCATAGAGAAGAGTGTAGCCCTAGCCGACCTCGTTTTGAACATAACTCTCAATCCGACCGTTGGATCTTCGTGATCTTGAGCTCGTTGGAAAGCTTGTCTCTTGAACTTGAAGATCACGTGGTCAATTGTCAAATCTAGTGAAGGTTTACCCCAACCCGTCACTCTCAAAGTGACGGCCTGTGCTGGCTGGAAGTGGCAGAACTTGGCTCTGATACCAAATGTTGGAACTTGAGGAGAGAGGGAGCCTTGGAGCAGCAAGCATGTGTGATTGGAAGGGCATCACTTGTGCTGAAGAATGGTTGTTCAATCACTCAAAATGATGGAGTACGTATAGAGCTAGAGCTTGGGCAAGTCAGCCTTTTCACAAGCCACACCACTTAGCCATGGAGGCTAAGGCTCACACACTAGAGTCCATAATCTCACACAAGGGAGGAAATCAGCCTAGCAATCAGGCTGACCACTCACACACGACCTAGAGAGCTAGAGAATGCTCTCATGGCACACTCCTAGTAGTCACATAACCCACAAACCCATGGAGAATTGCCATGTGTCCATGGCTAGCACACAGGGATCTCACCTCACCAAAAAAGTAAGGAGAGGTACCTTTATCCTAGTCAGCACACTCTGACAAGGCAATCCTAAGACCAAGGACCTTTTTGGATATTTCTCCCATCAGGTCTTGACCCTGGACCTCTTGCCTTTTTCTTTTCTCAGGCTAAGGCATGGAGCCATCATCCATGCCCACCCAGACATCGACGGTCCATGAACCCCGAAACTTCAAAAATTCATATCTCCCAATCCCTTCGTTGGATCGGCCTCAAACTTGGACCGTAGACATTTTGCCACCTGATCTTTCCAATGGTGAAGTCTGATTGGCGATCGGGGCAGGCATCTGCTACTTTCTTGAACTTGCTGTTGTGGACCTGAAACTAAGCCAGATGGTTCCTTTCCCAACAATCTCCCACTTTGCTGCAGTCAGAGTGGGCTGAGTCTACATGCCTTCATGCAGAACTGCTGCTTCTCACGGGTCACTGGCTTGGTGCAAAAATTAGCGACCTGCTTGCTGGTTTGAGTAAATTCCAGCTTGATAGCACCCTCTTGCACCATGTCCCTGATGAAATGATATGCGATATCAATGTGCTTGGTGCGTGTATGGTGCTCAGGATTCTTGGCAAGTGCGATTGCGCTCTGGTTGTCGACGCGCACAGGAACTGGAACTGCTGCACTCCCACTCATCTCTGCCATGAGACGTTGGAGCCAAACTGCTTCCTTGGCTCCAAAGCTGAGAGATACGTACTCANTCAGGTACATGAGACTGCCGACGGCGCTCTGGTACTTCTGCCGCTCAGCTGCATTTGCTTCTCCATTGAAGCTCACGAGGTACTGCCGCGTCTCCAGAGGCGTGCCGATGGGTTTTGCCTCTGCCATGCCAAACCGCTGCAAACCATCCTTGATGTAGCGGCTCTGTTGCAGCGAGAGAGAGCGTGACTTGCGGTCACACGTGATCTCGATACCGAGGAAGTATAATGCCTCCCCGAGATCAGACATCTGGAAGCGCTCCTGCATGGCTTCCTTAAACTCCTGCAGTGCAGATATGCTGTTCGAAAGGAGGAGCATGTCATCCACATAGACAATGATGATGAGGATCTCATGCTCATGCTGCCAGCGATACACGCTGTAGTCACACTCGCTGCGCTCAAACCCCATGCACTGCAGCGCTGCATCCAACTTTTGGTTCCAAGCACGCGACGCTTGCTTCAGGCCGTACAGCGACTTCTGCAGCTTGCAGACGAGGTGCTCGTGGCCATCCATGACGAACCCCTCCGGCTGCTCCATGTAGATCTCCTCCTCCAAGTCACCATTCAAGAATGCCGTCTTGACATCCATGTGGTGAACCTCGAAGTCCTCAGCTGCTGCATAAGAGAGGAGCGTGCGCACAGAGGCAAATTTTGCAACAGGGACAAACGTTTCTGTGTAGTCCATGCCCTCCTGCTGCGAATAACCCTTGGCGACCAGCCTCGCCTTGTACTTTTCCAGGTTACCATCTGCTCCCCGCTTCTTCTTGAACACCCACTTGCACTTGATCACCTTACGTCCTGGTGGACGCTCAGTCACCTCCCACGTGCCGTTGTCCAGCTGCGACTGTATCTCCTGCTGCACGGCTTGTGCCCAATCTGTTGCATCCGCTGCAGCCATGGCCACCTTCTATGACGTTGGCTCATCTGAATCTGCTGCAACTGCGACGTTCATCTGTTCTGGTTTTTGCAGCATCCAGAAATGGCCGCGCTCACCAGGCTTGTAACGCACCCTAAGAGGGTACCTGCGACCTGGTGCTGGAGCGTTAGCGGGCGGCTGGCGCGGTGCTGCTGGTACAACTGCTGCTGCTGATGGTGCTCCATCTCCCTCCTCTGATCTGCTGATGAAGCTGCTGTATCTGTAACATCAGACATTGGAGAGTAGAGTGATTCTCCCACTGTCACAGTGGAGAAAGGATCGGGAGAAACTGGGTGAGGAAGAATTTTTGCTCCCACTGTCTCGTCAGCTGCTGGT
>SZWC01000096.1:196146-219291 GCA_023375785.1 Penium margaritaceum
CAACAGGCGGTACATGTCGCCCTCCTTCACCGACTTGGCCAACTCCTCTCGTGTTTCCTTCTTGAGGATGTAGCCATAGTCATCATCGAAGACAACGCGCAGTCCTGTGTTGGTGAGAGAGGACACTGAGAGAAGGTTGAATGCAGCATCAGGCACATACAGCATGCCATGGAAAACTCCCACTTCAATGCCACGCGGGGTCTCCAACCACATCTCCACAATCCCAATCCCCTCAGCGTACACCACCCGATCATCACCCAAAGCAATCGGCCGAGGAGGAATGGAGAGCAGCTGTGTGAACCACTCCTTGTGGTGCGTCAGACTCTTGGTACACCCTGAGTCCTTGTACCATGCCAGATCAGCCTTTTTCTTCTGCGACATGTCAGACTTTGCCATGAAGAGGCGGTCGCGCACCTCCTTGGCGACGTTCATGTTGCCAAAATGGCGCACGCTAGTCTGGTTCTGCTGCTGCTGCTGCTGCTGGCGTTGTTGTGACTACTGCTGCTGTTGCTGTGGAGATTGCTGCTTTTGCTGCTGCTGCTACTGCTGCTCTTTTTGGTCCCTCTTGAACTTGAAGCACTCTTTCTTGTAGTGCCCCTCTTTCTGGCAATAGTGGCACTTGCCCTTCTTCTTGCCTCTCTGCTGCCCGGACTACTGCTGCTGCTGGTTCCGTGAGCCCATGGCCATGAAAGCTGCTTCACTGCTGCTGCCGCCATTGCGCTTTGCCGCATTGCGACGCAATTCCACCTGCAGCAAGTGTGTGCAGATGAAGTCGAGGTCGAGAGTTGGCTGGCACTCCAGCGTCTCTCGTACCGTGTCGTGGCTGGTTAGGAGTCCCCTCAGCAAGAGGAGGATGAACCGCGTCTCTTCCACAGGATTGCCGGCCGCTCTCAGCTGCTTCGCCAGCTCCTTTGCCCTATCCAGATACGCCTCCATCCCTTCACCATCCTGCATTTTCAGCGCCATCATCTTTTCCTCCAAAAGCATGAGGAATGTAGGATCCTTGCTCTCATACTTCTTGCACAACGTGTCCCACCCCTCCTTTGCAGTAGTCTTGTCACTCACGTACTGAAGATGCGGGTTGGATATGGTGTTAACAAGCAACCTGTAGGCCTGCCTGTCCTTCTTCTTCCACTCCTCGTACGTCGCTGGTACAGATGCAGAAGAACTCGCATCAGCTACATTCTTTTATGGTGTCTTCCCCGCCACCACCTGCGCTGCGCTGATGCCTTTTGCCTGTGGAACTGGAGCCGGCTCATCGCCGCTCACCACCTCCCACAAGCCCCTCTCGTCCAAAAGGAGGCGGGTACGGATCTTCCAAAACGTGAAGTTGGCACGTCCCTCCGGCCTCTCCAAAGGCTGGGCTGCTGTCACAACGCTAGCTGCTGCCATTTTGAGCCTTGGTGATGCTCAGCGCTGCCCTTGGATGGCGGCGCTACCCCTGCTTCTGCTGCTGCTTCTGCCAGAAATCTGTCTGATAGAAAATGGACTGTAGGTGCCAGCAGACTGTGAATTTTGAAAAACGGATACCACCAATTCAAAATTCAGCTCAAAACCTTTCTGATCGACCCATAAAACAGGGTCATCAACAGGGGATTTTGAAAGACATGCCCTCTTGAAAACAGGGTATGCTTCTGCTCCTACTCCAACTCAGACCAGCCAGTTTGTAAACAGCGTTTCTCCCAAAAGAATCAATGGAATGCAAAGGTTTTTGCACCAATAGAAAGCTTAGGAAAAATACTACAATTCGCATGTGCCACGTTTTAAATTTGACAAAGAAATGAGAGAGTTATGGTTATCACAAGGCGACAGTCTTACTCATAGAGAAGAGTGTAGCCCTGGCCGACCTCATTTTGAGCATAACTCTCATTCTGACTGTTGGATCTTCGTGATCTTGAGCTCGTTGGAAAGCTTGTCTCTTGAACTTGAAGATGCAGTGGTCAATTATCAAATCTAGTGAAGGTTTACCCCAACCCGTCACTCTCAAAGTGACGGCCTGTGCTGACTGGAAGTGGCAGAACTTGGCTCTGATACCAAATGTTGGAACTTGAGGAGAGAGGGAGCCTTGGAGTAGCGAGCATGTGTGATTGGAAGGGCATCACTTGTGCTAAAGAATGGTTATTCAATCACTCAAAATAATGGAGTACATATAGAGCTAAAGCTTGGGCAAGTCAGCCCTCTCACAAGCCACACCACTTAGCCATGGAGGCTAAGGCTCACACACTAGAGTCCATAATCTCACACAAGGGAGGAAATCAGCTTAGCAATCAGGCTGACCACTCAACCACGACCTAGAGAGCTAGAGAATGCTCTCATGGTACACTCCTAGTGGTCACATAACCCACAAACCCATGGAGAATTGCCATGTGTCTATGGCTAGCACACAGGGATCTCACCTCACCTAAAAAGTAAGGAGAGGTATTAGGTGGGAAAATGTCTACGGTCCAACTTTGAGGCCGATCCAACGGTCGGATTGGGAGATATGAATTTTCGTAGTTTCCGGGGTTATCGACTGTCGATATCCGGGTGACCATGGGCGATGGCTCCATGCGTTAGCCTGAGAAAAGAAATAGGCAAGAGGTCCAGGGTCAAGGCCTGATGGGAGAAATATCCAAAAAGGTCCTTGGTCTTAGGATTGCCTTGTCAGAGTGTGCTGACTAGGATAAAGGTACCTCTCCTTAGCTTTTGGGTGAGGTGAGATCCTTGTGTGCTAGCCATGGACACATGGCGATTCTCCATGGGTTTGTGGGTTATGTGACCACTAAGAGTGTGCCATGAGAGCATTCTCTAGCTCTCTAGGTCGTGTGTGAGTNCTCCATGCCTTAGCCTGAGAAAAGAAAAAGGCAAGAGGTCCAGGGTCAAGACCTGATGGGAGAAATATCCAAAAAGGTCCTTGGTCTTAGGATTGCCTTGTCAGAGTGTGCTGACTAGGATAAAGGTACCTCTCCTTAGCTTTTGGGTGAGGTGAGATCCTTGTGTGCTAGCCATGGACACATGGCGATTCTCCATGGGTTTGTGGGTTATGTGACCACTAAGAGTGTGCCATGAGAGCATTCTCTAGCTCTCTAGGTCGTGTGTGAGTGGTCAGCCTGATTGCTAGGCTGATTTTCTCCCTTGTGTGAGATTATGGACTCTAGTGTGTTAGCCTTAGCCTCCATGGCTAAGTGGTGTAGCTTGTGAGAGGGCTGACTTGCCCAAGCTCTAGCTCTATATGTACTCCATCATTTTGAGTGATTTAGCAACCATTCTTCAGTACAAGTGATGCCCTTCCAATCATACATGCTCGCTGCTCCAAGGCTCCCTCTCTCCTCAAGTTCCAACAAGAGCTTGGGCAAGTCAGCCCTCTCTCAAGCCATGCCACTTAACCAAGGAGGCTAAAAGTCACGAACTATAGTCTGATATCTCACACAAGAGAGGAAATTACTGTAGCAAGCAGGCTGACCAGACACTCACGACCTAGAGAGCTAGAAAATGCTCTCATGGAACACTCCTAGTGGTCACATAACCCACAATCCCATGGAGAATCTCCATGTGTCCACGGCTAGCACACAAGAATCTCACCTCACGGAAAAAGTAAAGAAAGGTACCACTTGCTACTCATCATACTTTGACAAGGCAACCAAAAAATCTACGATCATTTTAGATATTTCTTCCATCTGGTCTTGACCCCAGACCACTTGCCTTTTTTTCTCAGGCTAAGGCATTGAGCCATCGCCCATGCTCACCGAGATACTACCGGTGAATGACTCCGGAAACTTAAAAATTTCATACCTCCCTATTCGACCGTTAGATGGGCCTGAAACTTTGAGTGTAGACTTTTTAAAACCTGATCTTTACAATAATTAAGTTGGATTGACGATTAGAGTAGGCATCTTGTGGTTTTGTAGAACTTGTTCGTGTGGACCTGAAACTGAGCCGGATGGCTCGTTTCCAAACAGTCTCCCTTTTTGCCGCAGTCAGAGTAGGCTGAGTCCACATGCTTTCATGCACAACTGCTGCTTCTCACTAGAAACAGTCTTGGTTCAAAAATCAGCAACCTACTTGCTGGTTGGAGTAAACTCCAGCTTGGTAGCTTCCTCCTACAGCAGGTGCCTAAAGAAATGATATGCGATATCAATATGCTTGGTGCGTGCATGTTGCTGAGGATTCTTGGCGAGTTCAATGGTGTTCTAGTTGTTGACGCATACACGAAGTAGAACTGCTATGCTTCCACTCATCATCGCCATGAGACGCTGAAGCCAAACTTCTTCCTTGGCTCCAAAGCTGAGAGAGACGTACTCAGTTTCTGTGCTTGAGATAGCCACGACCACCTACCGCATTTTTGCATCAGCTGATGGCCAAACCATTCATGAGAAACACCTGTATAGAGATGGAATTGCGGTCCTCAGGGTTTGAAGCTCAATTTGTGTTTGTATAGTTGATGATGTTGTTGTTGCCGTTGTAGGTGATATCGATGTTGATATTTCCAGCAAGGAAGTGGAAGATCCGTTTCATTACCTTCAGGAGCTCAGGTCCGGGACTAGCCATGTGATCGCTCGCAGTGCTTACTGTGTATACAAGGATCAGTGTGGTTACTTCCATCAGGTCGATGAGAGTGTCGATGGCGCTCTGGTGCTTCTGCCACTCAATTGCATCTGCTGGGTTTAGCCTCTACTATGCTGAACCGTTGCAAGACATCCTTGATCTAGCGACTCTGCTGCAGCGAGAGAGAGCGTTTTTTGTGGTTATGCAAGAGAGACCTATGCTAGATCGGACATCTGGGAGCGCTCTTGCATTGCCTCCTGCAACTCTTGCAATGTAGACATGCTGTTGGAAAGGAGGAGCATATTATCCACATGGACGATGATGACGAGCACCTCATGACCATGCTGCCACCGATAGATACTTTAGTCACTCGCTGCGCTCAAACCCCATGTAGTATAGCGCCGCATCCAATTTTTTCTTCCAAGCATGCGATGCTTGTTTGAGGTCATACAGGGACTTCTATAGCGTGCAAACTAGGTGCTCCTGGCCATCCATGATGAAGCCCTTTGGCTGCTCCATATAGATTTCCTTCTCCAAGTCACCGTTCTACAATGCCGTCTTGACATCCATGTCGTGAATGCCGAAGTCCTCAACTTCTGCATATGAAAGGAGCGTACGCACAGGCAAACTTTGCAACAGGAGTTAACATTTTTGTGTAGTCAATGCCTCCCTGCTGCAAGTAGCCCTTGGTAAAAATCATCGCCTTGTACTTTTTGAGGTTGGAATCTGCACCCCTTGTCTTCTTGAACACCCACTTACACTTGATTACCTTACGTCCAAGTAGATGCTCAATCAGTTCCCACGTACCGTCGTTGAGCTGTAATTGTATCTCCTGTTGTACAGTATGCACCCAATCTGATGCATCTGGTTCAGCCTTGGCCTCCTCGTACGACGTTGGCTTATGAGAGTCCGGTACAATTATAACTTTCATTTGGTCTGGTTTTTGGAGCATCTAGAAATACCCGCACTTACCAGGCTTGTACCATACCTTGAGAGGTTGCGCTACAAGCCTGGCTTGAGAAATACCTTCGACCTGGTACTAGAGTGTTAGCCGGTGGCTTGCGTAGTATTGCTAGGACAACTCGTCTTTTAATAGTAGTGCATTTTCTTCATATGCTTCTGTTGATGAGGCCACTGTATCTGCTGCATCAGCTATGGGACGTTAGAGTTGTTCTCACACTGTCACAGTAAAAGAAGGTTCAGGAGAGGCGGGACCAAGGAGAACGTCTACTCCCATTGCTTTATCAACTACTGGTTATACTACCTCCTCACAGATGATATTGGTATTGATTGTTGGGAAAGGAGCCATCTGGCTCTGTTTCAGGTCCACAGGAGCAAGTTCCAGGAAAGTACCAGATGCCTGCTCCGATTGCCTATCCAACTTCACCATTGGAAAGATCAGGTGGCAAAATGTCTACGGCCCAAGTTTGAGACCGATCCAACGGTCGGATTGGGAGATATGAATTTTCGAAGTTTCGGGGGTCATGGACCGTCGATGTCTGGGTGGGCATGGGTGATGGCTCCATGCCTTAGCCTGAGAAAAGAAAAAGGCAAGAGGTCCAGGATCAAGACCTGATGGGAGAAATATCCAAAAAGGTCCTTGGTCTNGTACCTCTCCTTACTTTTTAGGTGAGGTGAGATCCTTGTGTGCTAGCCATGGACACATGGCGATTCTCCATGGGTTTGTGGGTTATGTGACCACTAGGAGTGTGCCATGAGAGCATTCTCTAGCTCTCTAGGTCGTGTGTGAGTGGTCAGCCTGATTGCTAGGCTGATTTCCTCCCTTGTGTGAGATTATGGACTCTAGTGTGTGAGCATTAGCCTCCATGGCTAAGTGGTGTGGCTTGCGAGAGGGTTGACTTGCCCAAGCTCTAGCTCTATATGTACTCTATCATTTTGAGTGATTGAACAACCATTCTTCAGCACAAGTGATGCCCTTCAAATCACACATGCTCGCTGCTCCAAGGCTCCCTCTCTCCTCAAGTTCCAACATTTGGTATCAGAGCCAAGTTCTGCCACTTCCAGCCAGCACAGGCCGTCACTTTGAGAGTGACGGGTTGGGGTCAAACCTTCACCAGATTTGACGATCGACCACTAGATCTTCAAGTTCAAGAGACAAGCTTTCCAACGAGCTCAAGATCGCGAAGATCCAACAGTCGGATTGAGAGTTATGCTCAAAACGAAGTCGGCCAGGGCTACACTCTTCTCTATGAGTAAGACTGTCGCCTTGTGATGACCATAACTCTCTCATTTCTTTGTCAAATTTAAAAATTGGCACATGCGAATTGTAGTATTTTTCCTAAGCTTTTCACTGGTGCAAAAATATTTGCATTCCATTGATTCGTTTGGGAGAAACGCCGTTTACAAACTGGCTGGTCTGAGTTGGAGTAGGAGCAGAAGCATACCCTGTTTTCAAGAGGGCATATCTTTCAAAATCCCCTGTTGATGACCCTGTTTTATGGGTCGATCTGAAAGGTTTTGAGCTGAATTTTCCAGTGGTGGGCTCAAGTTTTCAGAATTCCTAGTCTGCTGGCACCTACAGTCCATTTTCTGTCAGACAGATTTCTGGCAGAAGCAGCAGCAGAAGCGGGGGTAGCGCCGCCATCCAAGGGCAGCGCTGAGCATCACCAGGGCTCAAAATGGCAGCAGCTAGCGTTGTGACAGCAGCCCAGCCTTTGGAGAGGCTGGAGGGACGTGCCAACTTCATGTTTTGGAAGATCCGTACCCGCCTCCTTTTGGAGGAGAGGGGCTTGTGGGTGGTGGTGAGCGGCGACGAGCCGGCTCCAGTTCCACAGGCAAAAGGCATCACCGCAGCGCAGGTGGTGGCGGGGAAGACGCCGCAAAAGGGTGCAGCTGATGCGGGTTCTTCTGCAGCTGTACCAGCGACGTACGAGGAGTGGAAGAAGGACAGGCAGGCCTACAGGTTGCTTGTTAACACCATCTCCAACCCGCATCTTCAGTACGTGAGTGACAAGGCTACTGCAAAGGAGGGGTGGGACACGTTGTGCAAGAAGTATGAGAGCAAGGATCCTGCATTCCTCATGCTTTTGGAGGAAAAGATGATGGCGCTGAAAATGCAAGGTGGTGAAGGGATGGAGGCGTATCTGGACAGGGCAAAGGAGCTGGCGAAGCAGCTGAGAGCGGCCGGCAATCCTATGGAAGAGACGCGCTTCACCCTCCTCTTGCTTAGGGGACTTCCAACCAGCTACGACACGGTACAAGAGACCCTGGAGTGCCAGCCAACTCTCGACCTCGACTTCATCTGCACACACCTGGTGCAGGTCGAATTGCGTCGCAATGCAGCAAAGCGCAATGGCGGCAGCAGCAGTGAAGCAGCTTTCATGGCCATGGGTTCACACAACCAGCAACAGCAGCAGTCCGGGCAGCAGAGAGGCAAGAAGAAGGGCCAGTACCACTATGTGCGTGACCTGCCTGCCATCTCTAACTTTGAGCAGCAGTTATGCATCGGATGTTTGGAGGGGAAGCAACACCGCGAGGCATTCTCTGGAGCAGGGGAGCGTGCAAAAGAGGTGTTGGAGCTGGTCCACACGGACTTGTGCGGACCGATGCAGACCCAGAGCTTTGGAGGCTCTAGGTATTTTCTCACCTTCATTGATGATTTCAGCTGTTACACTGCTGTGTACTTCCTTTCCTCCAAGGACCAGTGCTTTGACAGGTTCAAGGAGTTCAAGGCCATGGTGGAGAACCAATCTGGCAAGAAGATCAAGGCGTTGCGCAGCGACCGCGATGGAGAGTACCTGAGCGAGGAATTCCAAGACTACCTCGCAGCAGATGGCATCAAGGCGCAGCGTACCGCGCCATACTCGCCGCAGCAGAACGGTGTAGCAGAACGCGCCAATCGTACCATTGTGGAGTCGGCGCGCTCCATGCTGTACGCGGCTCCGCTGACCTACGACTTCTGGGCTGGAGCAGATGACGCCGTACGAGGCGTGGTTCGACAAGAAGCCGAGCGTGGGTCATCTTCTCGCGTTTGGCAGCTTGGTGCACATGCACGTGCCAAAAGAGAAGCGGCAAACGTGGGACGCGAAGAGTGCGCAGATGCTGATGATTGGTTACGACGTGGCAAGCAAGGCGTATCGCCTCTACGAGAGGGATACAGGCCACGTCATCATCTCCAGGGATGTCGTCTTCAATGAGAGCAACGTCATCGGCACCAACATCGTGTGTGAAGAGGCAGCAGAACCAGCAGCTGACGAGACGGTTGGAGCAGAAATTCTTCCTGACCCAGTTTCTCCCGATCCTTCCTCTACTGTGACAGTGGGAGAATCACTCTACTCTCCCATGTCTGATGTTGCAGATACAGCAGCCTCATCGGCAGAAGCAGAGGAGGGAGATGTAGCACCACCNCAGATGCTGATGATTGGCTACGACGTGGCAAGCAAGGCGTATCGCCTCTACGAGAGGGATACAGGCCACGTCATCATCTCCAGGGATGTCGTCTTCAATGAGAGCAACGTCATCGGCACCAACATCGTGTGTGAAGAGGCAGCAGAACCAGCAGCTGACGAGACGGTTGGAGCAGAAATTCTTCCTGACCCAGTTTCTCCCGATCCTTCCTCTACTGTGACAGTGGGAGAGTCACTCTACTCTCCCATGTCTGATGTTGCAGATACAGCAGCCTCATCGGCAGAAGCAGAGGAGGGAGATGTAGCACCACCAGTAGCAGCAGTTGTGCCAGCAGCACCGCGCCAGCCGCCCGCTAACGCTCCAGCACCAGGTCGCAGGTACCCTCTTAGGGTGCGTTACAAGCCTGGTAAGCGCGGCCATTTCTGGATGTTGCAGAAACCAGACTAGATGAACGTCGCAGTTGCAGCAGATTCAGATGAGCCAATGTCATACAAGGAGGCCATGGCTGCACCGGATGTAGCAGATTAGGCGCAAGCCGTGCAGCAGGAAATACAGTCGCAGCTGGAGAACGGCACGTGGGAGCTGACTGAACGTCCACCAGGACGTAAGGTGATCAAGTGCAAGTGGGTCTTTAAGAAGAAGCGGGGAGCAGATGGTAACCTGGAAAAGTACAAGGCGAGGCTGGTCGCCAAGGGCTACTCGCAGCAGGAGGGCATTGACTACACAGAAACTTTTGCCCCTGTTGCAAAGTTTGCCTCTGTGCGCACGCTCCTCTCTTATGCAGCAGCTGAGGACTTCGAGGTTCACTACATGGATGTCAAGACGGCATTCTTGAATGGTGACTTGGAGGAAGAGATCTACATGGAGCAGCCGGAGGGGTTCGTCATGGATGGCCAGGAGCACCTGGTCTGCAAGCTGCAGAAGTCGTTGTACGGCCTCAAGCAAGCGTCGCGTGCTTAGAACCAGAAGTTGGATGCGGCGTTGCAGTGCATGGGGTTTGAGCGCAGTGAGTGTGACTACAGCGTGTATCGTTGGCAGCATGAGCATGAGATCCTCATCATCATTGTCTATGTGGATGACATGCTCCTCCTTTCCAACAGCATGTCTGCACTGCAGGAGTTCAAGGAAGCCATGCAGGAGCGCTTCCAGATGTCTGATCTCGGGGAGGCATCATACTTCCTCGGTATCCAGATCACGCATGACCGCAAGTCACACTCTCTCTCGTTTCAGCAGAGCCGCTACATAAAGGATGTTTTTCAGCGGTTCGGCATGGCAGAGGCAAAACCCATCGGCACACCGCTGGAGACGCGGCAGTACCTCGTGAGCTTCAATGGAGAAGCAAATGCAGCTAAGCGGCAGAAGTACCAGAGCGCCGTCGGCAGTCTCATGTACCTGATGGTGGCAACCAGGCCGTACCTCGCACAGGCTGTGAGCGCTGTGAGCCAGCACATGGCTAATCCCGGACCGGAGCACCAGAAGGCAGTGAAGCGGATCTTCCGCTACCTTGCTAGAACCATCAACATCGGCATCACCTACAACGGCAATGACAAAAGCATCATCGGCTACACAGACGCAGATTGCGCTTCAAACCCTGAGGACCGCAAGTCCATCTCTGGACATGTGTTCCTCATGAACGGTGGAGCCATCAGCTGGTGCAGCAAGCGGCAGGTGGTCGTGGCGACCTCGAGCACAGAAGCTGAGTACGTATCTCTCAGCTTTGGAGCCAAGGAAGCAGTTTGGCTCCAACGTCTCATGGCAGAGATGAGTGGGAGTGCAGCAGTTCCAGTTCCTATGCGCGTCGACAACCAGAGCGCAATCGCACTCGCCAAGAATCTTGAGGACCATGCACGCACCAAGCACATTGATATCGCATATCATTTCATCAGGCACATGGTGCAGGAGGGTGCTATCAAGCTGGAGTTTACTCCAACCAGCAAGCAGGTCGCTGATTTCTGCACCAAGCCAGTGACCCGTGAGAAGCAGCAGTTCTGCATTTAGGCATGTGGACTCAGCCCACTCTGACTGCGGCAAAGTGGGAGATTGTTGGGAAAGGAGCCATCTGGCTCAGTTTCAGGTCCACAGGAGCAAGTTCCAGGAAAGTACCAGATGCCTGCTCCGATCGCCGATCCAACTTCACGATTGGAAAGATCAGGTAGCAAAATGTCTACGGTCCAAGTTTGAGGCCGATCCAACGGTCGGATTGGGAGATATGAATTTTTGAAGTTTCGGGGGTCATGGTCCGTCGATCTCTGGGTGGGCATGGGTGATGGCACCATGCCTTAGCCTGAGAAAAGAAAAAGGCAAGAGGTCCAGGGTCAAGACCTGATGGGAGAAATATCCAGAAAGGTCCTTGGTCTTAGGATTGCCTTGTCAGAGTGTGGTGACTAGGATAAAGGTACCTCTCCTTACTTTTTAGGTGAGGTGAGATCCTTGTGTGCTAGCCATGGACACATGGCAATTCTCCATGGATTTGTGGGTTATGTGACCACTAGGAGTGTGCCATGAGAGCATTCTCTAGCTCTCTAGGTCGTGTGTGAGTGGTCAGCCGGATTGCTAGGCTGATTTCCTCCCTTGTGTGAGATTATGGACTCTAGTGTGTGAGCCTTAGCCTCCATGGCTAAGTGGTGTGGCTTGTGAGAGGGCTGACTTGCCCAAGCTCTAGCTCTATATGTACTCCATCATTTTGAGTGATTGAATAACCATTCTTCAGCACAAGTGATGCCCTTCCAATCACACATGCTCGCTGCTCCAAGGCTCCCTCTCTCCTCAAGTTCCAACAATNATTCTCCATGGGTTTGTGGGTTATGTGACCACTAGGAGTGTGCCATGAGAGCATTCTCTAGCTCTCTAGGTCGTGTGTGAGTGGTCAGCCGGATTGCTAGGCTGATTTCCTCCCTTGTGTGAGATTATGGACTCTAGTGTGTGAGCCTTAGCCTCCATGGCTAAGTGGTGTGGCTTGTGAGAGGGCTGACTTGCCCAAGCTCTAGCTCTATATGTACTCCATCATTTTGAGTGATTGAATAACCATTCTTCAGCACAAGTGATGCCCTTCCAATCACACATGCTCGCTGCTCCAAGGCTCCCTCTCTCCTCAAGTTCCAACAAATATGAGCCACGTCATAACCAATAATAAGCATCTATGCGCTCTTTGTATACCATTTTTGCCGCTTCTCCTTATGCAAGTGCATGTGCGCCAAGCTGTCTAACGAGCAAAGATGACTTTCTTTTCGCCTCTTGCTTGACCACGACATGAAAGACATCATGTACTCCAGGGCATTGGTTGGACTACGGTTCTTGATGTACACGATAGTGCTCACTGCTTCAGCCCAAAAGTCATAGGTGAGCCGAGCCGCATGCAGCATGGAGCACGCTGACTCAAAGATAGTATGGTTGGTTTATTCTCCTACACCATTCTTCTACGGTGAGTATGGTGTGGTCTGGTGCGCCTTGATGCCTGCTACTGCAAGATAGTCACGAAACTCCCTGTTTAGGTACTGTCCGCCACGTTTGCTACGCAACGCCTTGATCTTCTTGCCAATCTGGTTCTCTACCATTGCCTTGAACTACTTGATATGTCAAAGCAGTGGTCTTGGGAGGAAAGGAAGTACACAGAAGTGTAATGTCTGAAATGATCAATGAAGGTGAGAATATACCTAGAGCTTCCAAAGCTAAGGGTTTGCATCGAGCCACACAAGTCTGTGAGGATCAGGACTAGCACCTCGTTCGTGAAGTCCCCAGCTCCAGAGAACGCCTCGCGATCCTGCTTTGTCTCTAAAAAGCCAATGCACAACTACTGCTCGAAGTTCGAGATGGTGAGACTATCACGCACCCTCAGTTTTGTTCGAAGTTGCTGTAAGGGGCCCATGCCAATATGGTCATAGCGTGAATGCCAGATTTTGCCATCTGTGGCCTGCACCACTGCTGCAAGACTCTGTTCGTGCAAGATTTTGGTCGTCCCAAACAGGCGGTACATGTTGCCTTCACAAACTTGGCCAACACTTCTCTTGGTTGAGGATGTAGCCATAATCATTGTCAAATAGGACTCATAGCCTTGGAATTGGTGAGAGTGGACACTTAGAGAAGGCTGAACGCAACATTAGGTATGTATAGCACACCATGAAAGACTCCTTCTTCACTGTCACATGGGATTTCCAACTACATCTCCACAATCCAAATCCCCTCTGCATACACCACCTGATCATCACCCAAAGCAATCGGTCGAGAGAAACTGCGTAAATCATTCATCGTGGTGCCTCAGACTCTTGGTACACCCTAAGTCCTTGTACCATTGAAGATTCGCCTTCTCTTTCTGCGACATGTCGGAATTCGCCATGAAGAGGCGATTGCATACCTCTTTCGTCACGTTCATGTTGCGAAGATGGCGCATGCCGGTCTGGTTTTGCTCCTACTGCTATTGATGTTGCTGTGACTGCTACTGCTATTGCTGTAAAGATTGCTGCTTTTGCTGTTGTTGTTGCTGCTGTATCTAGTTCCTCTTGAACTTGAATACTCTTTCTTGTACATCACCTCTTCTTGGCAACAGTGGCTCTTGCCTTTCTTCTTGCCTCTCTTTTGCCCAGATTGCTACTGCTGCTAGTTGCGTAAGCCCATGGCCATGAAAGCTGCTTCACTACTCCTGCCTCCATTGCACTTTGCTGCATTATGACGCATTTCCACCTCCACCTGGTACGTGCAGATGAAGTCCGGGTTGAGTGTCGGTTGGCACTCCAATGCTCTCGCACCGTGACATAGCTTGCTATGAGTCCCATGAGCAAGTAGGAGATAAAGTGTGTCTCTCCAACAGGGTTGCCGGCCGCTTTGAGCTGCTTTGCCAGCTCCGTAGCCCTGTCCAAGTACGCCTCCAACCCATCGCCATCTAGCTTTTTCAATGCCATTATCTTCTCTTCCAAAAGCATGAGGAATGCAAGATCCTTGGACTCATACTTCTTGCAAAATGTGTCCCACCTGTCTTATTCTGTAGCCTTGTAGCTCAAGAACTGAATATGCGAGTTGGAGATGGTGTGGACAAATAGCATGTAGGCATGCCTGTCCTTTTTTGTCCACTCCTTATATGTCGCCACAACACTTGTAGATGAACTTGCATCTGCTGCACATTTCTGTGGCCTCTTCCCCGCCACTAGCTCCGCTGTAGTGATGCCCACTGCCTATGGAGGCGGAGCGCACTCGTTGCCGCTCACCACCTCTCACAAGTCCCTCTCCGCCAAAAGTAGGCAGGTATGGATCTTCCAAAACATGAAGTTGGCATGTCCTTCTAGCCTCTCCAACGGCTGGGCTGCTGTTACGATGCCTGCTATTGCTATTTTGAGTTTTGGTGATGCTCAGCGCTGCCCTTCAGTGGTAGAGCTACCCCTTCTTCTGCTATAGTTTCTACCAGAAATCTGTTTGACCGAAAATGGATTGAGGAGGCCGGCAGACTAAAAATCTTGAAAACACCAGCCCATCACTGCAAAATTCAGCTCAAACGATATCACATCGATCCATAAAACAGGGTCATCAATAGTGGATTTTTAGACATATGCCCTTTTGAGAATAGGGTATGCTGCTGCTCCTAGTCTAGCTTAGACCAGCCAGCTTGTAAACGGCATTTCTCCCAAATCTACTAATGGAATACAAATATTTTTACTTCCATGGAAAGCTTAGGGAGAATAATTCAATTTGCATGTGCTACATTTTAAATTTGACAAAGGAATGAGAGAGTTGAGGTCATCTCAAGGCAACAGTCTTACTCAGAGAGGAGTGTAGTATTGGCTGACCTCATTTTCAGTATAACTCTCAATTCGACTATTGAATCTTTGCAATCTTGAGCTCGTTGAAAAGATTATGTCTTGACCTTGAAGTTATGGTTGATTGTCAACTTTTGTGCAGGTCTCACCCTAATCCATTATTCTCTAAATGATGGCTAGTGCTGGCTGAAAGTGGTAAAACTTGGCTCTTATACCAAGTCTTGGAATCAGAGGGAAGAGGGGGCCTCGGAGTAGCAAACATGTGGGACCAGAAGGGCATCATTTGTGCTGAAGAATGAATTTTGAATCACTCAAAATGATGGAGAACATATACAGCTAGAGCTTTGGCAAGTCAGCCATCTCAGAAGCCACACCATTTAGTCATGGAGGCTAAGGCTCACACACTAGAGTCCATAATGTCGCACAAGAGAGGAATTTAGCCTGGAAATCAGGCTGATCATTCACACACAATCTACAGAGCTGAAAAATGCTCTCATGGCACACTCCTAGTAGTCATATAACCCACAATCACATGGAGAATTGCCATATGTCAATGGCTAACACATAAGAATATAACCTCACCTTAAAAGTAAGGAGAGGTACCTTTTTCCTAGTCGGTGCACTCTGACAAGGCAATCCAAGAATCTAAGACCTTTTGGATATTTCTCACATCAAGTCTTGACCGTGGACCTCTTGTCTTTTTCCTTTCTTAGGCTAAGGTATGGAGCCATCGCCCTCTCAACTTGCCTAAGGAGACGGTCTAGAAAACAAGGTCCAACTCAATGGTTTCTACTGACAGCTCTTAGTATTGGAAGCAAGAGATGATATCACCCTTAGAGCCAGGGTTCCACGCTGAGTAGATGATAGGAATCAATTCCTTGCTGTGTGTCCTTAGCACCTGGTCACTTTTGTAGTAGGAGTGAACTCGTGAGGCTCAGACCAATCAATGTCACTTTAATGTCTGCTCTTGGTAAACAACTTTATTAGGAGTCTTAAAGGTAAGAACTGTGCTCAATGACATGAAATTGACAGGTTCTTATAGTCATAGAGTCAGCCTTGGTCTAGGCGAGCAGTGGCTCATTAGATGAGCCATTTTGGGGGCAATCGGGATTGCATAATCCCCCTTGCCTACATGGCGCTCCCTGTGATCGCGAAGTGGTGCTAGCCACCAGGAAGGACCTTAGAATGTTCTAAGATATCTTTTAGAACCTTCCTGTCCTTCTTTTGGTCATAAAGAGAATTATCGACTAGGCTCGGATTTGACCCACTGAGCTCTCGCTCAAAAGACTAACTCTTGAACGTCGAAGCCAAAATGAATTGTCCGAGGTAGTGTTTGTTGGCTATACTATCTTATTTAGACCAAGGGGATCTGCTCCAAAGGAGCAGTACATGCCTTGTCTATTTGGATGAAACCGAGGGGACTTAATCCAAGGCAGTGCATGCTTAGTCCGTCCTGTGCGCATCAAATTGTCAGCCATAGACAGGGAGCATATCAGGTCAGGAAACTCGCACCTCTCTCCGTTAGCTGTGAGATCTCTCTTCTCTCTAGCAGACTCAATCTCTGTCTTTGTTTGCAGCGTTGACCATACCGATGCCTCAAGTACCTTCATAGTGCAATTTGCTGTCGAGCCCCTTTGTCATGCAATGTGCGAGCATCTTCCTTGTCACCTTTGTTCCAGGTCCATCATATCGTTTTCGACCAGGTCGCATGAGAAGTGGTACCTGATGTCGATGTGTTTGGTCCGCCAGGAGATGACATCATCTTGTGCCATTTTTATGGCACTCTTGTTGTCGATGCGGACCTCTCTTGCCTCCATTTGTGGCATTTTCATCTCGGCAAGCAAAGTGCCTAGCCACTGTGTCTCCTTGGATGCTTTTGACAGAGCAATGTACTCTACCTCAGCGGTAGAGAGGAAGACACAATCTTGCCTTCTGGTTGTCCAAGAGACTGCACCACCATTCAAGAGGCGCACACAATTTGAGGTGGACTTTCTGTCATCGATTCTTCCTCCCTAGTTGCCGTCTGTGAAACACACCAGCCGTAGCGGATGAGATCCTTCTTGGCCTTTAAACTTACAGTCCCATGTGTCGGGTCTTGTGTAGAAAGCGCATGATGCACTTGAGTGTGCTACTGCTCTAACCTTGGATTGGCCCCAAACCTGCTCACTTGTCCCACAGCATAGCAAATGTCAAGGCATGTTTCTACCATGGCATACATGAGGCAGCCAACAATAGACTGGTAGAGAATGTTCTCTATCTCACGCCGTTCTGCTTCCGTGCTAAGAATCATGGAAGAAGAGAGTCTTATGTCTATTATCATGGGTGTACGGATTCGCTTACAATCCTCTATGTCGTAGCGCTTGGTGGTGCCTGTTGCTCGATTGCGATGGATGGCTATCCCAATGTAGAACTGAAACGGATCCATGTCCTTCATCTTGAACATGTTGGTAAGATCTTTATTTAGCTTGTTCAACAGCTGGACTGACGATGAGCAGCTGATCAGGTCATCAACGTATAGTTCAACCAACATCAAGCCTTGTTCATCCTCGCGTAGATAAACAATACGGTCATTCTGGCAGTACATGAAGGTGAGTCCAACCATGAAGGTGTACATCTCCTTGTACCACATCCTTGGGGCCGGTTTCACCGTGAAGAGTGCTTTGACCACTTTGTACACCTTGTCCTCAAGAGCTTTCAATCCCTCGGGCAGTTCCATTAGCTTTCGGTAGAGGAAAGCTGTCTTGACCTCCATCTGGTAGACCTCCACATCTTTTAGAGCACTTGTTTACCTGATATGCTCCTTGTCCATGACTGATATTTGGTCAGCCATAGGACAGACTAGGCATGCATTGCTCCCTTGGAGTAAGTCGCCTAAGTTTGGTCCAGATAGACATGGCATGCACTACTTCTTTGGAGCAAGTCCCCTTGGTCTAAACTTGATAGTATGGCCAGCGAAAACTACCTAGGATAACTCCTTGTGGCTTATATGTTCTAGAGTTAGTCTCTGGAGCGGGAGGTTACCGGTCAAGTCCTAGCCCACAGACAAGTTTTCTTTCTGACCAAAAGGTGGACACCGAGGTTCTAAGAGACATCTTAGAACATTCCAAGGTCCTTGGCGATTTTTTGCAACCAGACAGGCGTGCGCCATTTTGGCAACATGAACGTTGCCAAGGAGGTGCGCGATCACCTCTTCATGGCGAAGTCTGACATGTCGCGGAAGGAAAAGGCGGATCTGGCGTGGTACAAGGACTCGGGGTGTACCAAGAGTCTGACGCACCAGAAGGAGTGGTTCACGCAGCTGCTCTCCATTCCCCCCCGTCCGATTGCTTTGGGTGATGATCGGGTGGTTTATGCTGAGGGGATTCGGATTGTGGAGATGTGGTTGGAGACCCCGCGTGGCATTGAAGTGGGAGTTTTCCATGGCGTGCTGTATGTACCTGATGCTGCGTTCAACCTTCTCTCAGTGTCCTCTCTCACCAACACAGGACTACGCGTTGTTTTTCACGATGATTATGGCTACATCCTCAACAAGGGAACAGGAGAGGAGTTNAAGGAGTGGTTCACGCAGCTGCTCTCCATTCCCCCCCGTCCGATTACATTAAATGAGGATCGGGTGGTTTATGCTGAGGGGATTCGGATTGTGGAGATGTGGTTGGAGACCCCGCGTGGCATTGAAGTGGGAGTTTTCCATGGCGTGCTGTATGTACCTGATGCTGCGTTCAACCTTCTCTCAGTGTCCTCTCTCACCAACACAGGACTACGCGTTATTTTTGACAATGATTATGGCTACATCCTCAACAAGGAAACAGGAGAGGAGTTGGCCAAGTCGGTGAAGGAGGACGACATGTACCGCCTATTGGGGGCGACCAAGATCCCGCGTGAGCAGAGTCTTGTAGCAGTGGTGCAGGCGACAGATGGCGAGATCTGGCATGCGCACTACGGCCACATCGGCATGCGCACCTTGCAGCAGCTTCAAGCAAAGCAGAAGGTGCGTGACCTGCCGACCATCTCTAACTTTGAGCAGTAGTTATGCATCGGCTGTTTGGAAGGGAAGCAGCATCACGATGTGTTCTCTGGAGGAGGGGAGTGTGCAAAAGAGGTGTTGGCGCTGGTCTACACGGACTTGTGTGGACCGATGCAGACCCAGAGCTTTGGAGGCTCTAGGTATTTTCTCACTTTCATTGATAATTTCAGCCGTTACACTGCTGTCTACTTCCTTTCCTCCAAGGACCAGTGCTTTGACAGGTTCAAGGAGTTCAAAGCCATGGTGGAGAACAAGACTGGCAAGAAGATCAAGGCCTGCGAAGCGATCGCGGTGGTGATTACCTAACTAAGGAGTTCCAAGACTACCTCGCAGCAGCTGGCATCAAGGCGCAGCATACCGCGCCGTACTCAGCGCAGCAGAACGGGGTAGCAGAACGCGCCAACCGTACCATTGTGGAGTCGGCGCGCTCCATGCTGCACGCGGCCCGACTAACCTACGACTTCTAGGGTCAAGCCATGAGCACTGCGGTCTACATCAAGAACCGCAGTCCAACCAAGGCCCTGGAGCAGATGACGCCGTACGAGGCATGGTTCGGCAAGAAGCCGAGCGTGGGTCATCTTCGCGCGTTTGGCAGCTTGGCGCACATGAACGTTCCAAAAGAGAAGCGGCAAAAGTGGGACGCGAAGAGTCCGCAGATGCTGATGATTGGCTACGACGTGGCAAGCAAGGCGTATCGCCTCTACGAGAGGGATACAGGCCACGTCATCATCTCCAGGGATGTCGTCTTCAACGAGAGCAACGTCATCAGCACCAACATCGTGTGTGAAGAGGCAGCAGAACCAGCAGCTGACGAGACAGTGGGAGCAGAAATTCTTCCTGACCGAGTTTCTCCCGATCCTTCCTCTATTCTGACAGTGGGAGAATCACTCTACTCTCCCATGTCTGATATTGCAGATAAAGCACCCTCATTGGCAGAAGCAGAGGAGGGAGATGTAGCAACACCAGCAGCAGTAGTTGTGCCAGCAGCACCGCGCCAGCACCAGGTCGCAGGTACCCTCTTAGGGTGCATCAAAAACCTGGTCAGCGCGGCCATTTCTAGATGCTGGAAAAACCAGAATATATGAACGTCGCAGTTGCAACAGATTCAGATTTGCCCTTGTTGCAAAGTCTGCCTCTGTGCGCACGCTCCTCTCTTATGCAGCAGCTGAGGACTTCGAGGTTCACCACATGGATGTCAAGACAGCATTCTTTATTGGAACTTGAGGAGAGAGGGAGCCTTGGAGCAGCGAGCATGTGTGATTGGAAGGGCATCACTGATCACTCAAAATGATGGAGTACATATAGAGCTAGGGCGTGGGCAAGTCAGCCCTCTCACAAGCCACACCACTTAGCCATGGAGGCTAAGGCTCACACACTAGAGTCCATAATCTCACACAAGGGAGGAAATCAGCCTAGCAATCAGGCTGACCACTCACACACGACCTAGAGAGCTAGAGAATTCTCTCATGGCACACTCCTAGTGGTCACCTAACCCACAAACCCATTGAGAATCGCCATGAGTCCATGGCTAGCACACAAGGATCTCACCTCACCTAAAAAGTAAGGAGAGGTACCTTTATCCTACTCAGCACACTCTGACAAGGTAATCCTAAGACCAACGACCTTTTTGGATATTTCTCCCATCAGGTCTTGATCCTGGACCTCTTGCCTTTTTCTTTTCTCAGGCTAAGGCATGGAGCCATCACCCATGCCCACCTAGACATCGACGGTCCATGACCCCCGAAACTTCGAAAATTCATATCTCCCAATCCGACTGTTGGATCGGCCTCAAACTTGGGTCGTAGACATTTTGCCACCTGATCTTTCCAATGGTGAAGTTGGATTGGCGATCGGAGCAGGCATCTGGTACTTTCCTGGAACTTGCTCTTGTGGACCTGAAACTGAGCCAGATGGCTCCTTCCCAACATTCTTGAATGGTGAGTTGGAGGAGGAGATCTACATGGAGCAGCCGGAGGGGTTCGTCATGGATGGCCAAGAGCACCTGGTCTGCAAGCTACAGAAGTTGCTGTACGGCCTGAAGCAAGCGTCGTGTGCTTGGAGCCAGAAGTTGGATGGAGCATTGCAGTACATGGGGTTTGACCGCAGCGAGTGTGACTACAGCGTGTATCGCTGGCAGCATGAGCATGAGATCCTCATCATCATTGTCTATGTGGATGACATGCTCCTCCTTTCCAACAGCATGTCTGTACTGCAGGAGTTCAACGAAGCCATGTAGGAGCGCTTCCAGATGTCTGATCTCGGGGAGGCATCATACTTCCTCGGTATCCAGATCACGCGTGACTACAAGTCACCCTCTCTCTCATTGCAGCAGAGCCGCTACATTAAGGATGTTTTGTAGCGGTTTGGCATAGCAGAGGCAAAACCCATCGACACGCCGCTGGAAACACGGCAGTACCTCGTGAGCTTCAATGGAGAAGCAAATGCAGCTGAGCAGCAGACGTACCAGAGCGCTGTCGGCAACCTGATGTACCTAATGGTGGCAACCAGGCCGAATCTTGCACAGGCTGTGAGCGCTGTGAGCCAGTACATGGCTAATCACGTGTCGGAGCACCAGAAGGCAGTGAAGCGGATCTTCCGCTACCTTGCTGGAACCATTAACATCGACATCACCTACAACGGCAATGACAACAACATCATCGGCTACACAGATGCAGATTGGGCTTCAAACCCTGAGGACCGCAAGTCCATCCCTAGACATGTGTTCCTCATGAATGGTGGAGCCATCAGCTGGTGCGGCAAGCGGTAGGTGGTCGTGGCCACCTCAAGTACAGAAGCTGAGTATGTATCTCTCAGCTTTGGAGCCAAGGAAGCAGTTTGGCTCCAACGTCTCATGGTAGAGATGAGTGGGAGTGCAGCAGTTCCAGTTCCTATGCGCGTCAACAACCAGAGCGCAATTGCAGTCGCCAAGAATCCTGAGCACCATGCACGCACCAAGCACATTGATATTGCATATTATTTCATGAGGCACATGGTCCAAGAGGGTGCTATCAAGCTGGAGTTTACTCCAACCAGCAAGCAAGTCGCTGATTTCTGCACCAAGACAGAGACCCATGAGAAGCAGCAGTGTTTCATGAGACATGTGGCCTCAGCCCACTGTGACTGCGACAAAGTGGGAGATTGTTGGGAAAGGAGCCATCTGGCTCAGTTTCAGGTCCACAGGAGCAAGTTCCAGGAAAGTACCCAATGCCTGCTCTGATCGCCAATCAGACTTCACCATTGGAAAGATCAGGTAGAAAAACGTTTACGGTCCAAGTTTGAGGCCGATCCAACGATCGAATTGAGAGATATGAATTTTTGTAGTTTCCGGGGTCATCGATCGTCGATATCCGGGTGACCATGGGCGATGGCTCCATGGCTTAGCCTGTGAAAAGAAAAAGGCAAGAGGTCCAGGGTCAAGACCTGACGGGAGAAATATCTAAAAAGGTCCTTGGTTTTAGGATTGCCTTGTTAGAGTGTGCTGACTAGGATAAAGATACCTCTCCTTACTTTTTAGGTGAGGTGAGATCCTTGTATGCTAGCCATGGACACATGGCAATATTCCATGGGTTTGTGGGTTATGTGACCACTAGGACTGCCAAAGGAGAAGCGGCAAAAGTGGGATGCAAAGAGTGCACAGATGCTGATGATTAGCTACGACGTGGCAAGCAAGGCGTATCGCCTCTACGAGAGGGACACAGGCTATGTCATCATCTCCAGGGATATCGTCTTCAATGAGAGTAACGTCATCAGCACCAACATCGTGTGTGAAGAGGCAGCAGAACCAGCAGCTGACGAGATAGTGGGAGTAGAAATTCTTCCTCACCCAGTTTTTCCCGATCCTTCCTCCACTGTAACAGTGGGAGAATCACTCTACTCTCCCATGTCTGATGTTGCAGATATAACAGCCTCATCGGAAGAAGCAAAGGAGGGAGATGTAGCACCACCAGCAGCAGCAGTTGTGCCAGCAGCACCGTGCCAGCCGCTAGCTAACGCTCCAGCACCAGGTCGCAGGTACCCTCTTAGGGTGCGTTAGTAGCCTGGTGAGTACGGCCATTTCTGGATGCTGCAGAAACCAGAACAGATGAACGTCGCAGTTGCAGCAGATTGAGATGAGCCAACATCATACAAGGAGGCCATGGCTGCACCGGATGCAGCAGATTGGGCGCAAGCCGTGCAGCAGGAGATACAGTCGCAGCTGGACAACGGCACGTGGGAGCTGACTGAGCGTCCACCGGGACGTAAGGTGATCAAGTGCAAGTGGGAGTTCAAGAAGAAGCGGGGAGCACATGGTAACCTGGAAAAGTACAAGGCGAGGCTGGTCGCCAAGGGCGACTCGCAGCAGGAGGGCATCGACTACACAGAAACTTTTGCCCCTGTTGGAAAGTTTGCCTCTGTGCGCACGCTCCTCTCTTATGCAGCAGCTGAGGACTTCGAGGTTCACCACATGGATGTCAAGACGGCATTCTTGAATGGTGACTTGGAGGA
>SZWC01000096.1:239967-277167 GCA_023375785.1 Penium margaritaceum
CATCTGCTCCCCGCTTCTTCTTGAACACCCACTTGCACTTGATCACCGTACGTCCTGGTGGACGCTCTGTCAGCTCCCATGTGCCGTTGTCCAGCTGCAACTGTATGTCTTGCTTCACGGCTTGCGCCCAATCTGCTGCATCCGGTGCAGCCATGGCCTCCCTGTATGATGTTGGCTCATCTGAATTTGCTGCAACTGCGACGTTCATCTGTTCTGGTTTCTGGAGTATCCAGAAATGGCCGCGCTCACCAAGCTTGTAACGCACCCTAAGAGGGTACCTGCGACCTGGTGCTGGAGCGTTAGCGGGCGGCTGGCGCGGTGTTGCTGGCACAACTGCTGCTGCTGGTGGTGCTATATCTCCCTCCTCTGCTTTTGCCAATGAGGCTGCTGTATCTGCAACATCAGACATGGTAGAGTAGAGTGATTCTCCCACTGCTACAGTAGAGGAAGGATCGGGAGAAACTGGGTCAGGAAGAATTTCTACTCCCACTGTCTCGTCAGCTGCTGGTTACACTGCCTCTTTACACACGATGTTGGTGCTGATGACGTTACTCTCATTGAAGACGACATCCCTGGAGATGATGACGTAGCCTGTATCCCTCTCGTAGAGGCGATACGCCTTGCTTGCCACGTCGTAGCCAATCATCAGCATCTGTGCACTCTTCGCATCCCACTTTTGCCGCTTCTCCTTTGGCACGTGCATGTGCGCCAAGCTGCTCAACGCGCGAAGATGACCTACGCTCGGCTTCTTGCCGAACCACGCCTCGTTGGATCGGCCTCAAACTTGGACCAAAGATGTTTTGCCACCTGATCTTTTCAATGGTGAAGTCGGATTTACAATCAGAGTAGGCACCTGGTACTTTCCTGGAACTTGCTCCTGTGGACCTGAAACTGAGCCGGATGGCTCCTTTCCCAACAGCTCTAGCTTTATATATACTCCATCATTTTCAATGATTCAATAACCATTCTTTAACACAAGTGATGCCCTTCTAGTCCCACATGTTTGCTGCTCCAAGCCCCCCTCTCTCCTCTCGTTCCAAAACATGTGGATACCACAAAGATGCTCGCAGATTGCATGACAAAGGCGTTAGACAGCGAATTACACTCTCCAGGTACTCGAGGTATCGGTATGGTCAACACAACCGATGAAGACTACGGCTGAGACTATTGGAGAGAGGATAGATCTCAAAGCAAATGGACATAGAAACAAGAGAGAGTTTGTTGACCTGATATACACCTTGTCCATGGCTGACATTTGAATAGGCATAGGAGGGACTAGGCATGCACTGCTCCCTTGGACTAAGGCTCCTAAGTGTGGTCCAGATAGACAAGGCATGCACTGCTTCTTTGGAGCAAGTCCCCATGGTCTAAACTCGATATTATACTTAGCAAAGACTACCTAGGACAAGTCCTTGTTGCTTAGACGTTCCAGAGCTAGTCTTTGGAGTGAGAGGTTAGTGTGTCAAATCTCAGCCTAGTAACTAATTTTCTTTGCGACCAAAAGGGGGATAGGAAGGTTCTAAGAGACATCTTAGAACATTCAAAGGTCCTTCCTGGTGCCTGGCCCCACTTGGCGGTCAGAAGGAGCGCCATGTAGGTGTTGGATCTTGAGGAGAGAGAGAGCCTTTGAGTAGCGAGCATGTGTGATTGGAAGGGCATCACTTGTGCTGAAGAATGGTTGTTCAATCACTCAAAATGATGGAGTACATATAGAGCTAGAGCTTGGGCAAGTCAGCCCTCTCACAAGCCACACCACATAGCCATGGAGGCTAAGGCTCACACACTAGAGTCCATAATCTTACACAAGGGAGGAAATGAGCCTAGCAATCAGGCTGACCACTCACACACGACCTAGAGAGCTATAAAATGTTCTCATGGTACACTCCTAGTGGTCACATAACCCACAATCCCATGGAGAATTGCCATGTGTCCATGGCTAGCACACAAGGAATTCCTAAGACCAAGGACCTTTTTGGATATTTCTCCCATCAGGTCTTGACGCTGGACCTCTTGCTTTTTTCTTTTCTAAGGCTAAAGCATGGAGCCATCGCCCATGGTCACCCGCATATCGGCGGTCGATGACCCTGAAAACTTCGAAAATTCATATCTCCTCATCCGACAGATGGATCAACCTCAAACTTGGAGCATAGATATTTTGGCACCTGATCTTTCCAATGGTGAATTCGGATCGACGATCGAATAAAGTATCTGGTACTTTCCCGGAACTTGCTCCTGTGGACCTGAAACTGAGCCAGATGGCTCCTTTTCCAATAATCTCCCACTTTGCCACAGTCAGGGTGGGCTGAGTCTACATGCCTTCATGCAGAACTGCTGCATCTCACGGGTCACTGGCTTGGTGCCGAAATTAGCGACCTGCTTGCTAGTTGGAGTAAACTCCAACTTGATAGCATCCTCCTATACCATTTGCCTGATGACGTGATATGCGATGTCAATGTGCTTGGTGCGAGCATGGTGCTCAGGATTCTTGACGAGTGTAATTGCGCTCTGGTTGTCGACGCACACAGGAATTGGAATTACTCCACTTCACTCATTTTTACCATGAGACGCTGAAGCCAAAGTACTTCATTGGCTCCAAACCTGAAAGAGACGTACTCAGCTTCCGTGCTTGAGGTGGCCATGACCACTTGCCGCTTGCTGCACCAGCTGATGACCCCACCATTCACGAGGAATCCATGTCCTGAGATGGACTTACGGTCCTCAGGGTTTACAACCCAATCTGCTTCTATGTAGCTAATAATGCTGTTGTCGTTGCCGTTGTAGGTGATGCCGATCTTGATGGTGTTAGGAAAGGAGCCATCTGGCTCAGTTTCAGGTCCACTGGAGCAATTTCCAGGAAAGTACCAGATACCTGCTCCGATTGTCAATCGGACTTCACCATTGGAAAGATCAGGTGGCAAAATGTCCACGGTCCAAGTTTGAGGCCGATCCAACGGTCGGATTGGGAGATATGAATTTTTTAAGTTTCAGGGTCATGGACCGTCGATGTGTGGGTGGGCAACGGTGATGGCTCCATGTCTTAGCCTGAGAAAAGAAAAAGGCAAGAGGTCCAGGGTCAAGACCTGATGGGAGAAATATCCAAAAAGGTCCTTGGTCTTAGGATTGCCTTTTCAGAGTGTGCTGACTAGGATGAAGGTACCTCTCCTTACATTTTAGGTGAGGTGAGATCCTTGTGTACTAGCCATGGATACATGGCGATTCTCCATGGGTTTGTGGCTTATGTGACCACTAAGAGTGTACCATGAGAGCATTCTCTAGCTCTCTAGGTCGTGTGTGAGTGGTGAGCCTGATTGCTAGGCTGATTTCCTCCCTTGTGTGAGATTATGGACTCTAGTGTGTGAGCCTTAGCCTCCATGGCTAAGTGGTGTGGCTTGTGAGAGGGCTGACTTGCCCAAGCTCTAGCTCTATATGTACTCCATCATTTTGAGTGATTGAANGATAAAGGTACCTCTCCTTACTTTTTAGGTGAGGTGAGATCCTTGTGTGCTAGCCATGGACACATGGCGATTCTCCATGGGTTTGTGGGTTATGTGACCACTAGGAGTGTGCCATGAGAGCATTCTCTAGCTCTCTAGGTCGTGTGTGAGTGGTCAGCCTGATTGCTAGGCTGATTTCCTCCCTTGTGTGAGATTATGGACTCTAGTGTGTGAGCCTTAGCCTCCATGGCTAAGTGGTGTGGCTTGTGAGAGGGCTGACTTGCCCAAGCTCTAGCTCTATATGTACTCCATCATTTTGAGTGATTGAAAAACCATTCTTCAGTACAAGTGATGCCCTTCCAATCACACATGCTCGCTGCTCCAAGGCTCCCTCTCTCCTCAAGTTCCAATACCGGCCTGGTTGCCACCATCAAGTACATGAGACTGCCGACGGCGCTCTGGTACTTCTGCCGCTCAGCTACATTTGCTTCTCCATTGAAGCTCACGAGGTACTGCTGCGTCTCCAGCGGCGTGCCGATGGATTTTGCCTCTGCCATGCCAAACCGCTGCAAAACATCCTTAATGTAGCGGCTCTGCTGCAGCGAGAGAGAGCGTGACTTGTGGTTACGCGTGATCTGGATACTGAGGAAATGTGATGCCTCCTCGAGATCAGACATCTGGAAGCGCTCCTGCATGGCTTCCTTGAACTCCTGCACTGCAGACATGCTCTTGGAAAGGAGGAGCATGTCATCTACATAGACAATGATGATGAGGATCTCATGCTCATGCTACCAGCGACATACGCTGTAGTCACACTCGCTGCACTCAAACCCCATGCACTGCAACGCTATATCCAGCTTTTGGTTCCAAGCACGCGATGCTTGCTTGAGGCCGTACAGCAACTTCTGCAGCTTGCAAACCAGGTGCTCCTGGCCATCCATGACGAACCCCTCCGGCTGCTCCATGTAGATCTCCTCCTCCAAGTCACCATTCAAGAATGCCGTTTTGACATCCATGTGGTGAACCTCGAAGTCCTCAGCTGCCGCATAAGAGAGGAGCGTACGCACAGAGGCAAACTTTGCAACAGGGGCAAAAGTTTCTGTGTAGTCGATGCCCTCTTGCTGCGAGTAGCCCTTGGCGACTAGTCTCGCCTTGTACTTTTCCAGGTTACCATCTGCTCCCCGCTTCTTCTTGAACACAAACTTGCACTTGATCACCTTACGTCCAGGTGGACGCTCAGTGAGCTCCCACGTGCCGTTGTCCAGCTGCGACTGTATCTCCTGCTGGACGGCTTGCGCCCAATCTGCTGCATCCGGTGCAGCCATGGCCTCCTTGTATGACGTTGGCTCATCTGAATCTGCTACAACTGTAACATTCTTCTGTTCAGGTTTCTGTAGCATCCAGAAATGCCCGCGCTCACCAGGCTTGTAATGCACCCTGAGAGGGTTCCTCCGACCTGGTGCTAGAGCGTTAGCAGGCGGCTGACATAGTGCTGGCACAACTGCTTCTGCTGGTGGTGCTACATCTCCAACCTGTGCTTCTGCGGATAAAGCAGTTGTATCTGCTGCATCAGACATGGGAGAGTAGAGTGATTCTCCCACTGTCACAGTAGAGGAAGGATTGGGAGAGACTGGGTCAGGAAGGATTTTTGCTCCCGTTGTCTGGTCAGCTGCTGGTTCTGCTGCCTCTTCACACACAATATTGGTGCCGATGACGTTACTCTCGTTGAAGACGACATCCCTAGAGATGATGACATGGCCTGTATCCCTCTCGTAGAGGCGGTATGCCTTCTTTGCCACGTCGTAGCCAATCATCAGCATTTACGCGCTCTTCGCGTCCCACTTTTGACGCTTCTCCTTTGGCACGTGCATGTACGCCAAGCTGCCAAATGCGCGAAGATGACTCACGCTTGGCTTCTTGCCAAACCACGCCTCGTACGGTGTCATTTGCTGCCGGGCCTTGGTTGGACTGCGGATCTTGATATAGATCATAATGCTCACAGCTTCAGCCCAAAAGTCGTAGGTCAGCCGGGCCGCGTGCAGCATGGAGCGCGCCGACTCCACAATGGTACGGTTGGCGCGTTCTGCTACCCCGTTCTGCTGCGAAGAGTACGGCGCGGTACGTTGCGCCTTGATGCCAACTGCTGCAAGGTAGTCCTGGAACTCCTTGCTTAGGTATTCTCCACTGCGATCACTGTGCAGTGCCTTGATCTTCTTGCCAATCTGGTTCTCCACCATGGCCTTGAACTCCTTGAACCTGTCAAAGCACTGGTCCTTGGAGGAAAGGAAGTACACAGCAGTGTAATGGCTGAAATCATCAATGAAGGTGAGAAAATACCTAGAGTCTCCAAAGCTCTGGGTCTGCATTGGTCCGCACAAGTCCGTGTGGACCTGCTCCAACACCTCTTTCCTACGCTCCCCTGCTCTAGAGAACCCCCTCGCGGTGCTGCTTCCCCTACAAACAGCCGATGCACAACTGCTGCTTAAAGTTAGATATGGTAGGTAGGTCACGCACCATCTGTTTTGCTTGAAGCTGCTGCAAGGCGCGCATGCCGATGTGGCCGTAGCGCGCATGCTAGATCTCGCCATCTGTCGCCTGCACCACTGCTCCAAGACTCTACTCACGCGGGATCTTGGTCACCCCCAGCACGCGGTATATGTCGCCCTCCTTCACCGACTTGGCCAACTCCTCTTGTGTTTCCTTGTTGAGGATGTAGCCATAGTCATCGTCAAAAACAACGCACAAACCTGTGTTGGTGAGAGAGGACACTGAGAGAAGGTTGAATGCAGCATCAGGTACATACAGTACGCCATGGAAAACTCCCACTTCAATGCCACGGGGGGTCTCCAACCACATCTCTACAATCCAAATCCCCTCAGTATACACCACCTGATCATCACCCAAAGCAATCGTACGGGGGGGAATGGAGAGCAGCTGCGTGAACCACTCCTTGGAGTGCATCAGACTCTCGGTACACCGCGAGTCCTTATACCACGCCAAATCCGCCTTTTCCTTCTGCGACATGTCAGACTTTGCCATGAAGAGGCGGTCGCGCACCTCCTTGGCAACGTTCATATTGCAAAAATGGCGCACGCTAGTCTGGTTCTGCTGCTGCTGTTGCTGCTGGCATTGTTGTGACTGCTGTTGCTATTACTGTGGAGATTGCTGCTTTTGCTGCTGCTGCTGCTGCTCCTTCTGGTCCCTCTTGAACTTAAAGCACTCTTTCTTGTAGTGCTCCTCTTTCTGGCAATAGTGGCACTTGCCCTTCTTCTTGCCTCTCTGCTGCCCGGACTGCTGCTGCTGCTGGTGGTGTGATCCCATGGCCATGAAAGCTGCTTCACCGCTGCTGTTGTCGCCATTACGCTTTGCTGCATTGCGACGCAGTTCCACCTGCACCAAGTGCGTGCAGATGAAGTCGAGGTCGAGAGTCGGCTAAAACTCCAACGTCTCTCACACCGTGTGGTAGCTAGTTGGGAGTCCCCTGAGCAAGAGGAGGATGAAGCGCGTCTCTTCCACAGGGTTGCCGGCCGCTCTCAACTGCTTTGCCAGCTCCTTTGCCCTGTCTAGACACGCCTCCATCCCTTCACCACCCTGTATTTTCAACGCCATCATCTTCTCCTCCAAAAGCATGAGGAATGCAGGATCCTTGCTCTCATACTTCTTGCACAACGTGTCCCATCCCTCCTTTGCAGTAGCCTTGTCACTCACGTACTGGATTGGAGATGGTGTTGACAAGCAGCCTGTAGGCCTGCCTGTCCTTCTTCTTCCACTCCTCATATGCCGCTGCTGCAGTTGCAGATGAAGTTGCATCTGCTACACCTTTCTGCGGCGTCTTCCGTACCACCACCTCTGTGTTGGAATTTGAGGAGAGAGGGAGCTTTGGAGGAGCAAGCATGTGTGATTAGAAGGGCATCATTTGTGCTGAAGAATGGTTGTTCAATCACTCAAAATGATGGAGTACATATAGAGCTAGAGCTTGGGCAAGTCAGCCCTCTCACAAGCCACACCACTTAGCCATGGAGGGTAAGGCTCACACACTAGAGTCCATAATCTCACACAAGGGAGGAAATCAGCCTAGCAATCAGGCTGACCACCCACACACGACCTAGAGAGCTAGAAAATGCTCTCATGGCACACTCCTAGTGGTCGTGTAACCCACAATCCCATGGAGAATCACCATGTGTCCATGGCTAGCACACAAGGATCTCACCTCACCTAAAAACTAAGGAAAGGTACCTTTATCCTAGTCAGCACACTCTTACAAGGCAATCCTAAGACCAAGGACCTTTTTGGATGTTTCTCCCATCAGGTCTTGACCCTGGACCTCTTGTCTTTTTCTTTTCTCAGGCTAAGGCATGGAGCCATCGCCCATGGTCACCTGGATATCGGCGGTCGATGACCTCGAAAACGTTGAAAACTCATATCTCCTTATCCAACCGTTGGATCGACCTCAAACTTGGACCGTAGACTTTTTGTTACCTGATCTTATCAATATTGAAGTTGGATTAACAATCGGAGTAGGCATCTGGTACTTTCCTGGAACTTGCTCCTGTGGACCTCAAAGTGAGCCAGATGGCTCCTTTTCCAACAATAGGCAAGGGGGATGATGGAATTCCTAAATATCCCTAAAAGTGGCTCATCAAAGGGGCTACTGCGTGCATAGGCTAGACACTGGCTCTAGGACTATAAAAACCTGTCAGTTCCTTGTCATTGAACACAGTTCTTACCTTTGAGATTCATAGAAAGAGTTGTTGACCAGAGGCAGACACTAAAGAAGCATTGTTTGGTCTAAGCACTAGGAGTGTGTTCTTCGCACGAATATGACCACGTGCTAAGGACACAGAGCAAGGAAGTGATTCCTATGAACTACTTAATGTCGAACCTTGGCTCTGAGGTTGATATCATCTCTTGCTTGCAATGCAAAGAGCAGTCAGTGGGAATCAATGTGTCGGAACCCGCTTTCTAGACCGTCGCCTCAAGCAGGTTGACACCTGAGAGGATACCTGAGACCTAGTGCTGGGGCATTAGCTGGCGGCTGGTGCAGTGCTTGGGTACAAGTGCTCTTGCCGATGGTGCTTAATCTTCTTCTTCTGATTTTGCCAATGAGGTCGTTATATCTGCTGTAACAGACATGGGAGAATAGGGTAGTTCTCCTTCTCTCATAGTAGAGGAGGATTTAGGAGAGCTAGCATTAGGGAGAATGTCTGCTCCTACTACTTTGTCATCTGTTGGTTCTGCCACCTCTTTGTAGATGATGTTTATGATGATGATATTGCTTTCCTTGAAACGACATTCCTGGAGATGATGACATGGCATGTATCCCTCTCGTAGAGACGATGCGCCTTGCTTACCATGTTATAGCTGATCATCTGCATGTGTGTACTCTTCGCGTCCCATTTTGGCCGTTTCTGCTTGGACGCGTGCATGTCTGCCAAGTTGCCAAACGCACGAAGTTGACCCATACTCGCCTTTTAGCTGAGCCATGCCTCGTACGGCGTCACCTGCTCCATGATCCTGGCTTCACTACGATTTGTGATCTACACCATAGTGCTCATTACTTCGGCCCAGAGGTCGTAGGTGAGCTGCGATGCATGGAGCATGGAGGGCGCCGCCTCAATGATGGTGCGGCTGGCGCGTTCAGCTACGTCGTTGTGCTCCGACAAGTATGGTACTGTCCGCTGCGCCTTGATACCTGCTGTTGCAAGGTAGTCAAGGAACTCCTTACTCAGGTACTCTCTGCCACAACGTCTTGATCTACTTTCCAGTCTGGTTCTCCACCATCGCCTTGAACTCCTTGAACTTGTCAAAGCATTGGTCCTTGGATGAAAGGAATCAAACAACACTGTAACGGCTGAAATTATCAATGGAGGTGAAAAAAACCTAGAGCCTCCAAAGTTGTGGGTCTGTATCGGGGAACACAAATCTATGTGGATCAGCTCCATCACCTCCTTTGTGCACTCTCCTGCTCCATAGAATGCCTCACAATACTGCTTGCCTTCCAAACAGCTAATATAGAACTACACCTCAAGATTGAAGATGGAGGGAGAGTCATGCTTCATCAGCTTCGTCTGAAGTTGTTGCAAGCCGTGCATGCCAATGAGGCCGTAGCGCGCATGCCATATTTCACCATCTCTGGCCTCCAGTACTACAACAAGACTTTACACGCTCGGGATCTTGGTTACCCCCAACTGACGTAATATGTCGCCTTCTTTCATCGACCTTGCCAACTCCTCTCCCATTTCCTTGTCAAGGATGTAGCCATAGTGGTCGTCAAAGATGACTCATAATCCTGTGTTCGTGAAAGAGGACAATGAGAGAAGGTGCAACACAACATCAAACACATATAGCACGCCATGGAATACTCCCATTGCAATGTCACGTGGGATCTCTAACCACATCTCCACAATCCCAATCCCCTCAGTATACACCATCCGATCATCGTCCAAAGCAATCGGTCGGGAGGGGAATGGAGAGCAGATGCGTAAACAACTCCTAATGATGCGTCAGGCTCTTGGTACGCCGTAAATTCTTGTACCATGCCAGACTTGCCATCTCCTTTTGGGACGTATCAGACTTTGCCATGAAGAGGCGGTCACGCACTGTTGACCTGATATGCTCCTTGTCCATGACTGACATTTGGACAGGCATAGGACAGTCTAGGCATGTAGTACTCCCTTGGAATAAGTCCCCTTTGTCTAAACTAGATAGTATAACCAGCAAACACTACCTAGGAAAACTCCTTGTGCCTTAGACGTTCCACAGTTTGACTCTGGAGCAAGAGGTGACTAAGTCAAATCCAAGCCCTATGAAAAAATTTATGTCTGACCAAAAGGGGGACAGGAAGGTTCTAAGAGACATCTTAGAACATACCAAGGTCCTTCTTGGTGGCTGGCACCACTTGGCGATCACAAGCAGCGCCATGTAGGCAAGGAGGATGATGCAATCCACAATGGCCTCAAAGTGAGTCATCCAAGGAGCCACTGTGCGCCTAGGCTAGATGCCGGCTCAAGGACTATAAGAACTTGTCAGTTTTCTATGATTGATTACGGTTCTTACCTTTCAGACTCCTAAGAGAGTTGTTCACAAGAGGTAGACACTGCAAAAGCACTGGTTGGTCAAGCCCAAGTAGTTCGCTTCTCGCGCGAAAGTGACCACGTGCTAAGGACACAATGCAAGGAGGTGATTCCTATGAACTACTCAGTGTGGAACCTTGGCTCTCAGGGTGATATCGTCTCTTGGTTGTAATACCAAAAGCGGTCAACGGGAACCATTGTGTCGGAATCGGTTTTCTAGACTGTCGCCTCAGGGAGGTTGACAAAGGGTTATAGGCCCACACTAACCAGTTCTAAGTGTTGGAAAACGAGCCATCCGGCTCAGTTTTAGGTCCATAGAGGCAAGTTCCAGGAAGGTATTATATGCCTTCTTGGATCGTCAATCCTTCACCATTCAAAAGATCAGGTGGCAAAATGTCCACCGTCCAAGTTTGAGGCCGATCCAACGGTCAGATTGGGAGATATGAATTTCCAAAGTTTCTGGGGTCATCGACCGCCGATATCCGACTGACCATGGGCAATGGCTCCATACCTTAGCCTGAGAAGAGAAAAAAAGGCAAGATGTCTAGGATCAAAACCTGATGGGAGAAATATCCAAAAAGGTCCTAAATTCTTAGGTTGCCTTGTCAGAGTGTACTGACTAGGAAAAAGGTACCTCTCCTTACTTTCTAGGTGAGGTGAGATCCTTGTGTGCTAGCCATGGACACATGGCGATTGTGGGTTAGGTAACCACTAGGAGTGTGCCATGAGAGTATTTTCTAGCTCTCTAGGTGGTGTGTGAGTAGTTAGCGTGATTACTAGGCCTATTTCCTCCCTTGTGTGAGATTATGGACTCTAGTGTATGAGCCTTATCCTCCATGCCTATATGGTGTGGCTTGTGAGAGGGCTGACTTGTCCAAGCTCTAGCTCTATATGTACTCCATTGTTTTGAGTGATTCAATAACCATTCTTCAGCACAAGTGATACCCTTCCAGTCCCACATGCTTGCTGCTCCAAGGCTCCCTCTCTCCTCCAGTTCCAACACTTGGTATCAGTGCCAAGTTATGCCACATTCAGCCAGTACAGGCCGTCTGTTTGAGAGTGATGTTTTGGGGTGAATCCTTTACCAGATTTGACAATCAACCATGACATCTTTGAATTCAAGAGAAAACCTTTGCAACGAATTCACAATTGCAAAGATCCAACGGTCAGTTTTAGAGTTATGGTCAAATCAAGGTTGGCCAGGGCTACACTCTTCTCTCTTAGTAAGATTGTCGCCTTGTGATGACTATGTCTCTCTCGCTTCTTTCTCAAATTTAAAACATAGGACATGCAAATTGAAGGTTTCTTCCTAAGCTTCTCATTGGTGCAAAACTATTTGCATTCCATTGATACGTTTGGGAGAAACGTCATTTACAAGCTGGCTGGTGTGAGCTGGAGTAGGAGTAGAAACATACCCTGTTTTCAAGAGGGTATATCTTTCAAAATCCCCTGTGGATGACCCTGTTTTATGGGTCAATCTGAGAGGTTTTGAGCTCACGTTTCCAGTGGTGGGCTCATTTTTTCAAAATTCCCAGTCTACTGCCTCTATAGTCCATTTTGTGTTAGATAGATTTCTGGCAGAAGCAGTAGCAAAAGCAGGGGTAGCGGTACCACTTAAGGACAGCGTTGAGCAGCACCAAAGCTCAAAATGGCAGCACTAGGCGTGGTAAGAGCAGCCCAGCCCTTGGAGAGGCCGGAAGGACGCGCCAACTTCACATTTTGGAAGATCCCTACTAGCCTCCTTTTGGAGAGGGGCTTGTGAGAGGTGGTCAGCGGCAACGAGCGTGCTTCGTCTCCATTGGCAAAATGTATCACCGCAGCAGAGGTAGTGTCAAGGAAGACACCGTAGAAAGGTGTAGCAGATGCAAGTTCATCTACAACTGCAGGAGCAGCATATGAGGATCGGAAGAAGGACAGGCAGGCCTGTAGTCTGCTTGTGAATACCATCTCTAACCCGCATCTTAAGTACGTGAGTGACAAGGCTACTTTAAAAGAGGAGTGGGACACATTGTGCAAGAAGTATGAGAGCAAGGATCCTGCATTCCTCATGCTTTTGGAGGAGAAGATGATGGCGTTGAAAATATAGGATGGCGAAGGGATAGAGGCGTCCTTTGATAGGGCAAAGGAGCTGGCGAAGTAGCTGAAAGCGGCCGACAACCTTGTGGAAGACACGCGCTTTGTTCTCCTCTTGCTAAGGGGACTCCGAACGAGCTATGACACGGTGCGAGAGATGTGGAGTGCCAGCCAACTATCAACCTGGACTTCATCTGCACGTACCTAGTTCAGGTAGAACTGCGTCGCAATAACGCGAAGCCCAATGGCGGTACAAGCAGTAGTGAAGTAGCTTTCATGGCCATGGGCTCAACTAGCAGCAGCTGCAGTCCGGGTAGTAGAGAGACAAGAAGAAGGGCAAGTGCGACTATTGCCAGAAAGAGGGGCACTACAAGAAAGAGTACTTCAAGTTCAAGAGGGACCAGAAGGAGCAACAGTAGTAGCAGCAAAAGCAACAGGAAGAGTAGCAGCAGTCACAACAACGTCAGCAGGAGCAGAAGCAGCAGCAGCTGAACTACACCGGCATGCGCGATTTTGGCAAAATGGACGTATCAAAGGAGGTGCGCGACCGCCTCTTCATGGCAAAGTCCGACATGTCGTTGAAGGAAAAGGCGGATCTCGCATGGTACAAGGACTGTGGGTGTACCAAGACTCTTACGCACCACAGACATTGGTTTATGCAAGTGCTCTCCATTCCCCCCTGTCCGATTGCTTTGGATGATGATCGAATGGTGTATGCTGAGGGGATTGGGATTGTGGAGATGTGGTTGGAGATCCCGCGTGGCATTGAAGGAGGAGTGTTCCATGGCGTGCTGTATGTACCTGATGCTACACTCAACCTTCTCTTAGTGTTCTCTCTCACCAACATAGGACTACGCGTTGTCTTTGACGACGCCTATGACTACATCCTTGACAAGGAAACCAGAGAGGAGTTAGCCAGGTTGGTGAAGGAAGGCGACATATACCGCCTGCAGGGAGCGACCAAGATCCCTTGTGAGCAGAGTCTTGCAGCAGTGGTGCAGGCCACATATGGCAAAATCTGGCATGCGCGCTACGGCCACATCGGCATGCGCGCCTTGCAGTAACTTCAAACGAAGCAGATGGTGCATGACTTGCCCACCATCTCTAACTTTGAGCAGCAGTTGTGCATCGCTTGTTTGGAGGAGAAACAACATCGCAAGGCGTTCTCTAGAATAGGGGAGCGCGTAAAAGAGGTGCTGGAGCTAGTGCACACATATTTGTGTGGCCCGATACAAACCCAGAGCTTTCGAGGCTTTAGGTATTTTCTCACCTTCATTGATGATTTCAGCCGTTACACTGCTGTAAACTTCCTTTCCTCTAAGGACCAGTGGTTTGACAAGTTCAAGGAGTTCAAGGCCATGGTGGAGAACCAGACTAGGAAGAAAATCAAGGCACTGCGTAGCGACCGCCGTGGAGAGTACCTGAGCAAGGACTTCCAGGACTACCTCGCAGCAGGAGGCATCAAGGCACGGCGCACTACTCCATACTCGCCGTAGTAAAATGGCGTAGCAGAATGTGCCAAACGCACCATCGTTGAGTCGGCGCGTTCCATGTTACACGCGGCTCGGCAGACTCACGACTTTTGAGCCGAAGGAGTAAGTACTATGGCGTACATCAAGAACCACAGTCCTACAAAGGCCCTGGAGTAGATGACGCCGTAGGAGGCCTGGTTCGGTAAGAAGCCGAGCGTGGGTCATCTTTGCGCGTTTGGCAGCTTGGCGGACATGCACGTGCCAAAGGAGAGGCGGCCAAAGTGCGAAGCAAAGAGCACGCAAATGCTGATGATTAGCTACGACGTGGCAAGCAAGGCGTATCGCCTCTACGAGAAGGATACAGGCCAGGTCATCATCGCCAGGGATGTTGTCTTCACAAAAGTAACTTCATCAGCACCAACATCATCTACGAAGAGGTAGCAGAACCAGCAGCTGACAAAGCAATGGGAGCAGACATTCTCCCTAACCCCGTCTCTCCTCATCCTTCCTCTATTGTGACAGTGGGAGAATCCCTCTATTCTACCATGTCTCATGGAGCAGATACAATGGCCACTTCGACAGAAGTAGAGAACGAAGATGTACCACCATCAGCAGAAGCAGTTGTACCAGCAGTACCGCGCTAGCCGCCTCGTAACACTCCAGCACCAAGTCGAAGGTACCATCTTACGGTGTGCTACAAGCCCGCTGAGCGCAGGCATTTCTGGATGCTTTAGAAACCAAACCAGATGAACGTTGCAATTGCAGCAGACTCTGATGAGTCAACGTTGTACAAGAAGACCATGGCGTCACTAGATGCAGTAGATTGGACGCAAGCAGTGTAGCAAGAGATACAGTCGCAACTCAACAACAGTACGTGGGAGCTGACTAAGCGTCCTCCTGGACGTAAGGTGATCAAGTGCAAGTGGGTATTCAAGAACAAGCGGGAAGGAGATGGCAACCTGGAAAAGTACAAGGTGAGGCTGGTTGCCAAGGACTACTTGCAACAGGAAGGCATCCACTACACGGAGACATTTGCTCCTGTTGCAAAGTTTGCCCTTGTGCGTACGCTACTTTCCTATGCAGGAGCAGAGGACTTTGAGGTGTACCACATGGACGTCAAGAGGACGTTTCTAAACGGTGACCTGGAGGAGGAGATTTACATGGAGCAGCCGGAGGGGTTCTTCATGGATGGCCAGGAGTATTGGTTTGTAAGCTGTTGAAGTCACTGTACGGCCTTCACAAAGCGTTGTGTGATTGGAATCAAAAATAGGATACGGCGCTATAGTGCGTGGGATTCGAGCGTCAACTTCAAGTTTTGGAAGATCCGTACTCGCCTCCTTTTCGAGGAGAGGGGCTTGTGGGAGGTAGTGAGCGGCAACGAGTGTACTCCGCCTCCACAGGCAAAAGGCATCACTGCTGCGGAGGTGGTCGTAGGGAAGACGCCCCAGAAAGGTGCAGGAAATGCAAGTTCATCTACAACTGCAGCAGAGGTTATGATGAGTGGAAGAAGGACAGGCATGCCTATAGGCTTCTTGTCAATACCATCTCGATCCCGCATCTTCTGTACGTGACTGACAAGGCTACGACAAAAGAGGAGTGGAACACGTTGTGCAAGAAGTATAAGGGTAAGGATCCTGCATTCCTCATGCTTTTGGAGGAGAAGATGATGGCGTTGAAAATGCAGGGTGGCGAAGGGATAGAGGCGTCCTTGGAAAGGGCAAAGGACCTGGCGAAGCAACTGAAAGCGGCCGGCAATCCTGTGGAAGACACGCGCTTTGTTTTCCTCTTGCTGAGGGGACTCCCAACGAGCTATGACATGGTACAAGAGACGTTTGAGTGCCAGGCGACTCTTGACCTGGACTTCATCTGCACGTACCTGGTGCAGGTAGAACTGCGTCCGAATGCCACAATGCGCAATGGCAGCATTAGCAGTAGTGAAGTATCTTTCATGGCCATGGGCTCACGCAACCAGTAGCAGCTATACTCTGGGCAGTGGAGAGACAAGAAGAAGGGCAAGTGCCACTTTTGCCAAAAAGAGGGGCACTTCAAGAAAGAGTGCTTCAAGTTCAAGAGGTCCCTCTTGAACCAGAAGGAGTAACAGCCGTAGCAGCAAAAGCAAGAATCTCCACAGCAAGAACAACAGCATTCACAGCAACATCTGCAGCATCAGCAGCAATAGCAGCAGAATCAGACCGGCGTGCGCCATTTTTTCAACATGGACATAGCCAAGGAGGTGTACGAGCACCTCTTCATGGCGAAGTCCGACATGTCGTAGAAGCAAAAGGCGGATCTGGCATGGTACAAGGACTCTTGGTGTACCAAGACTCTGACGCACCACAAACAGTGGTTAACGCAACTGCTCTCCATTCCCCCCCGTCTCATTGCTTTTGGGGATGATCGGGTGGTATATGCTGAAGGGATAAGGATGGTGGAGATGTAGTTAAAGATCCTGCGTGGCAATGAAATGGGAGTGATCCATGACGTGCTGTATGTACCTAACGCAGCGTTCAACCTTCTCTCAGTGTCCTCTTTGACCAGCACAGGACTGCCCGTAGTCTTTAACGACGACTATGACTACATCCTCGACAAAGAAACCGGAGAGGAGTTGGCCAGGTCTGTGAAGGAAGGCGACCTGTACCGCCTGCTGGGAGCCACCAAGATCCTACGAGAGCAGAGTCTTGCAGCACTGGTGCAGGCCACATATGGCAAAATCTGGCATGCGCGCTACGGCCACATCGGCATGCGTGCCTTGTAGCAACTTCAAATGAAGCAGATGGTACATGACTTGCCCACCATCTCTAACTTTGAGGAGCAGCTGTGCATCGCTTCTTTGGAGGAGAAGCAGCATCGCGAGACGATCTCTAGAGCAGTGGAGCGCACAAAATAGGTGCTAGAGCTGGTCCACTCAGATTTGTGTGGCCCGATGCAGACCTAAAGCTTTGGAGGCTCCAGATATTTTCTCACCTTCATTGATGATTTCAGCCGTTACACTTGTGTGTACTTCTTTTCTTCCAACGACCAGTGCTTTGACAGGTTCAAGGAATTCAAGGCCATGGTGGAGAACCAGACTGGCAAGAAAATGAAGGCACTACGTAGTGACCGCGATGGAGAGTACCTGAGCAAGGAGTTCCAGGACTCTCGCAGCAGTAGGCATCAAGGCGAAGCGCACCATACTCGCCACACCATAATGTCGTAGCAGAACCTGCCAAATGTACCATGGTTGAGTCGGCGCGCTCCATCCTGCATGCGGCTTGGCTGACTTATGACTTTTGGGCCGAAGGAGTGAACACTGCATTGTATATCAAGAACCGCAATCCAACAAAGGCCCTAGAGCAGATCACGCTGTACGATGCCTGGTTCGGTAAGAAGCCAAGCATGTGTTATCTTTGCACATTTGGTAGTTTTGCGGACATGCGCATGCCAAAGGAGAAGCGGCAAAAGTGCGACGCAAAGAGCGCGCAAATGCTGATGATTGGCTACGACGTAGCAAATAAGGCGTATCGCCTCTACGACAGGGATACAGGCCACATCATCATCTCCAAGGATGTCCTCTTCAGCAAAGGTAACGTCATTGGCACCAACATCATCTGCAAAGAGATAGCAGAACTAGCAGCTGGCAAAGCAGTGGGAGCGGACATTCTTCCTAACACCGTCTCTCCTGATCCTTCCTGTATTGTGATGGTGGGAGAATCCCTCTTTTCTCCCATGTCAAATGCAGCAGATACTGCGGCCTCATCGACACAAGCAGAGGAAGAAGATATAGCACCATCAGCAGGAGCGGTTGAGCCAGTAGCACTGGACCAGCCGCTTGCTAACGCTCCAGCACCAGGTTGAAGGTACCCTCTTACGGTGCCCTACAAGCCTCCTGAGACCGGGTATTTCTGAATGCTCCAGAAACCAGACCAGATGAATGTTGCAATAAGAGCAGACTGTGATGAGCTAACGTTGTACAAGGAGGCCATGGCATCACCAGATGCAGCAGATTGGGCGCAAGCTGTACAGCAAGAGATACAATCATAGCTCAACAACAGTACGTGGGAGCTGTGTACGCGTCCTCCTGGACTTCACATGGTCACCTAAAACACAGCCCACCACTAGAAAATTCAGCTCAAAAGATATGCCTTCTTGAAGATAAAGTATGCTTCTACTCCTACTCTAAGTCAGACAATCCACCTTGTAAATGGCGTTTCTCACAAAGGAATCAATGGAATGTAAGTATTTTTGCACCAATGAAAAGCTTAGGAAAAATACTACAATTCTCATGTGCCAATTTTTAAATTTCATGATGATTTCTTTCCAACCTGTCATTCTCAAAATGACGGCTTGTGCTGGCTGAAAGTGGCAAAACTTGGCTCTGATACCAAATGTTGGATCTGAAGGAAAAAGGGAGCCTTGGAGCAGCGAGCATGAGTGATTAGAAGGGAATCACTTGTGCTGAAGAATGGTTATTCAATCACTCAAAATGATGGAGTACATATAGAGCTAGACTTTGGGCAAGTCAGCCTTCTCACAAGCCACGACACTTAGCCATGGAGGCTAAGGCTCACACACTAGAGTCCACAATCTCACACAAGGGAGGAAATCAGCCTAGCAACCAGGCTGATCACTCACACACGACCTAGAGAGCTTGAAAATGCTCTCATGGCACACTCCTACTGGTCACATAACCCACAAATTCATGGAGAATCACCATGTGTCCATGGCTAGCACACAAGGATCTCACCTCACCTAAAAAGTAAGGAAAGGTACCTGTATCATAGTAAGCACACTCTGACAAGGCACCACTAAGACCAAGGACCTTTTTGGATATTTCTCCCATCAGGTCTTGACCTCAGGCTAAGGCATGGAGCCATCGCCCATGGTCAGCTAAATATCGGCGGTCGATGACCACGAAAACTTCGAAAATTCATATCTCCGAATCCGACAGTTGGATCGAGCTCAAACTTAGACCATAGACATTTTTCCACCTGATCTTTCCAATGGTGAAATTGGATCAAGGATCAGAGTAGGCATCTGGTACTTTCCCGGAACTTGCTCCTATATACCTGAAAGTGAGCCTGATGGCTCCTTTTCCAACAAGAAATGCTCTCATGGCACACTCCTAGTCGTCACATATTCTCGAATCTCATGGAGAATCGCCATGTGCCCATGGCTAGTATACAAGGATCTCACCTCACCTCAAAGGCAAGGAGAGGTACCTTTTTCCTATTCAGCACACTCTGACAAGGGAACCCAAGAATCTAGGATCTTTTTGGATATTTCTCCCATCAGGTTTTGACCCTAGACCTCTCGCCTTTTTCTTTCCTCAGGCTAAGGCATGGAGCCATCGCCCATGGTCACCCGGATATCGGCAATCGATGATCCCGAAAACTTTGAAAAATCATATGTCCCAATCTGACTGTTGGATTGACCTCAAACTTCGAGCGTAGACATTTTGCCACCTGATCTTTCCAATGGTGAAGTTAGATTGACAATCAGAGTAGGCATCTGGTGCTTTCTTGGAATTTGCTTGTGTGGACCTGAAACTGAGCCAGATGGCTCCTTTTCCAACAAGAAAATGCTCTCATGGCACACTCCTCGTCGTCACATAATCCACAATCCCATGGAAAATTGCCATTTTTCCCTGGCTAGCACACAAGGATCTCACCTCACCTAAAAAGCAAGGAGAGGTACCTTTTTATTAGTCAGCATACTTTGACAAGGCAACCCAAGAATCAAGGATCTTTTTGGATAATTCTCCCATCAGGTCTTGACCCTGGACCTCTTGCCTTTTTCTTTTCTCAGGCTAAGGCATGGAGCCATCGCCCATGGTCACCCGGATATCGACGATCGATCACCCCGAAACCTTCGAAAACTCATATCGCCCAATCCGACTGTTCGATCGCGCTCAAACTTTGATCGTAAACATTTTCCCACCTGATGTTTCCAATGGTGAAATTGGATTGACGATCCGAGGAGGCATCTGGTACTTTCCTGGAACTTGCTCCTGTGGACCTAAAAATGAGCCCGATGGTTCCTTTTCCAATAATCTCCCACTTTGTGCATTGAGAGTGGGGTGAGTCCACATGGCTTCATGCAGAATCGTTGCTTCTCATGGGTCACTGGCTTGGTGCAGAAATCAGCGACCTGCTTGTAGGTTGGAGTAAACTCCAGCTTGATAGCACCCTCCTACACCATGTGCCTGATGAAGTGATATGCGGTATCAATGTGCTTTGTGCGTGCATGGTGCTCACGATTCTTGGCGAGTGCGATTGTGCTCTGGTTGTCGATGTGCATAGGAACTGGAGCTCCTGCACTCCTACTCATCTCTGCCATGAGACACTGATGCCAAAATGCTTCCTTGGTTCTTAAGTTGAGAGAAACGTACTCAGCTTCTGTGCTTGAGCTGACCACAACCAGGTGCCGCTTGCTGCACCAGCTGATGGCCCCACAATTCATGAGGAACACATTTCCGGAGATGGACTTACGGTCCTCTGGGTTTGAAGCCCAATCTGCGTCTGTGTAGTCGATGATGCTGTTGTTGTTGCCATTGTGTGTGATGCCGATGTTGATGGTTCCAGCAAGGTAGCAGAAGATCCGCTTCACTGCCTTCTTGTGCTCAGGTCTGAGATTGGCCATGTGCTGGCTCACATCGCTAACAGCCTGTCGGAGGTCGGGCCTGGTTGGAACCATCAAGTACATGAGGCTGCCGATGGTGCTAAGGTACCCTGACGCTCAGCTGCATCTACTTCTCCATTGAAGCTCACGAGGTACTCTCGCATCTTCAGCGACGTGCCGATGGATTTTGCGTCTGTCATGCCAAACCGCTACAAGACATCTTTGATGTAGCGGCTCTACTGCAGCGAGAGAGAGCGTGATTTGCGGTCATGCGAGATCTTGATACCGAGGAAGTATGATGCTTCCCCGAGATCAGACATTTAGAAGCGCTCATGCATGGCGTTCTTCAACTCTTGCTATGCACACATGCTATTGGAAAGCAGGAGCATGTTATCCGCATAGACAATGATGATGAGCACCTCATGACCATGCTGTGAGCGATAGACGTAGTCACACTCACTGCGCTCAAACCCCATGCACTGCAATGCCGGATCCAACTTCTGGTTCGAAGCACGCGACGCTTGCTTGAGGCCATACAGCGACTTCTACAGCTTGCGAAGCATCCATGGCCATCCATGACAAACCCCTTCCGCTGCCCCATGTAAATCTCCTAATCTATTTCACCGTTCAGGAACGCCGTCTTGACGTCCATGTGATGGACCTCAAAGTCCTCTGCTGCTGCATAGGAAAGGAGCGTACGCTCAAAGGGAAACTTTGCAATAGGAGTAAAGGTTGTAATGTAGTCGATGCCTTCGTGCTACGAGTAGCCCTTGGCAACCAGCCTTGCCTTGTACTTTTTCAGGTTGCCGTGTGCTCCTATCTTCTTCTTGAACACCCACTTGCACTTGATCACCTTACGTCCAGGTCGACAGTCATTCAGCTCCCATGTATTGTTGTCGAACTGCGACTATATCTCCTGCTGTACAACTTGCACCCAATCTGCTGCATGTGGTGTAGCCATGGCCTCCTTGTACGACACCGGTTCATCAAAGTCTGCTGCAACTGCGACGTTCATCTGGTCTGGTTTTTGGAGCATCCAAAAATGCTCGCGCTCACTAGGCTTGCAGCGCACCCTAAGCGCGTACCTTCGACCTGGTCCTGGAGCGTTAGCATGCGGCTAAAGTGGTGCCGCCGGCACAACTGCTCCTGTTGATGGTAGTTCATCTTCTTCCTATGCTTCTGCCGATGAGGCCGCTGTATGTGCTGCATCAGACATGGGAGAGTAGCCTGGTTCTCCCACTGTCACAGTTGAGGAAGGATCAGGATAGACTGGGTGAGGAAGGATATGTGCTCTCACTGCCTCGTTAGCTGCTACTTCTGCTCCCTCTTTACAGACAATGTCTGTGCGATGACGTTGCTCTCATTGAAGACGACATCCTAGGAGATGATGACGTGGCTTGTATCCCTCTTGTAGAGGCAATACGCCTTGCTTGCCACTTCGTAACCTATCATCAGCATCTGCATGCTCTTTGTGTCCCACTTTTGCCGCTTCTCCTTTGGCACGTGTATGTGCGCCAAGCTGCCAAACGCGCGAAGATGACCCACGCTCGGCTTCTTACCGAACCACGCCTCGTACTACATCATCTGCTCCAGGACCTTGGTTGGAATACGGTTATTGATGTACGCCGTAGTGCTTGCTTATTCTGCCCAAAAGACTTAGGTGAGCCAAGCCGCGTGCAACATGGAGCGCGCCGACTCAAGAATAATGCGGTTGGCGCGTTCTGCTAAGTTGTTCTGCTACGGCGAGTATGGCGCGGTACGCTGCGCCTTTATGCCTGCTGCTGCGAGGTAGTCCTCGAACTCCTTGCTCAGGTACTCTCCATAGTGGTCGCTGCGCAGTGCCTTAATTTTCTTACTAGTTTTGTTATCCTCCATGGCCTTGAACTCCTTGACCTGTCAAAGCACTGGTCCTTGGAGCAAAGGAAGTACACAGTAGTATAACAGGTGAAATCATCAATGAAGGTGAGAAAATACCTAGAGCCTCAAAAGCTCTGGGTCTGCATCGGGCCTCACAAGTTTGTGTGGACTAGCTCCAACACCTCCTTCGCGCGCTCTCTTGCTCCAGTGAACGCCTCGCGATGCTGTTTCCCCTCCAAACAGCAAATGCACAACTACTGCTCAAAGTTATAGATGGTGGAAAAGTCATGCACCATCTGCTTCCTTTGAAGTTGCTATAAGGCGCGTATGCCAATGTGGCCGTAGCGCGCATTCCAGATTTTGCCATCACTGGCCTGCACCACTGCTGCAAGGCTCTGGTCATGCGGGATCTTGGTCACCTCCAGCAGGCGGTACATATCGCCTTCTTTCACCGACCTGGTAAACTCCTCTCCTATTTCCTTGTCGAGAATGTAGCCATAGTCATTGTCAAAGATGACGCGCAGTCTTGTATAGGTGAGAGAGGACACTGAGAGAAGGCTGTACGCAGCATCAGGCACATACAGCTTGCCATGGAACATTCCCATTTCAATGTGACACAGGGTCTCCAACCACATCTCCACAATCTCAATCCCCTCAGCATACACGAACCGATCATCACCCAAAGCAATCGGGCGTGGGGGAATGGAGAGCAGCTGCATAAACCACTTCTTGTGGTGCGTCAGACTCTTGGTATACCCCGAGCCCTTGTACCATGCCAGATCCACTGTTTCCTTCTACGACATGTCAGACTTTGCCATGAAGAGGCGGTCGCGTACCTCCTTGGCCACGTTCATGTTGCCAAAATGACGCACGCTGGTCTGGTTCTGCTGCTGCTCTTGCTGCTGCTGCTGCTCTTTCTAGTCCCTCTTGAACTTGAAGCACTCTTTCTTATAGTGTCCCTCTTTCTGACAATAGTGGCACTTGCCCTTCTTCTTGCCTCTCTGCTGGCAAGACTACTGGTCTTGCTGGTTGTGTGACCCATGGCCATGAAAGCTGCTTCACTACTGTTGCTGCCGCCATTGCGTTTTGCTGCATTACGACACGGTTCTACCTGCACCAGGTGCGTGCAGATGAAGTCAAGGTCGAGAGTCAGCTGGCACTCCAACGTCTCTCGCACCGTGTCATAGCTCGTTGGGAGTCCCCTTAGCAAGAGGAGGACAAAGCGTGTGTTCACAGGGTTGTCGGCCGCTTTCAGCTGCTTTGCCAACTCCTTTGCCCTGTCCAAGTACGCCTCCATACCCTCGCCACCATGCATGTTAAACGCCATCATCTTTTCGTCAAAAACATGAGGAATGCAGGATCCTTACTCTGATTCTTCTTGTGGAACGTGTTCCTCCCCTCTTTTGCAGTACCCTTGTCACTCACGTATTGAAGATGCGGGTTGGAGATGGTGTTGACAAGCAGCCAGTAGGCTTGCCTGTCCTTTTTCTTGCACTCCTCATATGACGCTACTGTAGTTGTAGATGAACCTGCATGTGCTCCACCTTTCTGTGGCGTCTTTCTCGCCACTACCTCTGTTGCGGTGATGCCTTTTGCCTGTGGAGGCGGAGCACGCTCCTCGATGCTCACCACCTCTCACAAGCCCCTCTCCTCCAAAACGAGGCGGGTACGGATCTTCCAAGATATGAAGTTGGCACGTCCTTCCAGCCTCTTTAAGGACTGGACTACTGTTACCACATCTCTTCCTGCCATTTTGAGCCTTGGTGATGCTTAGCGTTGTCCTTGAGTGGCGGCGCTACCCCTGTTTCTGCTACTGTTTCTGCCAGAAATCTGTCTAATAGAAAATGGACCATGTTGGCCAGCATACTGGGAATTTGGAAAAACAAATTTGGCCCTCCACAGGAAAATTCAGCTGAAAACCTTTGAGATCGACCCCTAAAACAGGGTCATTAACAGGGGAGTTTGAAAGATATACCCTCTTGAAAACACACTATGCTTCTGCTCCTACTCTCGCTCACACAAGCCCGCTTGTAAACGGCGTTTCTCCCAAATTTACCAATAGAATGCAGATATTTTTGCACCAATGAAAAGCTTAGGAAACATACTTCAATTTGTGTGTGCTAATTTTTAAGATTGACAAAGAATCAAGGGAGTTATGATCATCACAAGGCGACAATCTTACTCATAGAGAAGAGGGTAGCCCCGACCGACCTCGTTTCTAGCATAACTCTGAATCAAACTGCTCGATCTTTGCGATCTTGGGCTCCTAGAAAAGCTTGCTTCTTGAACTTGAAGATCGTGTAGTTGACTATTTAATTTGATGAAGGTTTCATCCCAACCTGTCACTCTTAAAGTGACAACCTGTGCTGACTGAAAGTGGCAGAACTTGGCTCTGATACCAAACGTTGGATCTAGAGGAGAGAGGGAGCCTTGGAGCAGCAAGCATGTGTGATTGGAAGGGCATCACTTGTGCTGAAGAATGGTTGTTGAAGTACTCAAAATGATGGAGTACATATAGAGCTAGAGCTTGGGTAAGTCAGCCCTCTCACAAGCCATACCACTTAGCCATAGAGGCTAAGGCTTACACACTAGAGTCCATAATCTCACACAAGGGAGGAAATCAGCCTAGCAATCAGGTTGACCACTCACACACGACCTAGAGAGCTAGAGAATGCTCTCATGGCGCACTCCTAGTGGTCACATAATCCACAAACCCATGGAGAATCGCCATGTGTCCATGGCTAGCACACAAGGATCTCACCTCATCTAAAAAGGAAGGAGAGGTACCTTTATCCTAGTCAGCACACTTTGACAAGGCAATCCTAAGACCAAGGACCTTTTTGGATATGTCTCCCATCTGGTCTTGACCATGGACCTCTTGCCTTTTTCTTTTCTCAGGCTAAGGCATGGAGCCATCGCCCATGGTCACCCAGATATCGGCGGTCGATGACCCCGAAAACTACGAAAATTCATATCTCCCAATCCGACCGTTGAATCGGCCTCAAACTTGGACAGTAGACATTTTGCCACCTGATGTTTGCAATGGTTAAGTCGTGTTGGAACTTGAGGAGAAAGGGAGCCTTGGAGCAGCGAGCATGTGTGATTGGAAGGGCATCACTTGTGCTGAAGAATGGTTGTTCAATCACTCAAAATGATGGAGTACATATAGAGCTAGAGCTTGGGCAAGTCAGCCCTCTCACAAGCCACACCACTTAGCCATGGAGGCTAAGGCTCACACACTAGAGTCCATAATCTCACACAAGGGAGGAAATCAGCCTAGCAATCAGGCTGACCACTCACACACGACCTAGAGAGCTAGAGAATGCTCTCATGGCACACTCCTAGTGGTCACATAACCCACAAACCCATGGAGAATTGCCATGTGTCCATGGCTAGCACACAAGGATCTCACCTCACCTAAAAAGTAAGGAGAGGTACCTTTATCCTAGTCAGCACACTCTGACAAGGCAATCCTAAGACCAAGGACCTTTTTGGATATTTCTCCCATCAGGTCTTGACCCTGGACCTCTTGCCTTTTTCTTTTCTCAGGCTAAGGCATGGAGCCATCACCCATGCCCACCCAGACATCGACGGTCCATGACCCCCGAAACTTCGAAAATTCATATCTCCCAATCCGACCGTTGGATCGGCCTCAAACTTGGACTGTAGACATTTTGCCACCTGATCTTTCCAATGACGAAGTTGGATCGGCGATCAGGGCAGGCATCTGGTACTTTCCTGGAACTTGCTCCTGTGGACCTGAAACTGAGCCAGATGGCTCCTTTCCCAACAAGTCGGATTGACAGTCAGAGCAGGCGCCTAGTACTTTCCTGGAACTTTCTCTTGTGGACCTGAAATTGAGTCATATGGCTCCTTTCGCAACATCTTAGACCTGATTCACTCTCATGTGTGCAGACAACTCCGCACCCCTTCAAATAGGGGAAGCAAGTATTTCTTGACCTTCATCAATGATCACAGTCGCAAGATGTGGATCTACTTCGTGAAGACGAAGGGAGAAGTCAAGGACAAGCTGCAAGAGTTTTTGGCGATGGTAGAGTGGCAGACAAGGAAGACGGTCAAGGCACTGCGTACAGACAACGGTGGTGAGTAAGAGGCGTGGAAACGCTGGTTGAGCCAACACGGCATCAACCACCAGACCACCACGTCTTACACCCCCAGAGCAACAGCGTTACCGAGCAGATGAACCAGACTATCCTCGGCATGACATGAAGCATGCTCTTCGATGCCAAACTCCCACCTCGCTTTTCGTCTGAAGCTGCAAGAACTGCTTGCTACCTTGTGAATCTCACTCTAGCAGCCGCGCTTGGAAGGTATGGTAAGAAGTAGCAAGAGAACCAGCTCAGAACGCCATAGGAGACTTGGTGAGGGAAGAAGCCAGATGCCTCAAACTTGAGGGTCTTTGGCTGTATTGCGTGGGCAAAGGTCCAAGTAGGAGAAGGAAGTGGCAAGCTGGATGCACGTACTCGTAAGTGAATAATAATTGGATATGACACTACATACAAGGCGTACACGCTGTGGGACCAAGCGGCTTGAAAATTCATAAGGAGCCGTGATATCGGGTTTGATGAAAGGACACTCGGCAAGAGAGTCGCTAGACCCTGTTCATGCTCCCAATTCTGAAGAATGGGTTGTGTTGCTCGAGTCAGGTGGGCAGGCACCAGAAAACTGACACATGGTGGCAGTGAAAAAATGGTGCTCCAGGTAGAGTGGCTGTGCAGGTTGACATAGCGACGGACTCAAACACTTAGTCTGAGTCATCCGAGGCCTCTAAGTCAAACTCTGAGACCGGTGGCTTTTCCTCAAACAGCGGATCACTGGCAGCGCAGGAGCAGCAGAACCAACTAAGCCTTGAAGCACCACCAGTAACTCTCCGGCATAGTACGCGCTAGAAGAAACCTACACCCAAGTATGATGCTGCGAGTATGGAATGGACAGTACTCAGCTAGTCATGCTTGGCTCACGAAGAGCCTGTGACCGTAACGGAAGCTATGAACATGCCACATGCGGCCAAGTGGATGGAGGTAGTGGATAGCAAGCTCGCATCCATTGAAGAGAACGGAACATGGGTTCAAGTAGACAAGCCGCCAAACGCACATATCGTGGGGTCAAACTCGGTACTCTGCAAAAACTTCAAGTCGGATGGTACCATCGATAAGTACAAGGCAAGAGTTATGGCGAAGGGATTTTCCCAACGTGCATGCTCAGAGTACGAGGAGACCTTTGCGCTTGTCGTCACATTTGCCTTCATCAGATCCATATTGGGCATCGATGCTGCAAAAGATCTCGAGGTCCACCAGATGGATGTCAAGACAGCTTTCCTCTATGGGAAGCGAGACCAAAGAGTACTGATGGAAGTACCCAAGGGAGTGAAAGCTCTAGACGGCAAGGTTTGTAAACTGGTCAAAGCATTCTGTGGGCAGAAAGAGGCCACAAGGATGTGGTACAAGGAGATGGACGGCTTCATGGCTGGCCTCATCTTCACGCACTACCAGAATGACCCTAGTGTCTATGTGTAGGAGGATGAGCAAGGCTTGATGCAGGTTGCAATGTACGTGGATGACCTGATCATCTGCTTGTCATCAATTGAGCTGTTTAACTGCTGAGTGTGGAACCTTGGCTCTGAGGATGATATCATCTGTTGCTTGCAATTCCAAGAACAGTCGGCGGGAACCATTGTGTCGGAACCCGTTTTCTAGACCGTCATCTCCAGTAGGTAGACAAAGGGTTATGGGTCCTCACTGACTAGTTGTAAGGCACGCTTCTGTGCACTCTCTCGCCTTCTCTGTCTTGCATCACACATCAGCTCCATCAGCTCCATCAGCTCCATCTACTCCATCAGCTCCATCTACTCCATCTACTCCATCAGCTCCAACAGCGGATGCTAGCACTAAGCAAAGAGAGGCCAAGGATAAGCTCTGTCCTTGGAGGTACGACCGTTAGGCCCTAACCAAGATGAGCAATAACCTTGGACGTACAACCCTAGGTTCGCTAGTTAGTGTTTTTCTCCGTTTGCAGGTAATCAACGGCTAAGGGGTAAGCGACGGATGTACATCTTCTAAACCGGTAGTAGACAACAGCCTACATGAGCCGACATTGGCCTCAACAAAGCAGAGAAAGAGAGAAGCGGAGAAGCAGTATGACGATACCAGATGTTGGGAAAAGAACCATCCGGCTAGGTTTCAGGTCCATAGGAGCAAGTTTCAGGAAACTACTAGATGCCGGCTCCGATTGTCAATCCAATTTCTTAGCTTGAAAGATCAGGTGGCAAAATGTCTACGATCTAAGTTTGAGGCCGATCCAACGGTCGGATTGAGAGATATGAATTTTCGTAGTTTCTAAGGTCATCAACCGCCGATATCCTGGTGACCATGGGCGATGGCTCCGTGCCTTAGCCTGAGAAAAGAAAAAAGGCAAGAGATCCAGGATCAACACTTGATGGGAGAAATATCCAAAAAGGTCCTTGGTCTTAGGATTGCCTTGTCAGAGTGTGCTGACTAGGATAAAGGTACCTCTCCTTCCTTTTTAGAAGAGGTGAGATCCTTCTGTGCTAGCCATGGACACATGGCAATTCTCCATGGGTTTCTGGGTTATGTGCCCACTAGGAGTGTGCCATGAGAGCATTCTCTAGCTCTCTAGGTCGTGTGTGAGTGGTCAGCCTGATTGCTATGCTGATTTCCCCCCTAATGTGAGATTATGGACTCTAGTGTGTGAGCCTTAGCCTCCATGGCTAAGTGGTATGGCTTGTGAGAGGGCTGACTTGCCCAAGTTCTAGCTCTATATGTACTCCATCATTTTGAGTGATTAAACAACCATTCTTCAGCACAAGTCATGCCCTTCCAATCACACATGCTTGTTGTTCCAAGACTATCTCTCTCCTCCAGATCCAACATACCTCCCAGCAGCCAGCATCAAGGCAAAGCGTACCGCACCATACTCACCGTAGCAGAACGGCGTAATAGAACGTGCTAACCGCAGCATCGTTGAGTCGGGGTGCTCCATGTTCCACGTAGCTTGGCTCATCTACGACTTTTGGGCGGAAGCAATAAGCGCTGCGGTGTTCATCAAGAACCGAAGTCCAACCAATGCCCTGGAGCAGATGACACCGTACGAGGCGTGGTTCGGCAAGAAGCCGAGCATGGGTTATCTTCGCGCGTTTGGCAGCTTGGCGCACATGCACGTGCCAAAGGAGAGGCGGCAAAAGTGGGACGCGAAGATCACGCAGATACTGATGATCGGTTACGACATGGCAAGGCATATCGCCTCTAAGAGAGGGATACAGGCCATGTCATCATCTCTAGGGATATCGTCTTTAAGGAGAGCAACATCACCAGTACCAACATTGTCTGTGAAGAGGCAGCAAAAGTAGCAGCTGACGAAGCAGTAGGAGTAGATATTCTTCTTGACCCAGTCTTTCCTGATCCCTCCTCCACTGTGACAGTAGAACAAATCTACTCTCCCATGTCTGATGCAACAGATAGAGAGACCTCATCAGTAGAAGCAGAGGAAGAAAATGCACCACCATCAACATGAGAAGTTGTGCTGGCAGTACCGCGTCAGCCGCCTGCTAATGCTCCAGCATAAGGTCAGAGGTACCCTCTTAGGGTGCGCTATAAGCCTGGTGAGCGTGGGCATTTCTTGATGCTCTACAAACCAGACCAGATGAACGTCGTAGTTGCAGCACACTCTAATGAGCCGACGTCGTACAAAGAGGCCATGGCGGCACCAGATGCAGTAGACTAGGTACAAGCTTTGCAGCAGGAGATACAATCGCAGCTCGACAATGGCATGTGGAAGCTGATAGAGCATCCATCTCAACGCAAGGTAATAAAGTGTAAGTGGGTGTTCAAGAAGAAACATGGAGCAGATGGCAACCTGGAAAAGTATAAGGCCAGACTGGTCTTCACAGGCTACTCGCACCAGGAAGGCATCTACTACACATAAACCTTCGCTCCTGTTGAAAAGTTTGCCTCTGTGCGTACGCTCCTTTCCTATACAACAACAGAGGACTTTGAGGTCCACCACATGGACGTAAGGACAGCGTTCCTGAACGGTGACCTGGAGGAGGAGATTTATATGGAGCAGCCAAAGGGTTTCGTCATGGATGGCCAAGAGCACCTAGTTTGCAAGCTGCAAAAATCGCTGTACGGCCTCAAGCAAGCGTCGCGTGCTTGGAACCAGAAGTTGGATGCGGTGTTGCAGTGCATGGGATTCGAATGCAGTGAGTGTGACTACAACGTCTATCGCTAGCAACATGGTCATGAGGTGCTCATCATCATCGTCTGTGTTGATGACATGCTCCTCCTTTCCAATAACATGTCTGCACTGCAAGAGTTCAAGGAGGCCATACAGGAGCGCTTCCAGATGTCTGATCTCGGGGAGGCATCATACTTCCTCGGTATCAAGATCAAGCGTGACAGCAAATCACGCTCTCTCTCACTGTAGCAGAGCCGCCATATCAAGGATGTCTCCTGGTGGTTGGGCATGGCACAGGCAAAACCCATCGGTTCGCTGTTGGCGCCACGGCAATACCTCGTGAGGTTCAATGGAGAAGCAAATGGAGCTGAGCTGCGGAAGTACAAGAGCGTCGTTCAGCCTCATGTACCTGATGGTTGCGATCGGGCCGGACCTCGCACAGGCTGTTAGCGCTATGAGCCAGCACATGGCAAACCCCAGACCTGAGCACCAAAAGGCACTCAAGCGGATCTTTCGTTACCTTACTGGAACCATCAACATCGGCATCACCTATAACAGCAATGACAACAGCATCATTGGCTACACAGACGCAGATTGGGCTTCAAACCCTGAGGACCGCAAGTCCATCTCTGGACATGTATTCCTCATGAATGGTGGGACCATCAGCTGGTGCAGCAAGCGGCAGGTGGTGGTGGCCACCTCAAGCACGGAAACAAAGCACGTCTCTCTCAGCATTGGAGCCAAGGAAGTAGTATTGCTTCAGCGTCTCATGGCACAGATGAGTGGGAGTGCAGCAGTTCCAGTTCCTGTGCTCGTCGACAACCAGAGCGTAATCGCACTTGCCAAGAATCCTCAGCACCATGCACGCACCAAGCACATTGACATTGCATATCATTTCATCAAGCACATGACATAGGACGGTGCTATCAAGTTGGAGTTTACTCCAACCAGCGAGGTCACTGATTTCTGCACCAAGCTAATGACCCGTGAGAAGCAGTTGTTTTGCATGGAGGTATGTGGACTTAGCCCACTCTGACTTAAGCAAAGTGGGAGATTGATGGGAAAGGAGCCATCAAGCTCAGTTTCAGGTCCACAAGAGCAAGTTCCAGGAAAGTACCAGATGCCTACTCTGATTGTCGATCCAACTTCACCATTGGAAAGATCAGGTGGCAAAACATATTCTGTCCAAGGTTGAGGCCAATCCAACACGCGGATTGGGAGATATGAATTTTCATAGTTTCGGGGTCATCGACCGCCGATATCCGGGTGACCATGGGCGATGGCTCCATGCCTAAGCCTGAGAAAAGAAAAAAGGCAAGAGATCCAAGGTCAAGACCTGATGGGAGAAATATCCAAAAAGGTCCTAGATTCTTGGGTTGCCTTGTCAGAGTGTGCTGACTAGGAAAAATGTACCTCTCTTTACTTTTTAGGTGAGGTGAGATCCTTGTGTGCTAGCCATGAACACATGGTGATTCTCCATGGGATTGTGGGTTATGTGACCACTAGGAGTGTACCATGAGAGCATTTCTAGCTCTCTAGGTTGGGTGTGAGTGGTCAGCCTGATTGCTAGGCTGATTTCCTCCCTTGTGGGAATTTATGGACTCTAGTGTGTGAGCCTTAGCCTCCATGGCGAAGTGGTGTGGCTTGTGAGAGGGCTGACTTGTCCAAGTTCTAGCTCTATATGTACTCCCTTTTGAGTGACTCAATAACCATTCTTCAGAACAAGTGATGCCCTTCCAGTCCCACATGCTCGCTGCTCCAAGACTCCTTGTCTCCTCCAGTTCCAACACCTGCGACATTCACTCTCAAGTAGGTCAATGGTGGGATGTCAAAGTTCAAAGGATATGGTTTTCCGTTGTGGAGATGGTAGTTTAAGATTGTCATGAGGATGCGAGGCTACTTGAAGATGTTCCTTGGAGAAGAGGTTGAACCTCCAAAAACAGATCTTGGATATGAAGCGTAGAGTGTCAAAAATGTCACGGCGCTTGTGATTCTTGTGACATCAGTGCATATGTCACAACATGTCCACCTCCAAGATATCTTACTTCCATTAAAGGCTTGTGATAAGCTTGCACATGTACACCAGTCAACGGCTCTTGCAAATCGCCTCTTCATCCTTCATATGCTAATTTTGATGAGGGTGAGCGAAGGAGAGTCGATTCCAAACCTCCTGTTGTAGTTTGAACGAACGGTGCACCAAGTGACCGAAATGAACTGGAAAATGGATACCATATAGGCCATGATTCTCTTGATGGCGCTACCTGAAAGCTGGGATCCTCTGATCACCGTCTTTGGCGGTTGGAAGGAGGAGGATTTGACGTATGAGGTAGTGTCTGAGTACGAGCGTAACAAGGCCATGCGTCCAAGCGGTAGTAATGCTAACATTTCAGCTTATGGTACACAGTACGGCGGTTGTGGCAAGAACTCCTCTTCTGGTCAAAGCAACAGCATAAGCGGTGGCGGTGGAGGAAAATGCAATGGTGGCTGAGGAAAGAGTTCAAAGCGTCCTGAGAAGTCCAATAACAGTGGTAAGCCAAGGCATTGGGTACGGGAGTGAAGGATTCCCAAGAAGGAAGACAAAGATCATGATGGTAGATATGAGGGTAAAGGAAAAGGGAAAGGAGTTGCCAAACATGATGGCTGAGAGCGTTCGGGTAACCAAGGGAGTGGCATCGCTCTAGCGTAGAGCCTACGTGCTCGACTCTGGCATAAACAACCACTTTTCAAGGGAGAAGGATGAGTTTATCTCCATTGGGGATACTAAATGTCGCTTCAGGTATGCCAACGATAGCCTTGTCCATGCGCAAGGCGAGGGAGATAAGTTGATCAGCATCAACGTGAAGGGTGCTGAAAACGACCTCAAGCTAGAGAACATTGTCTACATGCCGTCTTTTACAGCAAACCTCTCATCAATGTCCAAAATCATGGACCAGGGTATGACGATCGTCTTCACAAAGGAGCAGGCTGTGATTGTCAAGAACAAGGACATCAAGATCTCCTACCCCAAGGAGTAACTTGTCGCACAGGTCCTAAAAGTAGATGGGCTGTATATGCTGCAGACAAAACCCCTTGAGAGTACAAATGAGGGATATGCGGCGGTTGAGGAGCCCAACTCTCCAAAGGCTGATGTTGTACCACAAGCCGTCACCATGGCCGCAAATACCAACATAGATGCTGAGCTGTGGCATAGGCGGTTTGGCCATCTGGCCGACAGTACACTACTTGTCATGCAGCAGCACAAACTGGTTCATGGAATGGAGGGATGCACAACCAAGGATGGTGGAAAATACAAAAACTGTGTGAGCCATGCCCCCAAGGCAAGGCAAAAGGGAAACCCTTTGAGCGTAATGGGCAACGTGCGGCAGAAATCTTGGACCCGATTCACTCCGATGCATGCGGTTCATTCCATATCCCTTCGAACAGCGGAAGCAAGTATTTGTTGACCTTCATCGATGACCATAGTCGCAAGATATGGATCTACTTCCTCAAGACAAAGGGAGAGGTCAAGGAGAAGCTACAAGAGTTTGTTACGATGGTAGAGCGGTAGACCAGGAAAAAGGTCAAGGCGTTGCGCACGGACAACTTTGGTTAGTACGAGGCGTGTAAAGGCTGGTTGAGCCAACACGACAATTGTGGAACATCAAAGCCAGAAGGAGCTCTTTAAGGTAGTGTTTGCTGGCTATGCTATCCAGATAAGACCAAGGGGACTTGCTCCAAAGGAGCAAAGCATGCTTTGTCTATCTAGACCAGACTTAGGAGACTTACTCCAAGGGAGCAATGCATGCCTTGTCCGTCCTGTGCTTGTCCAAATATCAGCCATGGTCAAGGAGCATATCAGGTCAATAGGTACTTGCAGTAGGAAGGCATCATCTATACGGAAACCTTTGCTCATCTGTGCGTACGCTCCTTTCTTATACAACAGCAGAGGACTTCGAGATTCNCAAAGGAGCAAAGCATGCTTTGTCTATCTAGACCAGACTTAGGAGACTTACTCCAAGGGAGCAATGCATGCCTTGTCCGTCTTGTGCTTGTCCAAATATCAGCCATGGTCAAGGAGCATATCAGGTCAATAGGTACTTGCAGTAGGAAGGCATCATCTATACGGAAACCTTTGCTCATCTGTGCGTACGCTCCTTTCTTATACAACAGCAGAGGACTTCGAGATTCACCACATGGACGTGAAGACGACATTCTTGAACGCTGATTTGAAGGAGGAAATCTACATGGAACAGCCAGAGGGGTTCGTCATGGATGGCCAAGAACACCTGGTTTGCAAGCTGCAGGAGTCGTTATAGGGCCTCAAGCAAGCGTTGCGTGCTTGGAACCGGAAATAAGATGTGGTGCTCTAGTACATGGGGTTCCACAGCAGTGAATGTAAGCAAATTATCGCTGGCAGCATAGTCATTCTTGGAGCTGGACGAGAGAGAGAGCCTTGGAACAGGGAGCATACGGGACTGGAAGGGCATCACTTCTGTTGAAGAATGCTTGTTGAATCACTCAAAATGATAGAATACATATAGAGCTATAGCTTGGGCAAGTCAGCCCTCTCACAAGGCACACCACTTAGCTATGGAGGCTAAGGCTCATACACTAGAGTCCATAATCTCACACAAGAGAGGAAATCAGCCTAGCAATCAGACTGACCACTCACACACGACATAGAGAGCTAGAAAATGCTCTCATGGTACACTCCTAGTGGTCACATATGTTGGATCTGGAGGAGAGAGGGAGCCTTGGAGCAACGCACATGTGTGATTGGAAGGGCATCACTTGTGCTGAAGAATGGTTGTTTAATCACTCAAAATGAGGGATGACATATAAAGCTTGACCTTGGGCAAGTCAGCCCTCTCACAAGCCATACCACTTAGCCATGAAGGCTAAGGCTCACACACTAGAGTCCATAATCTCAAAGGAAATCAGCCTAGCAATCAGGCTGACCACTCACACACGACCTAGAAAGCTAGAAAATGCTCTCATGGCACACTCCCAGTGGTGACATAACCCACAATCCCATGGAGAATCGCCATGAGTCCATGGCTAGCACACAAGGATCTCACCTCACCTAAAAAGAAAGGAAAGGTACCTTTATCCTTGTCAACATACTCTTACAAGGTAATCCTAAGACCAAGGACCTTTTTTGGATATTTCTCCCATCAGGTCTTGACCCTTGACCTCTTGCCTTTTTCTTTTCTCAGACTAAGGCATGAAGCCATCGCCCATGATCACCCGGATATCGGCGGTCTGTATCCCGAAAACTTTGCAAATTCATTTCTCCCAATCGACTGTTAGATTGGCCTCAAACTTGGACAGCAGATATTTTGCCACCAGATTTTTTCAATTTGGTATCACAGGAAAGTTCTACCACTTCCACCAAGCACAGGCCGTCACTTTGAGAGTGACGGGTTGGAGTGAAACCTTCATCAGATACAAGCTTTCGAATGAGCCCAAAATCGCAAAGATCGAACGGTCGGATTGAGACGTATGCTCAAAACAAGGTCGGCCAGGACTACACTCTTCTCTATGAGTAAGACTGTCGCCTTGTGATGACCATAACTCTCTCATTTCGTTGTCAAATTTAAAGACTGGCACATGCGAATCGTAGTATTTTCCTAAGCTTTCCATTGGTGCAAAGATATTTACATTCCATTGATTAGTTTGGGAGAAACGCCGTTTACAAACTTGCTAGTCTGAGTTGGAGTAGGAGCAGAAGCATACCCTGTTTTCAAGAGGGCATATCTTTTGAAATCCCCTGTTGATGACCTTGTTTTATGGGTCGATCTGAACGTTTTTGAGCTGAATTTTCCAGTGGTGGGCTCAGTTTTTCAAAATTCCTAGTCTGCCGGCACCTACAGTCCATTTTCTGTCAGACAGATTTCTGGCAGAAGTAGTAGCAGAAGCAGGAGTAGCGCCGCCTTCCAAGGGTAGCGCTGAGCATCACCAAGGCTCAAAATGGCAGCAGCTGGCGTTGTGACAGCAGCCCAGCCTTTGGAGAGGCCGGAGGGACGCACCAACTTCACGTTTTGGAAGATCCGTACCCGCCTCCTTTTGGAGGAGAGGGGCTTGTGGGAGGTGGTGAGCGGCGACGAGCCGGCTCCAGTTCCACGAGCAAAAGGCATCACCGCAGTGCACGTAGTGGCGGGAAATATGCCGCAAAAGGGTGCAGCTGATGCGGGTTCTTCTGCAGCTGTACCACCGACGTACGAGGAGTGGAAGAAGAAGGACACGCAGGCCTACAGGTTGCTTGTTAACACCATCTCCAACCCGCATCTTTAGTACGTGAGTGACAAGGCTACTGCAAAGGAGGGGTAGGACACGTTGTGCAAGAAGTATGAGAGCAAGGATCCTGCATTCCTCATGCTTTTGGAGGAAAAGATGATGGCGCTAAAAATGCAGGGTGGTGAAGGGATGGAGGCGTATCTGGACAGGGCAAAGGAGCTGGCGAAGCAGCTGAGAGCGGCCGGTAACCCTGCGGAAGAGACG
>SZWC01000096.1:280116-293835 GCA_023375785.1 Penium margaritaceum
AGCAGGAGGACATTGACTACACAGAAACTTTTGCCCCTGTTGCAAAGTTTGCCTCTGTGCGCAAGCTCCCCTCTTATGCAGCAGCTAAGGACTTTGAGGTTCACCACATGGATGTCAAGACGGCATTCTTGAATGGTGACTTGGAGGAGGAGATCTACATGGAGCAGCCGGAGGGGTTCGTCATGGATGGCCAGGAGCACCTGGTCTGCAAGCTGCAGAAGTCGCGGTACGGCCTCAAGCAAGCGTCGCGTGCTAGGGACCAGAAGTTGGATGTGGCGTTGCAGTGCATGGGGTTTGAGCGCAGCAAGTGTGACTACAGCGTGTATCGCTGGCAGCATGAGCATGAGATCCTCATCATCATTGTCTATGTGGATGACATGCTCCTACTTTCCAACAGCATGTCTGCACTGCAAAAGTTCAAGGAAGCCATGCAGGAGCGCTTCCAGATGTCTGATCTCGCGGAGGCATCATACTTCCTCGGTATCCAGATCACGCGTGACCGCAAGTAAGGCTCTCTCTCGCTGCAGCAGAGCCGCTACATCAAGGATGTTTTGCAGCAGTTCGGCATGGCAGAGGCAAAACCCATCGGCACGCCGTTCCAGACGCGGCAGTACACACTCTCTCTCTCGCAGCAGCAGCAGCAAAAGCAGCAATCTCCACAGCAACAGGAGCAGCAGTCACAACAACGCCTGCAGCAGCAGCAGCAGAACCAGACAGGCGTGCGCCATTTTGGTAATATGAACGTTGCCAAGGAGGTACGCGACCGCCTCTTCATGGCGAAGTCTGACATGTCACAAAAGGAAAAGGCGGATCTGGCGTGGTATAAGGACTCGCGGTGTACCAAGAGTCTGACGCACCACAAGGAGTGATTCACGCAATTGCTCTCCATTCCCCCCCGTCCGATTGCTTTGGGTGATGATCGAGTGGTGTATGCTGAGGGGATTGGGATTGTGGAGATGTGGTTGGAGACCCCGCGTGGCATTGAACTGGGAGTTTTCCATGGTGTGCTGTATATACCTGATGCTACGTTCAACCTTCTCTCAGTGTCCTCTCTCACCAATACAAGACCACGTGTTGTTTTTGATGATGATTATGGCTACATCCTCAACAAGGAAACAGGAGAGTCCATAATCTCACACAAGGGAGGAAATCAGCCTAGCAATCAGGCTAACCACTTACACACGACCTAGAAAGCTAAAAATACTGGATCTCGAGGAAAGAGGGAGCCTTGGAGCAGCGAGCCTGTGTGATTGGAAGGGCATCACTTGTGCTGGAGAATTGTTGTTCAATCACTCAAAATGATGGAGTACATATAGAGCTTAAGCTTGGGCAAGTCAGCCCTCTCACAAGCCACAGCGTTTAGTCATGGAGGCTAAGGCTCACACACTAGAGTCCACAATCTCACACATGGGAGGAAATCAGCCTAGCAATGAGGCTGACCACTCACACACAACCTAAAGAGGTAGAAAATGCTCTCATGGCACACTCCTAGTGGTCACATAACCCACAAATCCGTGGAGAATCGCCATGTGTCCATGGCTAGGACACAAGGATCTCACCACACCTAAAAAGGAAGGAAAGGTACCTTTATCCTATCCAGCACACTCATAGAAGGCAATCCTAAGACCAAGGACCTTCTTGGAAATTTCTCCCATCAGGTCTTGACCCTGGACCTCTTACCTTTTTCTTTTCTCAGGCTAAGGCATGGAGCCATTTTCACGGTCACCCGCATATCGGCGGTCGATGACCTTAAAAACTTTGAAAATTCATATCTCCTATTCCGACTGTTGGATCAACCTCCAACTTGGACCATAGACATTTTGTCACCTGATCTTTCCAATGGTAACCTTGGATTGACAATCTGAGTAGGCATCTGGTACTTTCCTGGAACTTACTCTTGTGGACCCAAAACTGAGCGGGATGACTCTATTTCGAACAACCTCCCACTTTGCCACAGTCAGAGTGGACTGAGTCTACATACCTTCAAGCAGAACTGTTGCTTTTCACGGGTCACTGGTTTGGTGCAGAAATCAGCGACCTGCTTGCTGGATAGAGTAAACTCCAACTTGATAGCACTCTCTTGTACCATATGCCTGATGAAGTGATATGTAATGTCAATGTGCTTCGTGCATGCATGGTGCTCAGGATTCTTGGCGATCATGATTGCGCTCTAGCCGTCGACGCGTACAGGAACTGGAACGACTGCACTCCCACTCATCTCTGCCATGAGACGTTGAAGCCAAACTGCTTCCTTGGCTCCAAAGCTGAGAGAGACGTACTCAGCTTCTGTGCTTGTGGTGGCCACGACCACCTGCCACTCGCTGTACCGGCTGTTGGCCCCACTCTTCATGAGGAACTCATGTCCAGAGATGGAATTACGGTCCTCAGGGTTTTAAGCCCAATCTGCATCTGTGCTGCCGATGATGCTATGGTCGTTACAGTTGTAGGTGATGCTAATGTTGATGGTTCCAGCAAGGAAGCGGAAGATTCGCTTCGCTACGTTCTGGAACTCAGGTCCGAGGTTTGCCGTGTGCTAGCTCACACCGCTAACAGCCTGTGCGAGGTCTGGTCTGGTTGCCACCATCAGGTACATGAGGTTGCCAACGGCGCTCTGGTACTTCTGACGCTCAGCTGTATCCGCTTCTCCATTGAAGGTTACGAGGTACTACCGCGTGTCTAGTGGCGTGCCGATGGGTTTTGCCTCTACGATGGCAAACTGCAACAAAATATCCTTGATGTAGCGGCTCTGCTGTAGCAAGAGAGAGGGTGATTTGCGCTCACACGTGATCTCGATACCGAAGACGTATGATGCCTCCCTGAAATCAGACATCTGGAAGTGCTCCTGCATGGTTTCCTTGAATTCATGTAGTGCAGACATGCTATTGGAAAGGAGGATCATGTCATCCACATAGACTATGATGATGAGCACCTCATGACCATGCTACCATCGATAGATGCTGTAGTCACGCTCACTATGCTCAAACCCCATGCTATGCAACGCCGCATCCAACTTTTGGTACAAAAAACGCAACGCTTGCTTGAGGCCGTACAGAAACTTCTACAACTTGCAAACCAGGTACTCCTGGCCATCCATGACAAACCCCTCCGGCTACTCCATGTTGAAATTCTCCTCCAAGTCACCATTGAAGAATGTCGTCTTGACATCCATGTGGTGAACCTCAAAGTCCTCAGCTGTTGCATAAGAGAGGAGCTTGCGCACACAGGCAAACTTTGCAACAGGGATAAATGTTTCTGTGTAGTCGATGCCCTCCTGCTGCGAGTAGCCCTTGGCCACCAACCTTGCCTTGTACTTTTCCAGGTTACCATCTGCTCCCCGCATCTTCTTGAACACCCACTTGCACTTGATCACCTTCCGTCCAGGTGGACGCTTAGTTAGCTCCACGTACCGTTATCCTGCTGCGACTGTATCTCCTACTGCACGGCTTGCGCCCAATCTGCTGCATCCGGTGCAGCCATGGCCTCCTTGTATGAAATTGGCTTATGTGAATGTGCTGCAACTGCAACGTTCATCAGTTCTGGTTTCTGCAGTATCCAAAAATGGCCCCGCTCACCAGGCTTGTAACGCACCCTAAGAGGGTACCTGCGACCTCGTACTGGAGCGTTAGCGGGCGGCTAGCGCGGTGTTGCTGGCACAACTGCTGCTACTGGTGGTGCTACATCTCCCTCCTCTGCTTCTGTTGATGAGGCTGTTGTATCTGCTGCATCAGACATGAGAGAGTAGAGTGATTCTCCGATTTTCATAGTAGAGAGGATCGGGAGAGAGTGGGTCAAGAAGGATTTCAGCTCCCATTGTCTCGTCAGCTGCTGGTTCTGCTACCTCTTCACAGACAACGTTGGTGCCGATGACGATGCTCTTGTTGAAGACGATATCCTTGGAGATGATGACGTGGCTTGTATCCCTCTCGTAAACGCGATAGGCCTTGCTTGCCATGTCGTAGCCAATCATGAGCATCTGCGCACTCTTTGCGTCCCATTTCTGCCGCTTCTCCTTGGGCACGTGGATGTGCACCAGGCTGACAAATGCTCAAGGATGACCCACGCTCGGTTTCTTACCGAACCATGCCTCGTACGGCGTCATTTGCTCCAGCCCCTTACTTAAACTACAATTCTTGATGTAGACCGCAGTACTCACAGCTTCAACCCCGAAGTCGTAGGTCAGCTGAGCTGCGTACAGCATTGAGCGCGCCGATTCCACAATGGTACGATTGGCGCGTTTTGCTACACCGTTTTGGTGCGGCAAGTACAGCGCGGTATACTGCGCCTTGATGCCAGCTGCTGCAAGGTAAACCCGGGAACTCCTTGCTTAGTGACTCTCCACCGCGATCGCTGTGCAGCGCCTTGATCTTCTTGCTAGTCTGGTTCTCCACCATGGAGTTGAACTCCGTGAACTTGTCAAAGCTCTAGTCCTATGAAGGAAGGAAGTACACAGCAATGCAACGGCTGAAATCATCAATGAAGGTCAGGAAATACCTAGAGCCTCCAAAGCTCTGCGTTTGCATCGGTCCACACAAGCTCCAACAATTCCTTTGCATGCTCCCCTGCTCCAGAGAACGCCTACCGGTGCTGCTTCCCCTCCAAATAGCTGATGCACAACTACAGCTCAAAGTTATAGATAGTAGGCAGGTCACGCACCATCTGCTTTGCTTGAAGCTGCTACATGGTGCGCATGCCGATGTGGTCGTAGCACACATGCCAGATCTCGCCATCTGACGCTTGCAGCGGTGTCGCAAGACTCTGCTCACGCGGGATCTTGGTCGTGCCGAGCAGGCGGTACATGGCCAACTCCTCTCCTGCATCCTTGTTGAGGATGTAGCCATAGTTATCAACGAAGACGATGTATAGTCCTGTATTTGTAAGAGAGTAGAGTGAGAGGAGGTTGAATGCAGCATTAGGTACATACAGCACACCATGGAACACTCCCACTTCAATGCCACGTGGGGTCTCCAACCACATCTCTTCAATCCCAATCCCCTCAGCATATACCACCCGATCATCACCCATAGCGATAGGACGGGGAAGGATAGACAGCAGCTATGTAAACCAGTCCTTGTGATCTGTCAGGCTCTTGGTACATCCTCAATCCTTGTACCATGTGAGATTTGCCTTCTCCACCTGCAACATGTCAGACTTCGCCATGAAGAGACGGTCGTGCACTTCCTTGGCCTCATTTTTGTTGCCAAAGTGGCGTTCACCAGCCTTATTTTGCTGCTGCAGCTACTGACGGTGTTGTGACTACTACTGCTGCTGTTGTTGCTTTTGCTGCTTCTGCCGCGATGACTGCTGCTGCTGCTGCTCCTTCCGGTCCTTTTTGAGCTTTAAACACTCCTTTTTGCAGTGTCCTTCTTTTTGGAAGTAGTGGCATTTGCCTTTCTTTCTGCCTTTCTGATGCCTAGACTGCTGCTAATGCTACTAGTTGCGTGAGCTCGTGGCCACTAAAGCTGCTTCACTACTGCCGCCGCCATTGCGCTTTGCTGCACCGCGACATAATTCCACCTACACCAGGTGAGTGTAGATGAAGTCGAGGTCAGGAAATTGCTAGCACTCCAGCATCTCTCGTACGGTGTCGTAGGTGGTTGGGAGTCCCCTCAGCAAGAGGAGGATGAAGAACGTCTCTTCCAAACGGTTGTCGCACGCTCTCAGTAAAGGAGCTTCGCCAGCTCCTTTGCCTTGTCCACATACGCCTCCATCCCTTCACAACCCTGTATTTTCAATGCCATCATATTTTCCTCCAAAAGCATGAGGAATGTAGGATCCTTGCTCTCTTACTTCTCGTACAACGTGTCCCACCCCTCCTTTGCACTAGCATTCTCACTTACGTAGTGAAGATGGGGGTAGGAGATGGAATTGACAAGCAATCTGTAGGCCTGCTTGTCGTCCTTCTTCCACTCCTCATACACCGCTGGTACAGCTGCAGAAGAACCCGCATCAGCTGCACCCTTCTGCATAGTCTTCCCTGCAACCACCAGCGCTGCAGTGATTCGTTTTGCCTGTGGAACTGGAGCCGGCTCGCCGTCGCTGACCAACTCCCACAAGCCCCTCTCCTCCAAAAGGAGGCGGAGACTGATTTTCCAAAACGTGAAGTTGGCGCGTCACGCCAGCCTCTCTAAAGGCTGGGCTGCTGTCACAACGCCAGCTCCTGCCATTTTGAGCCTTGGTAATGCTCAGTGCTGCCCTTGGATGGCGGCGCTACCCCTGCTTCTACTGCTTCTACTACTTCTGCCAAAAATCTGTCTGACAAAAAATGGACTCTAAGTACCAGCAGACAAGGAATTTTGAAAAACGCAGCCCACCACTAGAAAATTCAGCTCAAAAGATATGCCCTCTTGAAGATAAAGTATGTTTCTGCTCCTACTCTAACTCAGACAATCCAGCTTGTAAACGGCGTTTCTCACAAAGGAATAAATGGAATGTAAGTATTTTTGCACCAATGGAAAGATTATGAAAAATACTACAATTCTCACGTGCGACTTTTTGAAATTTGATGATGATTTCTTTCCAACCCATCATCCTCAAGATGACGGCTTGTGCTGGCTGAAAGTGGCAGAACATGGCTCTGATACCAAATGTTGGATCTGAAGGAAAAAGGGAGCCTTGGAGCAGCCAGCATGAGTGATTGGAAGGGAATGACTTGTGCTGAAGAATGGTTATTCAATCACTCAAAATGATGGAGTACATATAGAGCTAGAGCTTGGACAAGTCAGTCCTCTCACAAGGCACGACACTTAGCCATGGAGGCTAAGGCTCACACACTAGAGTCCACAATCTCACACAAGGGAGGACATCAGCCTAGCAATCAGGCTGACCACTCACACACGACCTAGAGAGCTAGAGAATGCTCTCATGGCACACTCCTAGTGGTCACATAACCCACAAACCCATGGAGAATTGCCATGTGTCCATGGCTAGCACACAAGGATCTCACCTCACCTAAAAAGTAAGGAGAGGTACCTTTATCCTAGTCAGCACACTCTGACAAGGCAATCCTAAGACCAAGGACCTTTTTGGATATTTCTCCCATCAGGTCTTGACCTTGGACCTCTTGCCTTTTTCTTTTCTCAGGCTAAGGCATGGAGCCATCACCCATGCCCACCCAGACATCGACGGTCCATGACCCCCGAAACTTCGAAAATTCATATCTCCCAATCCGACCGTTGGATCGGCCTCAAACTTGGACCGTAGACATTTTGCCACCTGATCTTTCCAATGGTAAAGTCGGATCGGCGATCAGAGCAGGCATCTGGTGCTTTCCTGGAACTTGCTCTTGTGGACCTGAAACTGAGCCAGATGGCTCCTTTCCCAACAATCTCCCACTTTGCCGCAGTCAGAGTGGGCTGAGTCCACATGCCTTCATGCAGAACTGCTGCTTCTCACGGGTCACGGGCTTGGTGCAGAAATCAGCGACCTGCTTGCTGGTTGGAGTAAATTCCAGCTTGATAGCACCCTCCTGCACCATGTGCCTGATGAAATGATATGCGATATCAATGTACTTGGTGCGTGCATGGTGCTCAGGATTCTTGGCGAGTGCGATTGCGCTCTGGTTGTCGACGCGCACAGGAACTGGAACTGCTGCATTCCCACTCATCTCTACCATAAGACGTTGGAGCAAAACTGCTTCTTTGGCTCCAAAGCTGAGAGATACGTACTCAGCTTCTGTGCTCGAGGTCGCCACGACCACCTGCCGCTTGCTGCACCAGCTGATGGCTCCACCATTCATGAGGAACACATGTCCAGAGATGGACTTGCGGTCCTCAGGCTTTGAAGCCCAATCTGCGTCTGTGTAGCCGATGATGCTGTTGTCATTGCCGTTGTAGGTGATGCCGATGTTGATGGTTCCAGCAAGATAGCGGAAGATCCGCTTCACTGCCTTCTGGTGCTCCGGTCCGGGATTAGCCATGTGCTGGCTCACAGCGCTCACAGCCTATGCGAGGTCCGGCCTGGTTGCCACCATCAGGTACATGAGACTGCCGACGGCGCTCTGGTACTTCTGGTGCTCAGTTGCATTTGCTTCTCCATTGAAGCTCACGAGGTACTGCCGCGTCTCCAGCGGCGTGCTGATGGGTTTTGCCTCTGCCATGCCGAACCGCTGCAAAACATCCTTGATGTAGCGGCTCTGCTGCAGCGAGAGAGAGCGTGACTTGCGATTACGCGTGATTTGGATACCGAGGAAGTATGATGCCTCCCCGAGATCAGACATCTGGAAGCGCTCCTGCATGGCTTCCTTAAACTCCTGCAGTGCAGACATGCTGTTGGAAAGGAGGAGCATGTCATCCACATAGACTATGATGATGAGGATCTCATGCTCATGCTGCCAGCGATACACGCTGTAGTCACACTCGTTGCGCTCAAACCCCATGCACTGCAACGCTGCATCCAACTTCTGGTTCCAAGCACGCCACGCTTGCTTCAGGCCGTACAGCGACTTCTGCAGCTTGCAGACCAGGTGCTCCTGGCCATCCATGACGAACCCCTCTGGCTGCTCCATGTAGATCTCTTCCTCCAAATCACCATTCAAGAATGCCGTCTTGACATCCATGTGGTGAACCTCGAAGTCCTCAGCTGCTGCATAAGAGAGGAGCGTGCGCACAGAGGCAAACTTTCCAACAGGGGCAAAAGTTTCTGTGTAGTCGATGCCCTCCTGCTGCGAGTAGCCCTTGGCGACCAGCCTCGCCTTGTACTTTTCCAGGTTACCATGTGCTCCCCGTTTCTTCTTAAAGACCCACTTGCAGTTGATCACCTTACGTCCTGGTGGACGTTCAGTCAGCTCCCACGTGCCGTTCTCCAGCTGCGACTGTATCTCCTGCTGCACGGCTTGCACCCAATCTGCTGCATCCGGTGCAGCCATGGCCTCCTTGTATGACGTTGGCTCATCTGAATCTGCTGCAACTGCGACGTTCATCTGTTCTAGTTTCTGCAGCATCCAGAAATGGCCGCGCTCACCAGGCTTGTAACGCACCCTAAGAGGGTACCTGCGACCTGGTGCTGGAGCGTTAGCGGGTGGCTGGCGCAGTGCTGCTGGCACAACTGCTGCTGCTGGTCGTGCTACATCTCCCTCCTCTGCTTCTGCCGATGAGGCTGCTGTATCTGCAACATCAGACATGGGAGAGTAGAGTGATTCTTCCACTGTCACAGTAGAGGAAGGATCGGGAGAAACTGGGTCAGGAAGAATTTCTGCTCCAACCGTCTCGTCAGCTGCTGGTTCTGCTACCTCTTCACACACGATGTTGGTGCCGATGACGTTGCTCTCATTGAAGACGACATCCCTGGAGATGATGACGTGGCCTGTATCCCTCTCGTAGAGGCGATACGCCTTGCTTGCCACGTCGTAGCCAATCATCAGCATCTGCGCACTCTTCGCGTCCCACTTTTGCCGCTTCTCTTTTGGCACGTGCATGTGCGCCAAGCTGCCAAACGCGCGAAGATGACCCACGCTCGGCTTCTTGCCGAACCACGCCTCGTACGGCGTCATCTGCTCCAGGGCCTTGGTTGGACTGCGGTTCTTGATGTAGACCGCAGTGCTCACGGCTTCAGCCCAGAAGTCGTAGGTCAGCCGGGCCGCGTGCAGCATGGAGCGCGCCGACTCCACAATGGTACGNATGATGACGTGGCCTGTATCCCTCTCGTAGAGGCGATACGCCTTGCTTGCCACGTCGTAGCCAATCATCAGCATCTGCGCACTCTTCGCGTCCCACTTTTGCCGCTTCTCTTTTGGCACGTGCATGTGCGCCAAGCTGCCAAACGCGCGAAGATGACCCACGCTCGGCTTCTTGCCGAACCACGCCTCGTACGGCGTCATCTGCTCTAGGGCCTTGGTTGGACTGCGGTTCTTGATGTAGACCGCAGTGCTCACGGCTTCAGCCCAGAAGTCGTAGGTCAGCCGGGCCGCATGCAGCATGGAGCGCGCCGACTCCACAATGGTACGATTGGCGCGTTCTGCTACACCGTTCTGCTGCGGCGAGTATGGCGCGGTACGTTGCGCCTTGATGCCAGCTGCTGCAAGGTAGTCTTGGAATTCCTTGCTCAGGTACTCTCCACCGCGGTCGCTGCGCAACGCCTTGATCTTCTTGCCTGATTGGTTCTCCACCATGGCCTTGAACTCCTTGAACCTGTCAAAGCACTGGTCCTTGGAGGAAAGGAAGTACACAGCAGTGTAACAGCTGAAATCATCAATGAAGGTGAGAAAATACCTAGAGCCTTCAAAGCTCTGGGTCTGCATCGGCCCGCACAAGTCCGTGTGGACCAGCTCCAACACCTCTTTTGCACGCTCCCCTGCTCCAGAGAACGCCTCGCGGTGTTGCTTCTCCTCCAAACATCCGATGCATAACTGCTGCTCAAAGTTAGAGATGGTAGGCAGGTCACGCACCATCTGCTTTGCTTGAAGCTGCTGCAAGGCGCGCATGCCGATCTGGCCGTAGCGTGCATGCCAGATCTCACCATCTGTCGCCTGCACTATTGCTGCAAGACTTTGCTCACGCCGGATCTTGGTCGCCCCCAGCAGGCGGTACATGTCGCCCTCCTTCACCGACTTGGCCAACTCCTCTCCTGTTTCCTTGTTGAGGATGTAGCCATAGTCATCATCGAAGACAACGCGCAGTCCTGTGTTGGTGAGAGAGGACACTGAGAGAAGGTTGAACGCAGCATCAGGCACATACAGCACGCCATGGAAAACTCCCACTTCAATGCCACGCGGGGTCTCCAACCACATCTCCACAATCCCAATCCCCTCAGCATACACCACCCGATCATCACCCAAAGCAATCGGCCAAGGAGGAATGGAGAGCAGCTGTGTGAAGCACTCCTTGTAGTGCGTCAGACTCTTGGTACACCCCGAGTCCTTGTACGACGCCAGATCCGCCTTTTCCTTCTGCGACATGTCAGACTTCGCCATGAAGAGGCGGTCGCGCACCTCCTTGGCGACGTTCATGTTGCCAAAATGGCGCACGCTAGTCTGGTTCTGCTGCTACTGCTGCTGTTGGCGTTGCTGTGACTGCTGTTGCTGTTGCTGTGGAGATTGCTGCTTTTGTTGCTGCTGCTGCTGCTGCTCTTTCTGGTCCCTCTTGAACTTGAAGCACTCTTTCTTGTAGTGCCCCTCTTTCTGGCAATAGAAGCACTTGCCCTTCTTCTTGCCTCTCTGCTGCCCGGACTGCTGCTGCTACGGTTGCGTGAGCCCATGGCCATGAAAGCTGCTTCACTACTGCTGCCGCCATTGCGCTTTGCCGTATTGCGACGCAATTCCACCTGCACCAGGTGTGTGCAGATGAAGTCGAGGTCGAGAGTTGGCTGGCACTCCAGCGTCTCTCGTACCGTGTCGTAGCTGGTTGGGAGTCCCCTAAGCAAGAGGAGGATGAAGCGCGTCTCTTCCACAGGATTGCCGGCCGCTCACAGCTGCTTCGCCAGCTCCTTTGCCCTGTCGAGATACGCCTCCATCCCTTCACCACCCTGCATTTTCAACGCCATCATCTTTTCCTTCAAAAGCATGAGGAATGCAGGATCCTTGCTCTCATACTTCTTGCACAACGTGTCCCACCCCTCCTTTGCAGTAACCTTGTCACTCACGTACTGAAGATGCGGGTTGGAGATGGTGTTAACAAGCAACCTGTAGGCCTGCCTGTCCTTCTTCTTCCACTCCTCGTACGTCGCTGGTACAGCTGCAGAAGAACACGCATCAGCTGCACCCTTTTGCGGCGTCTTCCCCGCCACCACCTGCGTTGTGGTGATGCCTTTTGCCTGTGGAACTGGAGCCGGCTCGTCGCCGCTCACCACCTCCCTCAAGCCCCTCTTCTCCAAAAGGAGGCGGGTACGGATCTTCCAAAACGTGAAGTTAACACGTCCCTCCAGCCTCTCCAAAGGCTGGGCTGCTGTCACAACGCTAGCTGCTGCCATTTTGAGCCTTGGTGATGCTCAGCGCTGCCCTTGGATGACGGCGCTACCCCTGCTTCTGCTGCTGCTTCTGCCAGAAATCTGGCTGACAGAAAATGGACTATAGGTGCCAGCAGACTGGGAATTGTGAAAAACTGAGCCCACAACTGGAAAATTCAGCTCAAAACCTTTCATATAGACCCATAAAACAGGGTCATCAACAGGGGATTTTGAAAGATATGCCCTCTTGAAAACAGGGTATGCTTCTGCTCCTACTCCAACTCAGACCAGCCAGTTTGTAAACGGCGTTTCTCCCAAACGAATCAATGGAATGCAAATATTTTTACACCAATAGAAAGCTTAGAAAAAGAACTACAATTCTCATGTGCCACGTTTTAAATTTGACAAAGAAATGAGAGAGTTATGGTCATCACAAGGCGACAGTTTTACTCATAGAGAAGAGTGTAGCCCTGGCCGACCTCGTTTTGAGCATAACTCTCAATCCGACTGTTGGCTTTTCGCGATCTTTGGCTCGTTGGAAAGCTTGTCTCTTGTACTTGAAGATCCAATGGTCGATCGTCAAATCTGGTGAAGGTTTTACCCCAACCCGTCACTCTCAAAGTGACAGCCTGTACTGGCTGGAAGAAGCAGAACTTGGCTCTGATACCAAATGTTGGAACTTGAGGAGAGAGGGAGCCTTGGAGCAGCGAGCATGTGTGATTGGAAGGACATCACTTGTGCTGAAGAATGGTTGTTCAATCACTCAAAATGATGGAGTAAATCTAGAGCTAGAGCTTGGGCAAGTCAGCCCTCTCACAAGCCACACCACTTAGCCATGGAGGCTAAGGCTCACACACTAGAGTCCATAATCTCACACAAGGGAGGAAATCAGCCTAGCAATCAGGCTGACCACTCACACACGACCTAGAGAGCTAGAGAATGCTCTCATGGCACACTCCTAGTGGTCATATAACCCACAAACCCATGGAGAATCGCCATGTGTCCATGGCTAGCACACAAGGATCTCACCTCNCCATGCCCACCCAGACATCGACGGTCCATGACCCCCGAAACTTTGAAAATTCATATCTCCCAATCCGACCGTTGGATCGGTCTCAAACTTGGGCCGTAGACATTTTGCCACCTGATCATTCCTGGAACTTGCTCCTGTGGACCTGAAACTGAGCCAGATGGCTCCTTTCCCAACATGGGAGAGGAGGACCATGTCATCCACATAGACAATGATGATGAGGATCTCATGCTCATGCTGCCAGCGATACACGCTGTAGTCACACTCGCTGCGCTCAAACCCCATGCACTGCAACGCCGCATCCAACTTCGGGTTCCAAGCACGCGACGCTTGCTTGAGGCCGTACAACGACTTCTGCAGCTTGCAGACCAGGTGCTCCTGGCCTTCCATGACGAACCCCTCCGGCTGCTCCATGTAGATCTCTTCCTCCAAGTCACCATTCAAGAATGCCGTCTTGACATCCATGTGGTGAACCTCGAAGTCCTCAGCTGCTGCATAAGAGAGGAGCGTGCACACAGAGGTAAACTTTGTAACAGGGGCAAAAGTTTATGTGTAGTCGATGCCCTCCTGCTGCGAGAAGCCCTTGGCGACCAGCCTCGCCTTGTACTTTTCCAGGTTACCATCTGCTCCCTGCTTCTTCTTAAAGACCCACTTGCACTTGATCACCTTACGTCCTGGTTGACGTTCAGTCAGCTCCCACGTGCCGTTCTCCAGCTGCGAGTGTATCTCCTGCTGCACGGCTTGCGTCCAATCTGCTGCATCCGGTGCAGCCATGGCCTCCTTGTATGACGTTGGCTCATCTGAATCTGCTG
>SZWC01000096.1:303016-313506 GCA_023375785.1 Penium margaritaceum
GACCGATGCAGACCCAGAGCTTTGGAGGCTCTAGTTGTTTTCTCACCTTCATTGATGATTTCAGCCGTTACACTGCTGTCTACTTCCTTTCCTCCAAGGACCAGTGCTTTGACAGGTTCAAGGAGTTCAAGGCCATGGTGGAGAACCAGACTGGCAAGAAGATCAAGGTGCTACGCAGCGATCGCAGTGGTGAATACCTAAGCAAGGAGTTCCAGGACTACCCCGCAGCAGCTGGCATCAAGGCGTAGCATACCGCGCCGTACTCGCCGCAGCAGAACGGGGTAGCAGAATGCGCCAACCGTACCATTGTGGAGTCGGCGCGCTCCATGCTGCACGCGGCCCGGCTGACCTACGACTTCTGGGCTGAAGCCGTGAGCACTACGCTCTACATCAAGAACCACAGCCCAACCAAGATCCTGGAATAGATGACACCGTACGAGGCGTGGTTTGGCAAGAAGCCGAGCGTGGGTCATCTTCGCGCGTTTGGCAGCTTGGCGCACATGCACGTGCCAAAGGAGAAGCGGCAAAAGAGGGACGCAAAGAGTGCGCAGATGCTGATGATTGGCTACGACGTGGTAAGCAAGGCGTATCGCCTCTACGAGAGGGATACATGCCACGTCATCATCTCCAGGGATGTCTTTTTCAACGAGAGCAACGTCATCAGTACCAACATCGTGTGTAAAAAGGCAGTAGAACCTGCAGCTGACAAGACAGTTGGAGAAGAAATTCTTCCTGACCCAGTTTCTCCCAATCCTTCCTCTACTGTGACTGTGGGAGAATCACTCTACTCTCCCATGTGTGATGTTGCAGATATAGCAGCCTCATCGGCAGAAGCAGAGGAGGGAGATGTAGCACCACCAGCAGCAGCAGTTGTGCTAGTAGCACCGCGCCAGCCGCCTGCTAACGCTCCAGCACCAGGTCGGAGGTACCCTCTTAGGGTGCGTTACAAGCCTGGTGAGCGCGGCCATTTCTGGATGCTGCAGAAACCAGAACAGATGAACGTCACAGTTGCAGCAGATTCAGATGAGCCAACGTCATACAAGGAGGCCATGGCTGCACTGGATGCAGCAAATTGGGCACNCAGCCTCATCGGCAGAAGCAGAGGAGGGAGATGTAGCACCACCAGCAGCAGCAGTTGTGCTAGTAGCACCGCGCCAGCCGCCTGCTAACGCTCCAGCACCAGGTCGGAGGTACCCTCTTAGGGTGCGTTACAAGCCTGGTGAGCGCGGCCATTTCTGGATGCTGCAGAAACCAGAACAGATGAACGTCACAGTTGCAGCAGATTCAGATGAGCCAACGTCATACAAGGAGGCCATGGCTGCACTGGATGCAGCAAATTGGGCACAAGCCGTGCAGCAGGAGATATAGTCGCAGCTGGACAACGACACGTGGGAGCTGACTGAGCATCCACCAGGACGTAAGGTGATCAAGTGCAAGTGGATATTCAAGAAGAAGCGGGGAGTAGATGGTAACTTGGAAAAGTACAAGGCGAGGCTGGTCGCCATGGGCTACTCGTAGCAGGAGGGCATCGACTACACAAAAACGTCTGCCTCTGTTGCAAAGTTTGCCTTTGTGCGCACGCTCCTCTGTTATGCAGCAATTGAAAACTTCGAGGTTCACAACATGGATGTCAAGACTTCATTCTTGAATGGTGACTTGGAGGAGGAGATCTACATGGAGCAGCCGGAGGGGTTCGTCATGGAAGGCCAGGAGCACCTGGTCAGTAAGCTGCAGAAGTCGCTGTACGGCCTGAAGCAAGCGTCGCGTCCTTGGAACCAGAAGTTGGATACAGCGTTGCAGTGCATGGGGTTTGAGCGTAGCGAGTGTGACTACAGCGTGTATCATTGGCAGCATGAGCATGAGATCCTCATCATCATTCTCTATGTGGATGACATGCTCCTCTTTTCCAACAGCATGTGTGCACTGCAGGAGTTCAAGGAAGCCATGCAAGAGCGCTTCCAGATCTCTGATCTTGGGGAGGCATCATACTTCCTCGATATCCACATCACGCGTGACCGCAAGTCACGCTCTCTCTCGCTGTAGTAGAGCCGCTACATTAAGGATGTTTTGCAGCGGTTTGGCATGGCAGAGGCAAAACACATCGGCATGCCGCTGGAGATGCGGCAGTCGCTTGTCAGCTTCAATGGAGAAGTAAATGCAGCTGAGCGGCAGAAGTACTAGAGTGCCGTCGGCAGTCTCATGTACCTGATGGAAGCAACCAGGCCGGACCTCGCAGGGGCTGTGAGCGCTGTGACCCAGAACACGGCTAATCCCGGATCGGAGCACCAGAAGGCAGTGAAGCGGATCTTCCGCTACCTTACTGGAACCATCAACATCGGCATCACCTACAATGGCAACGACAACAGCATCATAGGCTACACACACGCAGATTAGGCTTCAAACCCTGAGGACGGTAAGTCCATTTCTGGACATGTCTTCCTGATGAATGGTGGAGCCATCAGCTGGTGCAGCAAGCGCCAGGTGGTCGTGGCCACCTCAAGTACGGAAGCTCAGTACGTCTCTCTCAGCTTTGGAGCCAAGGAAGCAGTTTGGCTTTAGCGTCTTATGGCAGAGATGAGTGGGAGTGCAACAGTTCCAGTTCCTGTGCCCGTCGACAACCAGAGCGCAATCGCACTCGCCAAGAATCCTGAGCACCATGCACGCACCAAGCACATTGATATCGCATATCATTTCATCAGGCACATGGTGCAGGTGGGTGCTATCAAGCTGGAGTTTATTCCAACCAGCAAGAAGGTCGCTGATTCCTGTACCAAACCAGTGACCCGTGAGAAACAGCAGTTCAGCATGAAGGCATGTGGACTCAGCCCACTCTGACTGCGGTAAAGTGGGAGATTGTTAGGAAAGGAGCCATCCGGCTCAGCTTCAGGTTCACAGGAGCAAGTTCCAGGAAAGTACCAGATGCCTGCTCCGATTGTCAATCCGACTTCACCATTGGAAAGATCAGGTGGCAAAATGTCTACGGTCCAAGTTTGAGGCTGATCCAACGGTCAGATTGGGAGATATGAATTTTTGTAGTTTCCGGGGTCATCGACTGTCGATATTCGGATGACCATGGGCAATGGCTCCATGCGTTAGCCTGAGAAAAGAAAAAGGCAAGAGGTCCAGGGTCAAGACCTCATGGGAGAAATATCCAAAAAGGTCCTTGGTCTTAGGATTGCCTTCTCAGAGTGTACTGACTAGGATAAAGGTACCTCTCTTTACTTTTTAGGTGAGGAGAGATCCTTGTGTGCTAGCCATGGACACATGGCGATTCTCCATGGGTTTGTGGATTATGTGACCACTAGGAGTGTGCCATGAGAGCATTCTCTAGCTCTTTAGGTCGTGTGTGAGAAGTCAGCCTGATTGCTAGGCTGATTTCTCCCCTTGTGTGAGATTATGGGGTCTAGTGTGTGAGCTTTAAACTCCATGGCTAAGTGGTGTAGCTTGTGAGGGGGCTGACTTGCCCAAGCTCTAGCACTATATGTGCTCCATCATTTTGAGTGAGTGAACAACCATTCTTCAGCACAAGTGATGCCCTTCCAATCACACATGCTTGCTTCTCCAAGGCTCCCTCTCTCTCCAAGTTCCAACACTAACAGCCTTCACAAAGTCAGGCGTGATTGCCACCATCAGATACATGAGACTGTTAATGGCGTTTTGGTACGTCTACCGCTCTGCTGCATCCCCATCTCCATTGAAACTCACGATGAACTACCGCATCTCCAGCGACGTACTGGTCAGTTTGGCCCCTGCCATGCCGAACCGCTACACGACATCCTCTATATAGTAACTTTGCTGCAGCAATAGTGAGCGTGATTTGCAATCATGCGTGATCTAAATACGGAGGAAGTATGATGCCTCCCTGAGATCAGATATCTCGAAGCGCTACTGCATGGCCTCCTTGAATTCTTGTAGAGCAAACATGCTGTTTGAAAGGAGGAGCATGTCATCCACATAGAGAATGAGGATGAGCACCTCATGACCATGCTGCCATTGATAAACGCAGTAATCACACTCAGTGCGCTTAGACCCCATGCACTGCAACGCCGCATCCAACTTCTGGTTCGAAGCACTCGACGCTTACTTGAGGCCATGCAGCTTCTTCTGCAGTTTGTCAACCAGGTGCTCCAGGCCATCCACGACGAACTCCTCCGGCTGCTCAATATAAATGTCCTCCTTTACGTCAACGTTCAGCAACGCCGTCTTGACGTCCATGTGGTGGACCTCAAAGTCCTCTACTACTGCATAGGAAAGGAGCGTACGTTCAAAGGCAAACTTTGCAATAGGAGTAAAGGTTCTTGTGTAGTCGATGCCTTCGTGCTGCGAGTAGCCCTTGGTGACCAGCCTTGCCTTGTACTTTTTCAGGTTGCCGTGTGCTCCTAGCTTCTTCTTGAACACCCACTTGCACTTGATCACCTTACGTCCAGGTCAACAGTCCATGTGGTTGACCTCAATGTCCTCTTTTGCTGCGGAGGAAAGGAACGTATGCACAGAGGCAACCTTTACAACAGGAGCAAATGTTTCAATGTAGTCGATGCCTTCCTACTATGAGTAGCCCTTGGCGACTAGCCTCGACTTGTACTTTTCGAGGTTGCCATCTATGGCCCTCTTCTTCTTGAATACCCACTAGCACTTGATTATCTTGCGTCCAAATGGACGCTCAGTCAGCTCCCACGTACCGTTATTGAGCTGCGACTTTATCCCCTACTGCACAGCTTGCGCCCAATCTGTAGCATCTGGTGCAGCCATAGCCTCCTTGTTGGACGTTGGCTTGACTGAATCTGCTACACTTGCAACATTCATCTGATGTGCTTTTTGCAATATCCAGAAATGCCCGCCCTCACCAGGCTTGTAGCGCACCCGGAGAGGGTACCTGTGACCTGGTGTTGGAGTATATTGGTTCTCGCACTGTCACATTGGAGGAAGGATGAGGAGAGACTGGGTCTGAAAGGATATTTGTTCCCACTTCCTCAGCTGTAGCTTCTGTTGCCTCTTCAGAGACAACGCTAGTGCCGATGACGTTGCTCACGTATAAGACGACATCCCTCGAGATGATGACGTGGTCTGTATCCCTTTCATAGAGGCGATATGCCTTACTTGCCACGTCATAGGCAATCATCAACATCTTCGTGCTCTTCGCGTCGCACTTTCGCGGCTTCTCCTTTGGGACGTACATGTGCGCCAAGCTGGCAAACGCGCAAAAATCCACCACGCTCGGCTTCTTGCCGAATCATGCCTCGTACGGCGTCATCTGCTCTAGGATCTTGGTTGGACTGCAGTACTTGATGTACATAATAGTGCTCACGGCTTCAGCCCACAAGTCCTAGGTGAACCGATCCGCATGAAGCATGGAGCGCGCCGACTCAACAATGGTACAGTTAGCGCGTTCTGCTACGCCATTCTGCAGCGGTGAGTATGGCGTGGTACGTTGCACCGTGCTCCCTCTTGCTACAAGGTAGTCTTGGAACTCCTTGCTCAGGGTACTCTCGACCGCCGTCGCTGCGTAGTGCCTTGATTTTCTTGATAGTCTGGATCTCCACCATAGCCTTGAACTCCTTGAACCTGTCAAAGTACTGGTCCTTGGAGGAAAGGAAGAACATAGTAGTGTAACCTAGAAAATACCTAATGCCTCCAAAGCTCTGGGTCTGTATCGGGCCAGATACGTCTGTTTCGACAAGCTCTACTACCTCCTCCGTGCGCTCCCCTGCTCCTGAGAACACCTCGCGGTGCTGCTTCCCTTCCAAACAGCCGATGTCCAACTTCTGCTCAAAGTTAGAGATGACGGGCAAGTCACACAGCATCTGCCTCGTTTGAAGTTGCTATGAGGCGTGCATGTAAATGTAGCCGTAGCGCGCATGCCGGATTGTTCCTTCTGTGGCCTGGACCACTCCTGCAAGATTCTGCTCGCGTGGGATCTTGGTCGCCCCTAGCAGGCGGTACATGTGCTTTCCTTCACCGACCTGGCCAACTCCTCTCCGGTTTCCTTATCAAGGATGTAGCCAAAGTCGTCGTCAAAGACGACTTGCAATCCTCTGTTGGTGAGAGCCGACACTAAGAGAAGGTTGAATGTAGCATCAAGTACATACAACACGCCATGGAATACTCCCACTTCAATGCCAGGCATGGTCTCCAACCATACCTCCAGAATCCCAATCCCCTCAGCATACACCACCCGATCATCACCCAAAAGCAATCGGACGGGGGGGATGTGTCAATATGTTGGATCTAGAGGAGAGAGGGAGCCTTGGAGCAGCGAGCATGTGTGATGGGAAGGGCATCACTTGTACTCAAGAATAGTTATTTAATCACTCAAAATGATGGAGTACATATAGAGCTAGAGCTTGGGCAAGTCAGCCCTCACAAGCCACACCACTTAGGCATGGAGGCTAACGCTCACACACTAGAGTCCATAATCTCACACAAGGTAGGAAATCAGCCTAGCAATCAGGCTGACCACTCACACATGACCTAGAAAGCTAGAAAATGCTCTCATGGTATACTCCTAGTGGTTATATAACTCACAGTCCCATCGAGAATCGCCATATGTCCATAGCTAGTACACAAGGATCTCACTTTATCTAAAAAGTAAGGAAAAGTACCTTTATCCTAGTCAGCATACTCTGACAAGGCAATCCTAAAACCTAGGACCTTTTTTGGATATTTCTCCCATTAGGTCTTGACCTTGGACCTCTTGCCTTTTTCTTTTCTTAGGCCTTAGCCTTAGCTCCATGCCTTAGCATGGAGCTATCGCCCATGGTCACTCGGATATCGGCGGTCGATGACCCCGAAAACTTTGAAAATTCATATCTCCCAATTCGACTGTTGGATCGACCTCAAACTTTGACCGTATACATTTTGCCACCTGGTTTTTCCAATGAAGAAGTCGGATTGATGATCGGAGGAGGCATCTGGTACTATCCTGGAACTTGCTCATGTGGACCTGAAACTAAGCGAGATGGCTCCTCTTCCAACAATCTCCCACTTTGCCGCAGTCAGAGTGGACTGAGTCCACATGCCTTCATGCAGAAGTGCTGCTTCTCTTGGGTCATTGGCTTGGTGCAGAAATGAGCGACCTCTTTGCTGGTTGGAGAGAAGTCCAACTTGATAGCACCCTCTTGCACCATATACGTGATAAAGTGATATGCAATATCAATGTGCTTGGTGCGTGCATGGTGCTCAGGATTCTTGGCAAGTGGGATTACGCTATGGTTGTCGACGCACACAGGAACTAGAAATACTGCACACCCACCCATCTCTGCCATGAGACGCTGAAGCGAAACTGCTTCCTTGGCTCCAAAAGCTGAGAGAGACATACTTTGCTTCCGTGCTTGACGTGGCCAAGACCACCTGCCGCTTACTATACCAGCTGATGTCCCCACCATTCATGAGGAACACATGTCCAGAGATGGACTTACGGTCCTCCGGTTTTGAAGCCCAATCTGCATCTGTGTAGTCGATGATGCTGTTGTCATTCCTGTTGTAGGTGATGCTGAGGTTGATGGTTCCACCAAGGAATCAGAAGATCCGTTTCACTGCCTTGAGGTGCTCAGGTCCGGAGTTTGCCATGTGCTGGCTCACAGCGCTAACAGCCTGTGCGAGGTCCAGCCTGGTTGCCACCATCAGGTACATGAGGCTGTCCACGGCGCTTTAGTATGTCTGCCGCTCAGTTGTATTTGCTTCTCCATTGAAGCTCACGAGGTACTGTCGCGTCTCCAGCGGCAAGCCGATGGGTTTTGTCTCTTTCATGCCAAACTGTTACAAAACATCCTTGATGTAGGGGCTCTGTTGTAGTAAGAGAGAGCGTGACTTGCGGTCATGCGTGATCTGGATACCGTGGAAGTATGATGCCTCCCCGAGATCAGACATCTGGAAGCGCTCTTGCATGGCTTCCTTGGACTCTTGCAGCGTAGACATGCTGTTGGAAAGAAGGAGCATGTCATCCACATAGACGATGATGATGAGCACCTCATGACCATGCTACCAGCGATAGACGTTGTAGTCACACTCACTGCACTCAAATCCCATGCACTGCAACGCTGCATCCAACTTCTGATTCCAAGTACGCGACGCTTGCTTGAGGCCGTAAAGCGACTTTTGCAGCTTGCAAACCAGGTGCTCCTGGCCATCCATGACGAACCCCTCCGGCTGCTCCATGTAGATCTCCTCCTCTGAGTCATCATTCAAGAATGTCGTCTTGACATCCATGTGGTGAACCTCGAAGTCCTCAGCTGCTGCATAAGAGAGGAGCGTGTGCACAGAGGCAAACTTTGGAACAGGGGCAAACGTTTCTGTGTAGTCAATGCCCTCTCGCTCCGACTAGGCCTTGGCGACCAGCCTCGCCTTGTACTTTTCCAGGTTACCATCTGCTCCCCGGTTCTCCTTGAACACCCACTTGCACTTGATCACCTTACGTTCAGGTGGACGTTAGGTCAGCTCCCACGTGCTGTTGTCCAGTTGCGACTGTATCTCTAGCTGCACGGCTTGCGCCCAATCTGCTGCATCCGGTGCAGCCATGGCCTCCTTGTATGACGTTGGCTCATCTGAATCTGCAGCAACTACGACATTCATCTCTTCTGGTTTCTGAAGCATGACCGCGCTCACCAGGAGGGTACCTGCGACCTGGTACTAGAGCGTTAGCGGGTGACAAGCGCAGTGCTGCTGGCACAACTGCTGCTGCTGGTACATCTTCCTTCTCTGCTTTTGCCGATGAGACTGTTGTATCTACTGCATCAAACATGGGAGAGTAGACTGATTCTCCGACTGTCACACTAGAGGAAGGATTGGGAGAGACTGGGTCTGGAAGGATATCTCCTCCCACTGTCTCATCAGCTGCTGGTTTTGTTGCATCTTCACAGACAATGTTGGTGCCGATGATGTTGCTCTTATTGAAGACGACATCCCTGGAGATGATGACGTGGCTTGTATCCCTCTCGTAGAGGCGATAGGCCTTGCTTGCCACGCCGTAGTCAATCATCAGCATCTGCGCACTCTTTGCGTCCAATTTCTGCCGCTTCTCCTTGGGCACGTGCATGTGCGCCAGGCTGCCAAATGCTCGGAGATGACCCACGCTTGGTTTCTTGCCGAACCACACCTCGTACGGTGTCATTTGCTCCAACGCCTTAGTTGGACCGCGGTTCTTGATGTAGACCACAGTGCTTACGGCTTCAGCCCCGAACTCAAAGATCAGTAGAGCTGCGTGCAGTATGGAGCGTGCCGACTCCACAATGGTACAGTTAGCGCGTTGTGCTACACCGTTCTGGTGCGGCAGGTATGGCACAGTATGCTGTGTCGATGCAAGCTGCTGCGAGGTAGCCCTGGAACTCCTTGCTTAGATACTCTCCTCCGCGATCGCTACGCAACGCCTTGATCTTCTTGCCAGTCTGGTTCTCCACCATGGCATTGAACTCGTTGAACCTATCAAAGCACTGGTCCTTGCAAGGAAGGAAGTACATAGCAGTGTAACGGCTGAAATCATCAATGAAGGTCAGGAAATACCTAGAGCGTCCAAAGCTCTGGGTCTGCATCGGTCCGCATAAGTTCGTGTGGACCAGCTCCAACACCTCCTTCGTACGCTCCCCTGCTCCAGAGAACGTATCGCGGTACAGCTTCCCCTCATAACAGCCGATACATAACTACTGCTCAAAGTTAGAGATGGTAGGAATGCCACGCACCATTTGCTTTGCTTGAAGCTGCTGCAAGGTGGGCATGGCGATCTCGCCGTAGCGCTCATGCCAGATCTCACCATCTGTCGCCTGCACCATTCCTGCAAGAGTCTGCTCCTGCGGGATCTTGGTCGCTCCCAGCAGGCGGGTTATCTCGCCCTCCTTCACTGACCTGGCCAGTTCCTCCCCTGTATGCTTGTTGAGGATGTAGCCATGGTCATCATCAAAGAGGACGCGTAGTCCTCTATTTGTAAGAGAGGAGACTGCAAGGAGATTGAATGCAGCATCAGGTACATATAGCACGCCATGAAACACTCCCACTCAATACCACGTGGGGTCTCCAACCACATCTCCACAATCCCAATCCCATCATCATATACCACCCGATCATCACCCATAGCGATAGGACGGGGAGGGATGGACAGCAGTAATATAAACTACTCCTTGTGATGTGTGAGGGTCTTATTACACCCTGAGTCCTTATACCATGCAAGATCTACCTTTTCTGTTGGAACTTGAGGAGAGAGGGAGCCTTGGAGCAGCGAGCATGTATGATTGGAAGGGCATCACTTGTGCTGAAGAATGGTTATTCAATCACTCAAAATGATGGAGTACATATAGAGCTAGAGCTTGGGCAAGTCAGCCCTCTCACAAGCCACACCACTTAGCCATGGAGGCTAAGGCTCACACACTAGAGTCCATAATCTCACACAAGGGAGGAAATCAACCTAGCAATCAGGCTGACCACTCACACACGACCTAGAGAGCTAGAGAATGCTCTCATGGCACACTCCTAGTGGTCACATAACCCACAAACCCATGGAGAAT
>SZWC01000096.1:361283-378998 GCA_023375785.1 Penium margaritaceum
TCCTTGGTCTTAGGATTGCCTTGTCAGAGTCTGCTGACTAGGATAAAGGTACCTCTCCTTACTTTTTAGGTGAGGTGAGATCCTTGTGTGCTAGCCATGGACACATGGCAATTCTCCATGGGTCTGTGGGTTATGTGACCACTAGGAGTGTGCCATGAGAGCATTCTCTAGCTCTCTAGGTCGTGTGTGAGTGGTCAGCCGGATTGCTAGGCTGATTTCCTCCCTTGTGTGAGATTATGGACTCTAGTATGTGAGCCTTAGCCTCCATGGCTAAGTAGTGTGGCTTGTGAGAGGGCTGACTTGCCCAAGCTCTAGCTCTATATGTACTCCATCATTTTGAGTGATTGAACAACCATTCTTCAGCACAAGTGATGCCCTTCCAATCACACATGCTCGCTGCTCCAAGGCTCCCTCTCTCCTCAAGTTCCAACAATGTACCTGATGGTGGCAACCAGGCCGGACCTCGCACAGGCTGTGAGCGCTGTGAGCCAGCACATGGCTAATCCCGGACCGGAGTACCAGAAGGCAGTGAAGCGGATCTTCCGCTACCTTGCTGGAACCATCAACATCGGCATCACCTACAACGGCAATAACAACAGCATCATCGGCTACACAGATGCAGATTGGGCTTCAAACCCTGAGGACCGCAAGTCCATCTCTGGACATGTGTTCCTCATGAACGGTGGAGCCATCAACTGGTGCAGCAAGCGGCAAGTGGTCGTGGCGACCTCGAGCACAGAAGCTCAGTACGTTTCTCTCAGCTTTGGAGCCAAGGAAGCAGTTTGGCTCCAACGTCTCATGGCAGAGATGAGTGGGAGTGCAGCAGTTCCAGTTCCAGTGCGCGTCGACAACCAGAGCGCAATCGTACTCGCCAAGAATCCTGAGCACCATGCACGCACCAAGCACATTGATATCGCATATCATTCATCAGGCACATGGTGTAGGAGGGTGCTATCAAGCTGGAGTTTACTCCAACCAGCAAGCAGGTCGCTGATTTTTGCACCAAGCCAGTGACCCGTGAGAAGCAGCAGTTCTGCATGAAGGCATGTGGACTCAGCCCACTCTGACTGCGGCAAAGTGGGAGATTATTCGGAAAAGAGCCATCTGGCTCAGTTTCAGGTCCATAGGAGCAAGTTCCAGGAAAGTACCAGATGCCTGCTCAGATCGCCAATCCAACTGCACCATTGGAAAGATCAGGTGGCAAAATGTCTACGACCCAAGTTTGAGACCGATCCAACGGTCGGATTGGGAGATATGAATTTTCGAAGTTTCGGGGGTCATGGACCGTCGATGTCTGGGTGGGCATGGGTGATGGCTCCATGCCTTAGCCTGAGAAAAGAAAAAGGCAAGAGGTCCAGGATCAAGACCTGATGGGAGAAATATCCAAAAAGGTCCTTGGTCTTAGGATTGCCTTGTCAGAGTGTGCTGACTAGGATAAAGGTACCTCTACTTACTTTTTAGGTGAGGTGAGATCCTTGTGTGCTAGCCATGGACACATGGCGATTCTCCATGGGTTTGTGGGTTATGTGACCACTAGGAGTGTGCCATGGGAGCATTCTCTAGCTCTCTAGGTCGTGTGTGAGTGAGCAGCCTGATTGCTAGGCTGATTTCCTCCCTTGTGTGAGATTATGGACTCTAGTGTGTGAGCCTTAGCCTCCATGGCTAAGTGGTGTGGCTTGTGAGAGGGCTGACTTGTCCAAGCCCTAGCTCTATATGTACTCCATCATTTTGAGTGATTGAACAACCATTCTTCAGCACAAGTGATGCCCTTCCAATCACACATGCTCGCTGCTCCAAGGCTCCCTCTCTCCTCAAAATCCAACAACAAGGCAATCCTAATTCCAAGGATCTCTTTGGATATTTCTCCCATCAGGTTTTCACCCTGGACCTCTTGCCTTTTTCTTTTCTCAGGCTAAGGCATGGAGCCATCACCCATGGCTACCGAGAAATCGACGGTCCATGACCCCCTAAACTTAAAAAATTCATATCTCCCAATCATAGCGTTGGATCGGCCTCAAACTTGGACCGTACACATTTTGCCACCTGATCTTTCCAATGGTGAAGTCGAATCGACCATCAGAGTAGGCATCCGGTATTTTATTGGAACTCGCTCTTGTAGACCTGAAACTGAGCCGGATGGCTCCTTTCCCAACAATCTCCCACTTTGCCGCAGTCAGAGTGGGCTGAGTGAACATGCCTTCATGCAAAATTGCTGATTCTAGCGGATCACTGGCTTGGTGCAGAATTCAGAGACTTGCTTGTTAGTTGGAGTAAACTACACCTTGATAACACCCTCCTGCACCATATGCCTGATGAAGTGATATGCGATGTCAATGTGCTTGGTGCGTGCATGGTGCTCAGGGTTCTTGGCGAGTGCGATTCCGCTCTGGTTGTCAAGGCGCATAGGAACTGGAACTGCTGCACTCCCACTCATCTCTGCCATGAGACGCTGAAGCCAAACTACTTCCTTGGCTCCAAAGCTGAGAGAGACGTACTCAGATTCTGTGCTCGAGGTGGCCACGACCACTTGCCATCAGCTGGTGCTTACTGCACCAGCTGATGGCACCTCCATTCATGAGAAACACTTGTCCAGAGATGGACTTGCGGGTCTCAGGATTTGAAGCCCAATCTCCATCTGTGTACCCGATGATGTTGTTGTCCTTAACGTTGTAAGTGATGCCGACGTTGATGGTTCAAGCAAGGTAGCGGAAGATCCGCTTAACTGCCTTCTGTTGCTCAGGTCTGGGGTTTGCCATGTGCTGGCTCACAGCGCTAACAGCCTGTGCGAGATCCGGCCTGGTTGACACCATTAGGCAGATGAGGCTGCCGACGGCGCTCTCGTACTTCTGATGCTCAGCTGAATTTGCTTCTCCACTGAAGCTCACGATGTACTGCCGCGTCTCCAATGTCGTTTCGATGGGTTTTGCCTCTGCCATGCAAAACCGCTACAAAACATCCTTGATGTAGCGGCTTTGCTGAAGTGAGAGAGAGCGTGACGTACGGTCACGCGTGATCTGGATATCGAGGAAGCATGATGCCTCCCCAAGATCAGACATCTGGAAACGATCCCGCACGGCTTCCTTGAACTCCTACAACGCAGACATGGTGTTGGAAAGGAGGAGCATGTCATCCACATAGACGATGATGATGAGCACCTCATGACAATGCTTCCAGCAATAGACGTTGTAGTCACACTCACTGTGCGCAAACCCCATGTACTGCAACACCGCATCCAACTTGTGATTCCAAGCACGTGACGCTTGCTTGAGGCCATACCGCGACTCTTGCAGCTTGCAAACCAGGTACTCTTGGCCATCCATGACGAACCCTTCCGGCTGCTCCATGTAGATCTCCTCCTCCAAGTCACCATTTAAGAATGCCGTCTTGACATCAGTTGTTGCATAAGTGAGGAGCGTACATAGAGAGGAAAACATTGCAACAGGGGCAAAACTTTGTGTATAGTCGATGCCCTCTTGCTGCGAGTAGCCATTGGCGACCAGCCTTGCCTTGTACTTTTCCAGGTTACCATCTGCTTCCCGCTTCTTCTTGAACACCTTCTTGCACTTGATCACCAGGTGGACGCTCAGTCAGCTCCAACGTGCCGTTGTCCAGTTGCGACTGTATCTCTTGCTGCAGGACTTGCGCCCAATCTCCTGCATCCGGTGTTGCCATGACCTCCTTGTATGATGTTGGCTTATGTCTATCTGCTGCAACTGCAACGTTCATCAGTTCTGGTTTCTGCAGCATCCAGAAATGGCTGCGCTCACCAGGTTTCTAACGCACCGTAAGAGGGTACCTGCGACCTGGTACTGGAGCGTTAGCGGGCGGCTAGGGTACTGCTGCTGGCACAACTGCTGCTGCTGGTGGTGCTAAATCTCCCTCCTCTGATCTGCGGATGAGGCTGTTGTATCTACTGTATCAGACATGGAAGAGTAGAGTGATTCTCCTGCTATCAAAGTAGGGGAAGAATCGGGAGAGACTGGGTCCGCTGCTGGTTCTGCTGCCTCTTCACAGACAATGTTGGTGCTGATGACGTTGCTCTTGTTGAAGACGACATCCCTAGAGATGATGACGTAGCCTGTATCCCTCTCGTAGAGGCAATAGGCCTTGCTTGCCACGTCGTAGCCAATCATCAGCATCTGCGCACTCTTTGCGTCCTATTTCTGCCGCTTCTCCTTGCGCACGTGCATGTGCGCCAGGCTGCGAAATGCTCGGAGATGACCCACGCTCCATTTCTTACCAAACCACGCCTCATACGGCGTCATTTGCTCCAGTACCTAGAGCCGCCAAAGCTCTGGGTCTGCATCAGTATGCACAAGTCCGTGTGGACTAGCTCCAATACCTAATTTGCACACTCCCTCCTCCAGAGAATGCCTCCTGGTGCTGCTTCCCCTCCAAACAGCTGATGCACAACTGCTACTCAAAGTTAGAGATGGTAGGCAGGTCACGCACCATCCGCTTTGCTTGAAGCTGCTGCAAAGCGTGCATGCCGATGTGACCGTAGGACGCATGCCAGATCTCGCCATCTGTCGCCTGCACCACTACTGCAAGACTCTGCTGATGCGGGATCTTGGTCGCCATGAGCAGGCGGTACATGTCGCCCTCCTTCACCGACCTGGCCAATTCCTCTTGTATCCTTGATGAGGATGTAGCCATAGTCATCATCAAGGATGATGTGTAGTCCTGTGTTTGTAAGAGAGAAGACTGAGAGGAGGTTGAAGGCAGCATGAGGTACATACAGCACGCCATGGAAAACTCCCACTTCAATGCCACGTGGGGTCTCCAACCACATCTCCACAATTCCAATTCCCTCAGCATACACCACCCGATCATCACCCATAGCGATAGGACGGGGAGGGATGGACAGCAGCTATGTAAACTACTTGTGATGTATGAGGCGATTGGTACACCCTGAGTCCTAATACCATGCGAGATTTGCCTTCTCCACCTACGACATATCAGACTTTGCCACGAAGAGACGGTCGCGTATCTCTTTGGCAATATTCATGTTCCCAAAGTGGCGCACACCAGCCTGGTTTTAGTGTTGCTGCTATTGCTGCTACTACTGCTACTACTGCTGCTGATGCTGCTGTGACTGCTGCTTCTGCTTCTTTTGCTCCTACTGCTGCGATAACTGCTGCTGCTGTTGCTCCTTCTGGTCCCTCTTGAGCTTGAACCACTCCTTTTTGTTGTGTCCCTCTTTCAGGCAGTACTGACATTTGCCTTTCTTTCTGCGTTTCTGCTGCCCAGACTGTTGCTGCTGTTACTGCTTGCGTGAGCTCGTGGCCACAAAAGCAATTTCACTACTGCCACCGCCATTGCGCTTTGCTGCATTCCGACGTAATTCCACCTGTACCAGGTCTGTGCATATGAAGTCAAGGTCGAGAGTTAGCTGGCACTCTAGCGTCTCTCGCACCGTATCGTAGCTGGTTGGGAGTCCCCTAAACAAGAGGAGGATGAAGCGCGTCTCTTCCACAGGGTTACTGGCTCTCAGCTGTTTTGCCAGTTCCTTTGCCCTGTCCAGATATGCCTCCATCCCTTCACCACCTTGCATTTTCAGCACCATCATCTTTTCCTCCAAAAGCATGAGGAATGCAGGATCCTTGCTCTCATATTCTTCCACAACATATCCCACCCCTCCTTGTAGTAGCCTTGTCACTCAAGTACTGATAATGCGGATTGGAGATGGTGTTAACGCAACCTGTAGGCCTGCCTGTCCTTCTTCCACTCCTCATACGCCGCTGGTATAACTGCAGAAGAACCCGCTTTAGCTGCACCCTTTTGCGGCATCTTTCCCGCCACCACTTGCGCTGCGGTAATGCCTTTTGCGTATGGAACTAGAGCCGGCTCGACGCCGCTCACCACCTCCTATAAGCCCCTCTCCTCCAAAAGGAGGCGGGTACGGATCTTCCAAAATATGAAGTTGGCGCGTCCCTCCGGCCTCTCCAAAGGCTGGGATGCTGTTACAAGGCCAGATGCTGCCATTTTGAGCCTTGGTGATGCTAAGTGCTGCCCTAGGATGGCGGCGCTATCCCTGCTGTTGCTGCTGCTTCTGCCAGAACTCCGTCTGACAGATAATGGACTGTAGATGCCAAGAGACTGAGAATTTGCATAAATTGAGCCCACCACTAGAAATTTCAGCTCAAACCTTTCAGATTGACCCATAAAAGAGGGTCATTCACATCAGATTTTAAAAGATATGTCCTCTTGAAAACAAGGTATGCTTTTGCTCCTACTCTAAGTCAGACCAGCCAGCTTGTAAACGGCGTTTCTCCCAAGCGAATCAATGGAATGCAAATATTCTTGCACAAATGTAACGCATAGGAAAAATACTAGAATTCACATGTGACACTTTTTAAATTTGATAAAAGAAACAAGAGAGTTATGGTCATCACAAGGCGACAGTCTTACTCATAGAGAAGAGTGCAGCCCTGGCCGACCTTGTTTTGAGCATAATACTCAATCTGAACGTTGGATTTTCGTGATTTTGGACTCGTTTGAAAGTTTGTCTCTTGAACTTGAAGATGTAGTTGTCAATTATCAAATTTGGCGCAGGTTTGACTCCAACCCGTCACTCTCAAAGTGACGACCTGTGCTGGCTGAAAGTGGCAAAACTTGGCTATGATACCAAATATTGAATCTGGAGGAGAGAGGGAGCCTTGGAGCAATGAGCATGTATGATTGGAAGGAAATCACTTGTGCTGAAGAATGATTGTTCAATCACTCAAAATGATGGAGTACATATAGAACTAGAGCTTGGGCAAGTCAACCCTCTCACAAGCCATACCACGTGGCCATGGAGGCTAAGGCTCACACACTAGAGTCCAAGGGGGGAAATCAGCTTAGCAATCAGGCTGACCACTCACACACGACCTAGAGAGCTAGAGAATGCTCTCATGGCATACTCCTAGTGGTCACATAACCCACATACCCATGGAGAATCACCATGTGTCCATGGCTAGTACACAAGGATCTCACCTCACCTAAAAAATAAAGAGAGGTACCTTTATCCTAGTGAGTATACTCAAACAAGGCAATCCTAAGACCAAGGACCCTTTTGGATATTTCCCCCATCAGGTCTTGACCCTAGACCTCTTGCCTTTTTCTTTTCTCAGGCTAAGGCATGGAGCCATCACCCATGACCACCCAGACATCGACGGTCCATGACCCCCGAAACTTCAAAAATTCATATCTCCCAATCCAACTGTTGGATCGGCCTCAAACTTGGACAGTAGACGTTTTGCCTCCTCATCTTTCCAATTGAGAAGTTGGATCAATGACCAGAGCACGTATCTGGTAAGTTTCTGGAACTTGCTCCTGTGGACCTGAAACTTGTTGGGAAAGGAGCCATCCGGCTGTATTTCAGGTCCACAGGAGCAAGTTCCAGGAAAGTACCACATAACAACTCCGATCGTCAATTCAACTTCACCATTGGAAAGATGAGCTGGCAAAATGTCTAGGGTCCAAGTTTGAGGCCGATTCAACGGTCGGATTCGGAGATATGAATTTTTGTAGTTTCCGGGGTCATCGACCGTCGATATCCGGCTGACCATGGGCGATGGCTCCATGCCGTAGCCTGAGAAAAGAAAAAGGCAAGAGGTCTAGGGTCAAGACCTGATGGGAGGAATATCCAAAGAGGTCCTTGGTCTTAGGATTGCCTTGTCAGAGTGTGCTGACTAGGATAAAGGTACCTCTCCTTACTTTTTAGGTGAGGTGAGATCCTTGTGTGCTAGCCATGGACACATGGCAATTCTCCATGGGTTTGTGGGTTATGTGACCACTAGGAGTGTGCCATGAGAGCATTCTCTAGCTCTCTAGGTCGTGTGTGAGTGGTCAGCCGGATTGCTAGGCTGATTTCCTCCCTTGTGTGAGATTATGGACTCTAGTGTGTGAGCCTTAGCCTCCATGGCTAAGTGGTGTGGCTTGTGANTCAAGACCTGATGGGAGAAATATCCAAAAAGGTCCTTGGTCTTAGGATTGCCTTGTCAGAGTGTGCTGACTAGGATAAAGGTACCTCTCCTTACTTTTTAGGTGAGGTGAGATCCTTGTGTGCTAGCCATGGACACATGGCAATTCTCCATGGGTTTGTGGGTTATGTGACCACTAGGAGTGTGCCATGAGAGCATTCTCTAGCTCTCTAGGTCGTGTGTGAGTGGTCAGCCGGATTGCTAGGCTGATTTCCTCCCTTGTGTGAGATTATGGACTCTAGTGTGTGAGCCTTAGCCTCCATGGCTAAGAGGTGTGGCTTGTGAGAGGGCTGACTTGCCCAAGCTCTAGCTCTATATATACTCCATCATTTTGAGTGATTCAATAACCATTCTTTAGCACAAGTGATGCCCTTCCAGTCCCACATGCTCGCAGCTCCAAGGCTCCCTCTCTCCTCCAGATCCAACATTTGGTATCAGAGCCATGTTCTGCCACTTTCGGCCAGCATAGGCGGCCTGTGTTGGCAGATTTGACGATCGACCATAAGATTTTCAAGTTGAAAAGATAAGCTTTCCAACGAGCCCACGATCGCGAAGATCCAACAATTGGATTGAGAATTATGGTCAAAACGAAGTCGGCCAGGACTACACTCTCCTCTATGAGTAAGACTATCGTCTTGTGATGACCATAACTCTCTTGTTTCTATGTCAAATTTGAAAAATGGCACATGCAAATTGTAGTAGTTTTGCTAAGCTTTCCATTGGTGCAAAACTATTTGCATTCCATGGATTCGTTTGGGAGAAACGCTGTTTACAAGCTGGCTGGTCTGAGTTGTAGTAGGAGCAGAAGCATACCCTGTTTTCAAGAGGGTATATCTTTCAAAATCTCCTGTTGATGACCCTGTTTATGGATCGATCTCAAAGGTTTTGAGCTGCATTTTCCAGTGGTGGGCTTGATTTTTCCAAATTCCCAGTCTGCTGGCATCTTCAGTCCATTTTCTGTCAGACAGATTTCTGGCAGAAGCAGTAGTAGAAGCAGGGGTAGCGCCGCCATCCAAGGGCAGCGCTGAGCATCACCAAGACTAAAAATAGTAGCACGTGGCGTTGTAACAGCAGTCCAGCCTTTGGAGAGGCTGGACGGATGCGCCAACTTCATGTTTTGGAAGATCTGTACCCGTCTCCTTTTGGAGGAGAGGGGCTTGTGGGAGGTGGTAAGCGACGACGAGCGCGCTCCGCCTCCACAGGCAAAAGATATCACCGCAGTAGAGGTGGTGGCGGGGAAGATGCCGCAAAAGGGTGCAACTGATGTGGGTTCTTCTACAACTGTACCAGTGGCGTATGAGGAGTGGAAGAAGAAGGACAGGCAGGCCTACAGGTTGCTTGTCAACACCATCTCCAACCCGCATCTATAGTACGTGAGAGACAAGGCTACTGCAAAGGAGGGATGCAACACGTTATGCAAGAAGTATGAGAGTAAGGATCTTCCATTCCTCATGCTTTTGGAGGAAAAGATGATGGCGCTAAAAATGCAGGGTGGTGAAGGGATGGAGGCGTATCTGGACAGGGCAAAGGAGCTTGCGAAGCAGTTGAGAGCGGCCGGCAACTCTGTGGAAGAAACACGCTTCATCCTCCTCTTGCTGAGGGGACTCCCAACCAGCTACGACACAGTGCGAGAGACGTTGGAGTGCTAGCCGACTCTGGACCTCGACTTCATCTGCACACACTTGGTGCAGGTAGAACTGCATCGTAATACAGCAATGCGCAATGGCGGCAACAGCAGCAGTGAAGGAGCTTTCATGGCCATGGGCTCACGCAACCAGCCGCAACAGTAGTCCGGGCAGTAGAGAGGCAAGAAGAAGGGCAAGTGGGACTAATGCCAGAAAGAGGGACACTATAAGAAAGAGTGCTTCAAGTTCAAGAGGGACCAAAAGGAGCAGCAGTAGTAGCAGTAAAAGCAGCAACCTCCACAACAACAGTAGCAGCAATCACAGCAACGCCAGCAGCAGTAGCAGCAGCAGAACCAGACAGGCGTGTGCCATTTTGGCAACATGAACGTTGCCAAGGAGGTGCGCGACCGCCTCTTCATGGCGAAGTCTGATATGTTGTAGAAGGAAAAGGCGAATCTGGCGTGGTACAAGGACTCGGGGTGTACCAAGAGTCTGACGTACCACAAGGAGTGGTTCATGTAGCTGCTCTCCATTCCCCCCGTCTGATTACTTTGGGTGATGATCGGGTATTGTATGCTGAGAGGATTAGGATTGTGGAGATGTGGTTGGAGAGAGCGCGTGGCATTGAAGTGGGAACTTTCCATGGCGTACTGTATGTACCTAATGCTGCATTCAACCTCCTCTCAGTCTCCTCCCTTACAAAATGAGGACTACGTGTTGTCTTCGATGATGACTATGGCTACATCCTCAATAAGGATACAGGAGAGGAGTTGGCCTGGTTGGTGAAGGAGGGCGAAATGTACCGCCTGCTGGGGGCGACCAAGATCCTGCGTGAGCAGAGTCTTGCAGCATTGGTACACGCAACAGATGGCGAGATCTGGCATGCGCGCTACGGCCACATCGCAATGCGTGCCTTGCAGCAGCTTCAAGCAAAGCATATGGTGCGTGACCTGCTTACCATATCTAACTTTGAGCAGCAGTTATGCATCGGCTGTTTGGAGGGAAAGCAACACCGCGAGGCGTTCTCTGGAGCAGGGGAGCGTGCAAAAGACGTGTTGGAGCTGGTCCACACGGACTTGTGCGGACCGATGCAGACACAGAGCTTTGGAGGCTCTAGGTATTTTCTCACCTTCATTGATGATTTCAGCCGTTACACTGCTGTGTACTTCCTTTCCTCCAAGGACCAGTGCTTTGACAGGTTCAAGGAGTTCAAGGCCATGGTGGAGAACCAATCTGGCAAGAAGATCAAGGCGTTGCGCAGCGACCGCGGTGGAGAGTACTTGAGCAAGGAATTCCAAGACTACCTCGCAGCAGCTCGCATCAAGGCACAACGTACCGCGCCATACTCGCCGCAGCAGAACGGTGTAGCAGAACGCGCCAATCGTACCATTGTGGAGTCGGCGCGCTCTATGCTGCACGCGGCCCGGCTGACCTACGACTTCTGTGCTGAAGCCGTGAGCACTGCGGTCTACATCAAGAACCGCAGTCCAACCAAGGCCCTGGAGCAGATGACGCCGTACGAGGCGTGGTTCGGCAAGAAGCCGAGCGTGGGTCATCTTCGCGTGTTTGGCAGCTTGGCGCACATGCACGTGCCAAAAGAGAAGCGGCAGAAGTGGGACGCGAAGAGTGCGCAGATGCTGATGATTGGCTACGACGTGGCAAGCAAGGCGTATCGCCTCTACGAGAGGGATACATGCCACGTCATCATCTCCAGGGATGTCGTCTTCAATGAGAGCAACGTCATCGGCACCAACATCGTGTGTGAAGAGGCAGCAGAACCATACTCGCTGCTCCAAGGCTCCCTCTCTCCTCAAGTTCCAACAGCCTTTTTCTTTTCTCAGGCTAAGGCATGGAGCCATCACCCATGCCCACCCAGACATCGACGGTCCATGACCCCCGAAACTTCGAAAATTCATATCTCCCAATACGACCGTTGGATCGGTCTCAAACTTGGGCCATAGAAATTTTGCCACCTGATCTTTCCAATGGCTAAGATGGATCGGCGATCGGAGCAGGCATCTAGTATTTTCCAGGAACTTGCTCCTGTGGACCTGAACTGGTTCTGCTGCCTCTTCACACACGATGTTGGTGCCGATGACGTTGCTCTCATTGAAGACAACATCCCTGGAGATGATGACGTGGCCTGTATCCCTCTCGTAGAGGCGATACGCCTTGCTTTCCAAGTCGTAACCAATCATCAGCATCTGCGCACTCTTCGCGTCCCACTTTTGCCGCTTCTCTTTTGGCACGTGCATGTGCGCCAAGCTGCCAAATGCGCGAAGATGACCCACGCTCGGCTTCTTGCCGAACCACGCCTCGTTCGGCGTCATCTGCTCCAGGGCCTTGGTTGGACTGCGGTTCTTGATGTAGACCGCAGTACTCAAGGCTTCAGCCCAGAAGTCGTAGGTCAGCCGGGCCGTGTGCAGCATGGAGCGTGCCGACTCCACAATGGTACGATTGGCGCGTTCTGCTACACCGTTCTGCTGCGGCGAGTATGGCGCGGTACGTTGCGCCTTGATGCGAGCTGCTGCGAGGTAGTCTTGGAATTCCTTGCTCAGGTACTCTCCACCGCGGTCGCTGCGCAACGCCTTGATCTTCTTGCCAGATTGGTTCTCCACCATGGCCTTGAACTCCTTGAACCTGTCAAAGCACTGGTCCTTGGAGGAAAGGAAGTACACAGCAGTGTAACGGCTGAAATCATCAATGAAGGTGAGAAAATACCTAGAGCCTCCAAAGCTCTGGGTCTGCATCGGTCCGCACAAGTCCGTGTGGACCAGCTCCAACACCTCTTTTGCATGCTCTCCTGCTCCAGAGAACGCCTCGCGGTGTTGCTTCCCCTCCAAACATCCGATGCATAACTGCTGCTCAAAGTTAGAGATGGTAGGCAAGTCACGCACCATCTGCTTTGCTTGAAGCTACTGCAAGGCGTGCATGCCGATATGGCCGTATCGCGCATGCCAGATCTCACCATCTATCGCCTGCACCACTGCTGCAAGACTTTGCTCACGCGGGATCTTGGTCGTCCCCAGCAGGCGGTACATGTCGCCCTCCTTCACCGACTTAGCCAACTCCTCTCCTCTTTCCTTGTTGAGGATGTAGCCATAGTCATCATCGAAGACAACGCGCAGTCCTGTGTTGGTGAGAGAGGACACTGAGAGAAGGTTGAACGCAGCATCAGGCACATACAGCACGCCATGGAAAACTCCCACTTCAATGCCACGCGGGGTCTCAAACCACATCTCCACAATCCCAATCCCCTCAGCATACACCACCAGATCATCACCCAAAGCAATCGGCCGAGGAGGAATGGAGAGCAGCTGTGTGAACCACTCCTTGTGGTGCGTCAGACTCTTGGTACACCCCGAGACCTTGTACCACACCAGATCCGCCTTTTCCTTCTGCGACATATCAGACTTCGTCATGAAGAGGCGGTCGCGCACCTCCTTGGCGACGTTCATGTTGCCAAAATGGCGTACGCTAGTCTGGTTCTGCTGCTGCTGCTGGCGTTGCTGTGACTACTGCTGCTGTTGCTGTGGAGATTGCTGCTTTTGCTGCTGCTGTTGCTGCTGCTGCTCTTTCTGGTCCCTCTTGAACTTGAAGCACTCTTTCTTGTAGTGCCCCTCTTTCTGGCAATAGTGGCACTTGCCCTTCTTCTTGCCTCTCTGCTGCCCGGACTGCTGCTGCTGCTGGTTGCATGAGCCCATGGCCATGAAAGCTGCTTCACTGCTGCTGCCGCCATTGCGCTTTGCCACATTGCGACGCAATTCCACCTGCACCAGGTGTGTGCTGATGAAGTCGAGGTCGAGAGTTGGCTGGCACTCCAGCGTCTCTTGTACCGTGTTGTAGCTGGTTGGGAGTCCCCTCAGCAAGAGGAGGATGAAGCGCGTCTCTTCCACAGGATTGCCGGCCGCTCTCAGCTGCTTCGCCAGCTCCGTTGCCCTGTCCAGATACGCCTCCATCCCTTTACCATCCTGCATTTTCAGCGCCATCATCTTTTCCTCCAAAAGCATGAGGAATGCAGGATCCTTGCTCTCATACTTCTTGCACAACGTGTCCCACCCCTCCTTTGCAGTAGCCTTGTCACTCACGTACTGAAGATGCGGGTTGGAGATGGTGTTAACAAGCAACCTGTAGGCTTGCCTGTCCTTCTTCTTCCACTCCTCGTACGTCGCTGGTACAGCTGCAGAAGAACCCGCATCAGCTGCACCCTTTTGCGGCGTCTTCCCCGCCACCACCTGCACTACGCTGATGCCTTTTGCCTCTGGAACTGGAGCCGGCTCGTCGCCGCTCACCACCTCCCACAAGTCCCTCTCCTCCAAAAGGAGGCGGGTACGGATCTTCCAAAACGTGAAGTTGGCACGTCCCTCCAGCCTCTCCAAAGGCTGGGCTGCTGTCACAACGCTAGCTACTGCCATTTTGAGCCTTGGTGATGCTCAGCGCTGCCCTTGGATGGCGGCGCTGCCCCTGCTTCTGCTGCTGCTTCTGCCAGAAATCTGTCTGACAGAAAATGGACTGTAGTTACCAGAAGACTGGGCCCACCACTGGAAAATTCAGCTCAAAACCTTTCAGATCGACCCATTAAACAGGGTAATCAACAGGGGATTTTGTAATATGCCCTCTTGAAAACAGGGTATGCTTCTGCTCCTACTCCAACTCAGACCAGCCAGTTTGTAAACGGCGTTTCTCCTCAACGAATCAATGGAATGCAAATATTTTTCCACCAATAGAAAGCTTAGGAAAAATACTACAATTCGCATGTGCCACTTTTTAAATTTGACAAAGAAATGAGAGAGTTATGGTCATCACAAGGCGACAGTCTTACTCATAGAGAAGAGTGTAGCCCTGGCCGACCTCGTTTTGAACATAACTCTCAATCCGACCGTTGGATCTTCGCGATCTTGGGCTCGTTGGAAAGCTTGTCAAATCCGGTGAAGGTTTCACCCCAACCTGTCAGTCTCAAAGTGATGGCCTGTGCTGGTTGGAAGTGGCAGAACCTCGCTCTGATACCAAATGTTGGAACTTGAGGAGAGAGGGAGCCTTGGAGCAGCAAGCATGTGTGATTGGAAGGGCATCACTTGTGCTGAAGAATGGTTGTTCAATTACTCAAAATGATGGAGTACATATAGAGCTAGGGCTTGGGCAAGTCAGCCCTCTCACAAGCCACACCACTTAGCCATGGAGGCTAAGGCTCACACACTAGAGTCCATAATCTCACACAAGGGAGGAAATCAGCCTAGCAATCGGGCTGACCTCTCACACACGACCTAGAGAGCTAGAGAATGCTCTCATGGCACACTCCTAGTGGTCACATAACCCACAAATCCATGGAGAATTGCCATGTGTCCATGGCTAGCACACAAGGATCTCACCTCACCTAAAAAGTAAGGAGAGGTACCTTTATCCTAGTCAGCACACTCTGACAAGGCAATCCTAAGACCAAGGATCTTTTTGGATGTTTCTCCCATCAGGTCTTGATCCTGGACCTCTTGCCTTTTTCTTTTCTCAGGCTAAGGCATGGAGCCATCACCCATGCCCACCCACACATCGACGGTCCATGACCCCTGAAACTTCGAAAATTCATATCTCCCAATCCGACCGTTGGATCGGTCTCAAACTTGGGTCGTAGACATTTTGCCACCTGATCTTTCCAATGACGAAGTCGGATTGGCGATCGGAGCAGGCATCTGGTACTTTCCTGGAACTTGCTCCTGTGGACCTGAAACTGAGCTAGATGGCTCCTTTCCCAACACGCATTTGTTGGTCGAGCTGCCAGGACATGGCGCGGGCTTCTTCAAGCAGTCCTTCAAACTGCTGGAGGAAGTCCGAGATGGACTCCTGTTCGCCCACCCGCAGCCCGATGAGGCGCTGCAGGATGAAGAGTTGATTGGCGAGGGAAGTTGACTAGTATACGTTCGTCAGCTTGGTGTAAGCCTCAGCTCCCGTCGTGCACCCCTCGATGTGGGAGATTAGGGAGGGGCTTATGGACATGACGAGGAGTGCGAGAGTGATGTCATTCCGCTCTTGCCACTCTGCGTATTCCGCGCTTGCCTCGTCCTCCGGTGCTCCCTCCGTCCCTTTCAGCATGTTGAGGTATCCGTGTACGCGCATCACCACCTCAAACTGCCATTTCCACGTGCCGAAGGCTTTGCCATCGAAGCGTGTGATGGCATTGGCCGCACCCAACTCGGCGGGCCGTGAGGTGACTGGAACAATCTCTTGACCCCCCCGCATGATTGTGGTGTGGTCAAGGATGCTCATTTAGTCTCTGCTGTTCTGCTTCGTTGAGGCCGATGTAGGCTGATGAGGCTGATGACTGCTACAAATTTTCAAGATGCAGTCCGTTGCATACCCCTCCAGCCGATGGTCTCCTAGCTATTATGGAGGAAGTGCTCCCACAAACACGGGGTCATACCCACAAGGGCAGAGCGTAACCTCGTTCCTTGTCCGTGGAGAGCAAATATGGACCACGGATGCAACCCGCGTCCGGTCTCTCACAATGCGTACCTTGGTCCAAGTGGACCGACGATGAAGCAGATGGAGCAGTGGTGTCTTGTCTGCTGCGGAGGTACCGGTCACGTGAACTGAGCGGTGGAGGTGCGTGTTGGGAAAGGAGCCATCTGGCTCAGTTTCAGGTCCACAGGAGCAAGTTCCAGGAAAGTACCAGATGCCTGCTCCGATCGCCGATCCAACTTCATCATTGGAAAGATCAGGTGTAAAAAAATCTACGGTCCAAGTTTGAGGCCGATCCAACGGTCGGATTGGGAGATATGAATTTTCAAAGTTTCGTGGGTCATGGACCGTCGATGTCTGGGTGGGCATGGGTGATGACTCCATGCCTTAGCCTGAGAAAAGAAAAAGGCAAGAGGTCCAGGGTCAAGACCTGATGGGAGAAATATCCAAAAAAGGTCCTTGGTCTTAGGATTGCCTTGTCAGAGTGTGCTGACTAGGATAAAGGTACCTCTCCTTACTTTTTAGGTGAGGTGAGATCCTTGTGTGCTAGCCATGGACACATGGCGATTCTCCATGGGTTTGTGGGTTATGTGACCACTAGGAGTGTGCCATGAGAGCATTCTCTAGCTCTCAAGGTCGTGTGTGAGAGGTCAGCCTGATTGCTAGGCTGATTTCCTCCCTTGTGTGAGATTATGGACTCTAGTGTGTGAGCCTTAGCCTCCATGGCTAAGAGGTGTGACTTGTGAGAGGGCTGACTTGCCCAAGCTCTAGCTCTATATGTACTCCATCATTTTGAGTGATTGAACAACCATTCTTCAGCACAAGTGATGCCCTTCCAATCACACATGCTCGCTGCTCCAAGGCTCCCTCTCTCCTCAAGTTCCAACATTTGGTATGAGAGCCAAGTTCTGCCACTTCCAGCCAGCACAGGCCGTCACTTTGAGAGTGACAGGTTGGGGTGAAACCTTCACCAGATTTGACGATCGACCACTTGATCTTCAAGTTCAAGGGACAAGCGTTCAAACGAGCCCAAGCTTCGGAAGATCCAACGGTCGGATTGAGAGTTATGCTCAAAACGAGGTCGGCCAGGGTTACACTCTTCTCTATGAGTAAGACTGTTGCCTTGTGATGACCATAACTCTCTCATTTCTTTGTCAAATTTAAGAAGTGGCACATACGAATTGTAGTATTCCATTGATTCGTTTGGGAGAAACGCCGTTTACAAACTGGCTGATCTGAGTTGGAGTAGGAGCAGAAGCATACCCTGTTTTCAAGAGGGCGTATCTTTCAAAATCCCCTGTTGATGACCCTGTTTTATGGGTCGATCTGAAAGGTTTTGAGCTGAATGTTCCAGTGGTGGGCTTAGTTTTTCAAAATTCCCAGTCTGCTGGCACCTACAGTCCATTTTCTGTCAGACAGATTTCTGGCAGAAGCAGCAGCAGAAGCAGGGGTAGCGCCGCCATCCAAGGGCAGCGCTGAGCATGACCAAGGCTCAAAATGGCAGCAGCTAGCGTTGTGACAGCAGCCCAGCCTTTGGAGAGGCTGGAGGGACGCGCCAACTTCACGTTTTGGAAGATCCGTACCCGCCTCCTTTTGGAGGAGAGGGGCTTGTGGGAGGTGGTGAGCGGCGACGAGCCGGCTCCAGTTCCACAGGCAAAAGGCATCACCGCAGC
>SZWC01000096.1:395969-425501 GCA_023375785.1 Penium margaritaceum
TCAAGACCTGATGGGAGAAATATCCAAAAAGGTCCTTGGTCTTAGGATTGCCTTGTCAGAGTGTGCTGACTAGGATAAAGGTACCTCTACTTACTTTTTAGGTGAGGTGAGATCCTCGTGTGCTAGCCATGGACACATGGTGATTCTCCATGGGTTTGTGGGTTATGTGACCACTAGGAGTGTGCCATGAGAGCATTCTCTAGCTCTCTAGGTCGTGTGTGAGTGGTCAGCCTGATTGCTAGGCTGATTTCCTCCCTTGTGTGAGATTATGGACTCTAGTGTGTGAGCCTTAGCCTCCATGGCTAAGTGGTGTTGCTTGTGAGGAGCTGACTTGTCCAAGCCCTAGCCCTATATGTACTCCATCATTTTGAGTGATTGAACAACCATTCTTCAGCATAAGTGATGCCCTTCCAATCACACATGCTCGCTACTCCAAGGCTCCCTCTCTCCTCAAGATCCAACAACAAGGCAATCCTAAGACCAAGGATCTCTTTGGATATTTCTCCCATCAGGTTTTCACCCTGGACCTCTTGCCTTTTTCTTTTCTCAGGCTAAGGCATGGAGCCATCACCCATGGCCACCGAGAAATCGACGGTCCATGACCCCTGAAACAGAAAAAATTCATATCTCCCAATCATAGCATTGGATCGGCCTCAAACTTGGACCGTACATATTTTGCCACCTGATCTTTCCAATGGTGAAGTCGAATCGACGATCAGAGTAGGCATCCGGTACTTTATTGGAACTCGCTCTTGAGGACCTGAAACTGAGCCGGATGGCTCCTTTCCCAACAATCTCCCACTTTGCCGCAGTCAGAGTGGGCTGAGTCAACATGCCTTCATGCACAATTGCTGCTTCTAGCGGATCACTGGCTTGGTGCAGAAATCAGAGACTTGCTTGTTAGTTGGAGTAAACTACACCTTGATAATACCCTCCTGCACCATATGCCTGATGAAGTGATATGCGATGTCAATGTGCTTGGTGCGTGCATGGTGCTCAGGGTTCTTGGCGAGTGCGATTCCGCTCTGGTTGTCAAGGCGCATAGGAACTGGAACTGCTGTACTCCCACTCATCTCTGCCATGAGACGCTGAAGCCAAACTACTTCCTTGGCTCCAAAGCTGAGAGAGACGTACTCAGATTCTGTGCTCGAGGTGGCCACGACCACTTGCCGCTTACTGCACCAGCTGATGGCACCTCCATTCATGAGAAACACTTGTCCAGAGATGGACTTGCGGTTCTCAGGATTTGAAGCCCAATCTCCATCTGTGTACCCGATGATGCTGTTATCGTTAACGTTGTAGGTGATGCCGACGTTGATGGTTCAAGCAAGGTAGCGGAAGATCCGCTTAACTGCCTTCTGTTGCTCAGGTCTGGGGTTTGCCATGTGCTGGCTCACAGCGCTAACAGCCTGTGCGAGATCCGGCCTGGTTGACACCATTAGGCAGATGAGGCTGCCGACGGCGCTCTCGTACTTCTGCCGCTCAGCTGAATTTGCTTCTCCATTGAAGCTCACGAGGTACTGCCCCGTCTCCAGTGTCGTTTCGATGGGTTTTGCCGCTGCCATGCAAAACCGCTACAAAACATCCTTGATGTAGCGGCTTTGCTGAAGTGAGAGAGAGCGTGACGTGCGGTCACGCATGATCTGGATACCGAGGAAGCATGATGCCTCCCCGAGATCAGACATCTGGAAACGATCCTACACGGCTTCCTTGAACTCCTACAACGCAGACATGGTGTTGGAAAGGACGAGCATGTCATCCACATAGACGATGATGATGAGCACCTCATGACAATGCTTCCAGCAATAGACGTTGTAGTCACACTCACTGCGCTCAAACCCCATGTACTACAACACCGCATCCAACTTGTGATTCCAAGCACGTGACGCTTGCTTGAGGCTGTACAGCGACTTTTGCAGCTTGCAAACCAAGTACTCTTGGCCATCCATGACGAACCTTTCCGGCTGCTCCATGTAGATCTCCTCCTCCAAGTCACCATTTAAGAATGCCGTCTTGACATCAGTTGTTGCATAAGTGAGGAGCGTGCATAGGGAGGAAAACATTGCAACAGGGGCAAAACTTTGTGTATAGTCGATGCCCTCTTGCTGCGAGTAGCCATTGGCGACCAGCCTTGCCTTGTACTTTTCCAGGTTACCATTTGCTTCCCGCTTCTTCTTGAACACCTTCTTGCACTTGATCACCAGGTGGACGCTCAGTCAGCTCCAACGTGCCGTTGTCCAGTTGCGACTGTATCTCTTGCTGCAGGGCTTGCGCCCAATCTCCTGCATCCGATGCAGCCATGGCCTCCTTGTATGGTGTTGGCTTATGTCTATCTGCTGCAACTACAACGTTCATCAGTTCTGGTTTCTGCAGCATCCAGAAATGGCTGCGCTCACCAGGTTTCTAACGCACCCTAAGAGGGTACCTGTGACCTGGTACTGGAGCGTTAGCGGGCGGCTAGGGTACTGCTGCTGGCACAACTGCTGCTACTGGTGGTGCTAAATCTCCCTCCTCTGCTTCTGCGGATGAGGCTGTTGTATCTACTACATCAGACATGGAAGAGTAGAGTGATTCTCCTACTATCAAAGTAGGGGAAGGATCGGGAGAGACTGGGTCCGCTGCTGGTTCTGCTGCCTCTTCACAGACAATGTTGGTGCCGATGACGTTGCTCTTGTTGAAGACGACATCCCTGGAGATGATGACGTAGCCTGTATCCCTCTCGTAGAGGCGATAGGCCTTGCTTGCCACGTCGTAGCCAATCATCAGCATCTACGCACTCTTTGCGTCCTATTTCTGCCGCTTCTCCTTGTGCACGTGCATGTGCGCCAGGCTGCGAAATGCTCAGAGATGACCCACGCTCCGTTTCTTGCCAAACCACGCCTCATACGGTGTCATTTGCTCCAGTACCTTAGTTGGACTACGGTTCTTGATGTAGACCACAGTGCTTACGGCTTCAGCTCAGAAGTCATAGGTCAGCCGAGCGGCGTCCAGCATGGAAAGTGCCGACTCCACAATGGTACGGTTGGCGCGTTTTGCTACGGCGTTCTGCTGCGGCGAGTACGGCACGGTATACTACGCCTTGATGCCAGCTGCTCTGAGATAGTCCTGGAACTCTTTGCTTAGATACTCTCCACCGCGATCGCTACGCAGTGCCTTGATCTTCTTACCAGTCTGGTTCTCCACCATGGCCCCAAAATCCTTGAACCTGTCAAAGCACTGGTCCTTGGAAGGAAGTACACAGCATTGTAACGGCTGAAATCATCAATGAAGGTCAGGAAATACCTAGAGCCGCCAAAGCTCTGGGTCTGCATCGGTATGCACAAGTCCGTGTGGACTAGCTCCAATACCTAATTTGCACACTCCCCTCCTCCAGAGAATGCCTCCTGGTGCTGCTTCCCCTCCAAACATCTGATGCACAACTGCTGCTCAAAGTTAGAGATGGTAGGCAGGTCACGTACCATCCGCTTTGCTTGAAGCTGCTGCAAAGCGCGCATGCCGATGTGACCGTAGCACACATGCCAGATCTCGCCATCTGTCGCCTGCACCACTGCTGCAAGACTCTGCTGATGCGGGATCTTGGTCGCCACGAGCAGGCGGTACATGTCACCGTCCTTCACCGACCTGGCCAATTCCTCTTGTATCCTTGATGAGGATATAGCCATAGTCATCATCAAGGACGATGTGTAGTCCTGTGTTTGTAAGAGAGAAGACTGAGAGGAGGTTGAAGGCAGCATGAGGTACATACAGCACGCCATGGAAAACTCCCACTTCAATGCCACGTGGGGTCTCCAACCACATCTCCACAATTCTAATCCCCTCAGCATACACCACCCGATCATCACCCATAGCGATAGGACGGGGAGGGATGGACAGCAGCTATGTAAACTACTCCTTGTGATATATGAGGCGATTGGTATACCCTGAGTCCTAATACCATGCGAGATTTGCCTTCTCCACCTACGACATATCAGACTTCGCCATGAAGAGACGGTCGCGTATCTCTTTGGCAATATTCATGTTCCCAAAGTGGCTCACACCAGCCTGGTTTTAGTGTTGCTGCTATTGCTGCTTCTGCTGCTACTGCTGCTGCTGATGCTGCTGTGACTGCTGCTGCTGCTTCTTTTGCTCCTACTGCTGCGATAACTGCTGCTGCTGTTGCTCCTTCTGGTCCCTCTTGAGCTTGAACCACTCCTTTTTGTTGTGTCCCTCTTTCAGGCAGTAGTGACATTTGCCTTTCTTTCTGCGTTTCTGCTGCCCAGACTGTTGCTGCTGTTACTGCTTGCGTGAGCTCGTGGCCACAAATGTAATTTCACTACTGCCACTGCCATTGCGCTTTGCTGCATTCCGACGTAATTCCACCTGCACCAGGTGTGTGCAGATGAAGTCAAGGTCGAGAGTTAGCTGGCACTCTAGCGTCTCTCGCACTGTATCGTAGATGGTTGGGAGTCCCCTAAACAAGAGGAGGATGAAGCGCGTCTCTTCCACAGGGTTACTGGCTCTCAGCTGCTTCGCCAGCTCCTTTGCCCTGTCCAGATACGCCTCCATCCCTTCACCACCTTGCATTTTCAGCACCATCATCTTTTCCTCCAAAAGCATGAGGAATGCAGGATCCTTGCTCTCATATTCTTGCACAACATATCCCACCCCTCCTTGTAGTAGCCTTGTCACTCAAGTACTGATAATGCGGATTGGAGATGGTGTTAACGCAACCTGTAGGCCTGCCTGTCCTTCTTCCACTCCTCATACGCCGCTCGTATAACTGCAGAAGAACCCGCTTTAGCTGCACCCTTTTGCGGCATCTTTCCCGCCACCACCTGCACTGCGGTAATGCCTTTTGCCTATGGAACTAGAGCCGGCTCGACGCCGCTCACCACCTCCTATAAGCCCCTTTCCTCTAAAAGGAGGCGGGTACGGATCTTCCAAAATATGAAGTTGGCGCGTCCCTCCGGCCTCTCCAAAGGCTGGGATGCTGTTACAAGGCCAGATAATGCCATTTTGAGCCTTGGTGATGCTAAGTGCTGCCCTAGGATGGCCGCGCTACCCCTGCTTCTTCTGCTGCTTGTGCCAGAACTCCGTCTGACAGATAATGGACTGTAGATGCCAGGAGACTGAGAATTTGGATAAATTGAGCCCACCACTAGAAATTTCTGCTCAAACCTTTCAGATTGACCCATAAAAGAGGGTCATTCACATCAGATTTTAAAAGATATGTCCTCTTGAAAACAAGGTATGCTTTTGCTCCTACTCCAAGTCAAACCAGCCAGCTTGTAAACGGCGTTTCTCCCAAACAAATCAATGGAATGCAAATATTTTTGCACTAATGTAACGCATAGGAAAAATACTACAATTCACATGTGCCAGTTTTTAAATTTGATAAAAGAAACAAGAGAGTTATGGTCATCACAAGGCGACAGTCTTACTCATAGAGAAGAGTGCAGCCCTGGACGACCTTGTCTTGAGCATAATACTCAATCTGAACGTTGGATCTTCGTGATTTTGGACTCGTTTGAAAGTTTGTCTCTTGAACTTGAAGATGTAGTGGTCAATTATCAAATTTGGTGAAGGTTTGACTCCAACCTGTCACTCTCAAAGTGACAACCTGTGCTGGCTGAAAGTGGCAAAACTTGGCTATGATACCAAATATTGAATCTGGAGGAGAGAGGGAGCATTGGAGCAATGAGCATGTATGATTGGAAGGGAATCACTTGTGCTGAAGAATGATTGTTCAATCACTCAAAATGATGGAGTACATATAGAGCTAGAGCTTGGGCAAGTCAACCCTCTCACAAGCCATACCACGTGGCCATGGAGGCTAAGGCTCACACACTAGAGTCCATAATCTCACACAAGGGGGGAAATCAGCTTAGCAATCAGGCTGACCACTCACACACGACCTAGAGAGCTAGAGAATGCTCTCATGGCATATTCCTAGTCGTCACATAACCCACATACCCATGGAGAATCGCCATGTGTCCATGGCTAGTACACAAGGATCTCACCTCACCTAAAAATAAAGAGATGTCCTTCCAGTCCCACATGCTCGCAGCTCCAAGGCTCCCTCTCTCTTTATTCTTAGGTGAGGTGAGATCCTTGTGTACTAGCCATGGACACATGGCGATTCTCCATGGGTTTGTGGGTTATGTGACCACTAGGAGTATACCATGAGAGCATTATCTAGCTCTCTAGGTCTTGTCTGAGTTGTCAGCCTGATTGCTAGGCTGATTTCCTCCCTTGTGTGAGATTATGGACTCTAGTGTGTGAGCCTTAGCCTCCATGGCTAAGTGGTGTGGCTGAGAGGGCTGACTTGCCCAAGCTCTAGCTCTATATGTACTCTATCATTTTGAGTGATTCAATAACCATTCTTTAGCACAAGTGATGCCCTTCCAGTCCCACATGCTCGCAGCTCCAAGGCTCCCTCTCTCCTCCAGATCCAAGAGAGGGAGCCTTGGAGCAGCGAGCATGTGTGATTGGAAGGGCATCACTTGTGCTGAAGAATGGTTGTTCAATCACTCAAAATGATGGAGTACATATAGAGCTAGGCCTTGGGCAAATCAGCCCTCTCACAAGCCACACCACTTAGCCATGGAGGCTAAGGCTCACACACTAGAGTCCATAATCTCACACAAGGGAGGAAATCAGCCTAGCAATCAGGCTGACCACTCACACACGACCTAGAGAGCTAGAGAATGCTCTCATGGCACACTCCTAGTGGTCACATAACCCACAAACCCATGGAGAATCGCCATGTGTCCATGGCTAGCACACAAGGATCTCACATCACCTAAAAAATAAGGAGAGGTACCTTTATCCTAGTCAGCACACTCTGACAAGGCAATCCTAAGACCAAGGACCTTTTTGGATATTTCTCCCATCAGGTCTTGATCCTGGACCTCTTGCCTTTTTCTTTTCTGAGGCTAAGGCATGGAGCCATCACCCATGTCCACCCAGACATCGACGGTCCATGACCCCCAAAACTTCGAAAATTCATATCTCCCAATCCGACCGTTGGATCGGTCTCAAACTTGGGTCGTAGACATTTTGCCACCTGATCTTTCCAAAGGTGAAGTCGGATTGGTGATCGGAGCAGGCATCTGGTACCCTCCTGGAACTTGCTCCTGTGGACCTGAAACGGAGCCAGATGGCTCCTTTCCCAACAATCTCCCACTTTGCCGCAGTCAGAGTGGGCTGAGTCCACATGCCTTTATGCAGAATTGCTGCTTCTCACGGGTCACTGGCTTGGTGCAGAAATCAGCAACCTGCTTGCTGGTTGGAGTAAACTCCAGCTTGATAGCACCCTCTTGCACCATGTACCTGATGAAATGATATGCGATGTCAATGTGCTTGGTGCGTGCATGGTGCTCAGGATTCTTGGCGAGTGCGATTGCGCTCTGGTTGTCGACGCGCACAGGAACTGGAACTGCTGCACTCCCACTCATCTCTGCCATGAGACGTTGGAGCCAAACTGCTTCCTTGGCTCCAAAGCTGAGAGATACGTTCTCAGCTTCTGTACTTGAGGTGGCCACGACCACCTGCCGCTTGCTGTACCAACTGATGGCCCCACCATTCATGAGGAACACATGTCCAGAGATGGACTTGCGGTCCTCAGGGTTTGAAGCCCAATCTACGTCTGTGTAGCCGATGATGCTGTTGTCATTGCCATTGTAGGTGATGCCGATGTTGATGGTTCCAGCAAGATAGCGGAAGATCCGCTTCACTGCCTTCTGGTGCTCCGGTCCGGGATTAGCCATGTGCTGGCTCACAGCGCTCACAGCCTGTGCGAGGTCCGGCCTGGTTGCCACCATCAGGTACATGAGACTGCCGACGGCGCTCTGGTACTTCTGCCGCTTAGCTGCATTTGCTTCTCCATTGAAGCTCACGAGGTACTGCCGCGTTTCCAGCGGCGTGCCGATGGATTTTGCCTCTGCCATGCCAAACCGCTGCAAAACATCCTTGATGTAGCGGCTCTGCTGCAGCGAGAGAGAGCGTGACTTGTGGTCACGCGTGATCTGGATACCGAGGAAGTATGATGCTTCCCCGAGATCAGACATCTGGAAGCGCTCCTGCATGGCTTCCTTGAACTCCTGCAGTGCAGACATGCTGTTGGAAAGGAGGAGCATGTCATCCACATAGACAATGATGATGAGGATCTCATGCTCATGCTGCCAGCGATACACGCTGTAGTCACACTCGCTGCCCTCAAACCCCATGCACTGCAACGCCACATCCAACTTCTGGTTCCAAGCACGCGACGCTTGCTTGAGGCCGTACAGCGACTTCTGCAGCTTGCAGACCAGGTGCTCCTGGCCATCCATGACGAACCCCTCCGGCTGCTCCATGTAGATCTCCTCCTCCAAGTCACCATTCAAGAATGCCGTCTTGACATCCATGTGGTGAACCTCGAAGTCCTCAGCTGCTGCATAAGAGAGGAGCGTGCGCACAGAAGCAAGCTTTGCAACAGGGGCAAAAGTTTCTGTGTAGTCGATGCCCTCCTGCTGCGAGTAGCCCTTGGCGACCAGCCTCGCCTTGTACTTTTCCAGGTTACCATCTGCTCCCCGCTTCTTCTTGAAGATCCACTTGCACTTGATCACCTTACGTCCTGGTGGACGTTCGGTCAGCTCCCACGTGCCGTTCTCCAGCTGCGACTGTATCTCCTGCTGCACGGCTTGCGCCCAATCTGCTGCATCCGGTGCAGCCATGGCCTCCTTGTATGACGTTGGCTCATCTGAATTTGCTGCAACTGCGACGTTCATCTGTTCTGGTTTCTGCAGCATCCAGAAATGGCCGCGCTCACCAGGCTTGTAACGCACCCTAAGAGGGTACCTGCGACCTGGTGCTGGAGCGTTAGCGGGTGGCCGGCGCGGTGCTGCTGGCACAACTGCTGCTGCTGGTGGTGCTACATCTCCCTCCTCTGCTTCTGCCGATGAGGCTGCCGTATCTGCAACATCAGACATGGGAGAGTAGAGTGATTCTCCTACTGTCACAGTAGACGAAGGATTGGGAGAAACTGGGTCAGGAAGAATTTCTGCTCCAATCGTCTCGTCAGCTGCTGGTTCTGCTGCCTCTTCACACACGATGTTGGTGCCGATGACGTTGCTCTCATTGAAGACGATATCCCTGGAGATGATGACGTGGCCTGTATCCCTCTCGTAGAGGCGATACGCCTTGCTTGCCACGTCGTAGCCAATCATCAGCATCTGCGCACTCTTCGCATCCCACTTTTGCCGCTTCTCTTTTGGCACGTGCATATGCGCCAAGCTGCCAAACGCGCGAAGATGACCCACGCTCGGCTTCTTGCCGAACCACGCCTGGTACGGCGTCATCTGCTCCAGGGCCTTGGTTGGACTGCGGTTCTTGATGTAGACCGCAGTGCTCACGGCTTCAGCCCTGAAGTCGTAGGTCAGCCGGGCCGCGTGCAGCATGGAGTGCGCCGACTCCACAATGGTACGATTGGCACGTTCTGCTATACCGTTCTGCTGCGGCGAGTATGGCGCGGTACGTTACGCCTTGATGCCAGCTGCTGCGAGGTAGTCTTGGAATTCCTTGCTCAGGTACTCTCCATCGCGGTCGCTGCGCAACGCCTTGATCTTCTTGCCTGATTGGTTCTCCACCACGGCCTTGAACTCCTTGAACCTGTCAAAGCACTGGTCCTTGGAGGAAAGGAAATACACAGCAGTGTAACGGCTGAAATCATCAATGAAGGTGAGAAAATACCTAGAGCCTCCAAAGCTCTGGGTCTGCATCGGTCCGCACAAGTCCGTGTGGACCAGCTCCAACACCTCTTTTGCACGCTCCCCTGCTCCAGAGAACGCCTCGCGGTGTTGCTTCCCCTCCAAACATCCGATGCATAACTGCTGCTCAAAGTTAGAGATGGTAGGCAGGTCACGCACCATCTGCTTTGTTTGAAGCTGCTGCAAGGCGCGCATGCCGATGTGGCCGTAGCGCGCATGTCAGATCTCACCATCTGTCGCCTGCACCACTGCTGCAAGACTNTCCTTCACCGACTTGGCCAACTCCTCTCCTGTTTCCTTGTTGAGGATGTAGCCATAGTCATCATCGAAGACAACGCGCAGTCCTGTGTTGGTGAGAGAGGACACTGAGAGAAGGTTGAACGCAGCATCAGGCACATACAGCACGCCATGGAAAACTCCCACTTCAATGCCACGCGGGGTCTCCAACCACATCTCCACAATCCCAATCCCCTCAGCATACACCACCCGATCATCACCCAAAGCAATCGGCCGAGGAGGAATGGAGAGCAGCTGTGTGAACCACTCCTTGTGGTGCGTCAGACTCTTGGTACACCCCGAGTCCTTGTACCACCCCAGATCCGCCTTTTCCTTCTGCGACATGTCAGACTTCGCCATGAAGAGGCGGTCGCGCACCTCCTTGGCGACGTTCATGTTGCCAAAATGGCGCACGCTAGTCTGGTTCTGCTGCGGCTGCTGCTGCTGGCATTGTGGAGATTGCAACTTTTGCTGTGACTGCTGCTGCTGTTGTTGTGGAGATTGCAACTTTTGCTGCTGCTGCTGCTGCTGCTGCTCTTTCTGGTCCTTCTTGAACTTGAAGCACTCTTTCTTGTAGTGCCCCTCTTTCTGGCAATAGTGGCACTTGCCTTTCTTCTTGCCTCTCTGCTTCCCGGACTGCTGCTGCTGCTGGTTGCGTGAGCCCATGGCCATGAAAGCTGCTTCACTGCTGTTGTCGCCATTGCGCTTTGCCGCATTGCGACGCAATTCCACCTGCACTAGGTGTGTGCAGATGAAGTCGAGGTCGAGAGTTGGCTGGCACTCCAGCGTCTCTCGTACCGTGTCGTAGCTGGTTGGGAGTCCCCTCAGCAAGAGGAGGATGAAGCGCGTCTCTTCCACAGGATTGCCGGCCGCTCTCAGCTGCTTCGCCAGCTCCTTTGCCCTGTCCAGATACGCCTCCATCCCTTCACCACCCTGCATTTTTAGCGCCATCATCTTTTCCTCCAAAAGCATGAGGAATGCAGGATCCTTGCTCTCATACTTCTTGCAGAACGTGTTCCACCCCTCCTTTGCAGTAGCCTTGTCACTCACGTACTGAAGATGCGGGTTGGAGATGGTGTTAACAAGCAACCTGTAGGCCTGCCTGTCCTTCTTCTTCCACTCCTCGTACGTCGCTGGTACAGCTGCAGAAGAACCCGCATCAGCTGCACCCTTTTGCGGCGTCTTCCCCGCCACCACCTGCGCTGCGGTGATGCCTTTTGCCTGTGGAACTCGAGCCGGCTCGTCGCCGCTCACCACCTCCCACAAGCCCCTCTCCTCCAAAAGGAGGCGGGTACGGATCTTCCAAAACGTGAAATTGGCACGTCCCTCCAGCCTCTCCAAAGGCTGGGCTGCTGTCACAATGCTAGCTGCTGCCATTTTGAGCCCTGGTGATGCTCAGCGCTGCCCTTGGATGGCGGCGCTACCACTGCTTCTGCTGCTGCTTCTGCCAGAAATCTGTCTGACAGAAAATGGACTGTAGGTGCCAGCAGACTAGGAATTCTGAAAACTTGAGCCCACCACTGGAAAATTCAGCTCAAAACCTTTCAGAGCGACCCATAAAACAGGGTCATCAACAGGGGATTTTGAAAGATATGCCCTCTTGAAAACAGGGTATGCTTCTGCTCCTACTCCAACTCAGACCAGCCAGTTTGTAAATGGCGTTTCTCCCAAACGAATCAATGGAATGTAAATATTTTTCCAACAATGAAAAGCTTAGGAAAAATACTACAATTCGCATGTGCCACTTTTAAAATTTGACAAACAAATGAGAGAGTTATGGTCATCACAAGGCGACAGTCTTACTCATAGAGAAGAGTGTAGCCCTGGCCGACCTCGTTTTGAGCATAACTCTCAATCCGACCGTTGGATCTTCGCGATTTTTCGCTCGTTGAAAAGCTTGTCTCTTGAACTTGAAGATCCAGTGGTCGATTATCAAATCTGGTGAAGGTTTCACCCTGACCCGTCACTCTCAAAGTGACGGCCTGTGCTGGCTGGAAGTGGCAGAACTTGGCTCTGATACCAAATGTTGGATCTTGAGGACAGACGGAGCCTTGGAGCAGCGAGCATGTGTGATTGGAAGGGCATCACTTGTGCTGAAGAATATTTGTTCAATCACTCAAAATGATGGAGTACATATAGAGCTAGAGCTTGGGCAAGTCAGCCCTCTCACAAGCCACACCACTTAGCCATGGAGGCTAAGGCTCACACACTAGAGTCCATAATCTCACACAAGGGAGGAAATCAGCCTAGCAATCGGGCTGACCACTCACACACAACCTAGAGAGCTAGAGAATGCTCTCATGGCACACTCCTAGTGGTCACATAATCCACAAACCCATGGAGAATCGCCATGTGTCCATGGCTAGCACACAAGGATCTCATCTCACCTAAAAAGTAAGGAGAGGTACCTTTATCCTAGTCAGCACACTCTGACAAGGGATTCCTAAGACCAAGGACCTTTTTGGATATTTCTCCCATCAGGTCTTGATCCTGGACCTCTTGCCTTTTTCTTTTCCCAGGCTAAGGCATGGAGCCATCACCCATGCCCGTCCAGACATCGACGGTCCATGACCCCCGAAACTTTGAAAATTCATATCTCCCAATCCGACCGTTGGATTGGTCTCAAACTTGGGCCGTAGATATTTTGCTACCTGATGTTTCCAATGGTGAAGTCGGATCGGCGATCGGAGCAGGCATTTGGTACTTTCCTAGAACTTGCTCCTGTGGACCTGAAACTGAGCCAGATGGCTCCTTTCCCAACAGGAGGGAGATGTAGCACCACCAGTCGAAGCAGTTGTGCCAGCCGCACCGCATCAGCCGCCTGCTAACGCTCCAGCACCAGGTCGGAGGTACCCTCTCAGGGTGCGTTACAAGCCTGGTAAGCGCGGCCATTTCTGGATGCTGCAGAAACCAGAACAGATGAACGTTGCAGTAACAGCAGATTCAGATGAGCCAACGTCATACAAGGAGGCCATGGCTGCACCGGATGCAGCACATTGGGCGCAAGCCGTGTAGCAGGAGATACAGTTGCAAAAGGACAACGGTATATGGGAGCTGACTGAGCGTCCACCTGGACGTAAGATGATCAAGTTCAAGTGGGTGTTCAAGAAGAAGCGGGGAGCAGATGGTAACCTTGAAAAGTACAACACGAGGCTGGTCGCCAAGGGCTACTTGCAGCAGGAGGGCTGTTGGAACTTGAGGAGAGAGGGAGCCTTGGAGCAGCGAGCATGTGTGATTGGAAGGGCATCACTTGTGCTGAAGAATGGTTGTTCAATCACTCAAAATAATGGAGTACATATAGAGCTAGAGCTTGGGCAAGTCAGCCCTCTCACAAGCCACACCACTTAGCCATGGAGGCTAAGGCTTACACACTAGAGTCCATAATCTCACACAAGGGAGGAAATCAGCCTAGCAATCAGGCTGACCACTCACACACGACCTAGAGAGCTATAGAATGCTCTCATGGCACACTCCTAGTGGTCACATAATCCACAAACCCATGGAGAATCGCCATGTGTCCCTGGCTAGCACACAAGGATCTCATCTCACCTAAAAAGTAAGGAGAGGTACCTTTATCCTAGTCAGCACACTCTGACAAGGCAATCCTAAGACCAAGGACCTTTTTTGGATATTTCTCCCATCAGGTCTTGATCCTGGACCTCTTGCCTTTTTTTTTCTCAGGCTAAGGCATGGAGCCATCACCCATGCCCACCCAGACATCGACGGTCCATGACCCCCGAAACTTCGAAAATTCATATCTCTCAATCCGATCGTTGGATCGGTTCAAAACTTGGGCCGTAGACATTTTGCCACCTGATCTTTCCAATGTAGAAGTCGGATTAGCAATCGAAGCAGGCATGTGGTACTTTCCTGGAACTTGCTCCTGTGGACCTGAAACTGAGCCAGATGGCTCCTTTCCCAACAGCTTTACCCATGGAGTATAGCCAAAGACCCTAAAGTCTAAGGCATGTAGCTTCTTCCCTAATTAAGCCTCGTGTGGAGTCCTGAGCTGCTTCTCTTGCTGCTTCTTACCACACCTTCCAAGCAAGGCTGCCGCATTGAGATTCACAAGGTAGCAAGCAATTCTTGCAGCTTGAGCCTAGAAGCAAGTTCGGAGTTTTGCGTTGTAGAGCATGTTTCGTGTCATGGGGAGGATAGTCTGGTTCATCCGTTCAAGAACGCCATTACTCTAGGGGGTGTAAGGTGTGGTGATGTGGTTGTTGATGTCGTGTTGGTTCAACAAGCCTTTGTACGCCTCGTACTTACCACCATTGTCTGTGCATAATACCTTGACCTTCTTGCTTGTCTGTCGCTCTACCATCGCAAAAAAATCTTCCAGCTTCTCCTTCACCTCTTCCTTTGTCTTGAGGAAGTAGATCGATATCTTGCAACTGTCGGAAAAGGAGTCATCCGGCTCCGTTTCAGGTCCACAGGAACAACTTCAAGGAAAGTACCAGTTGCTTGCTCCGATCATCGATGTGAGATCACCATGGGAAAGATCAGGTGGCTAAATCTCCACGGTCCAAGTTTGAGACCGATCTCAAATTCGGATAAGGAGATGTGAATTTTCAAAGGTTTTGGGGTCATCAATCGCCGATATCTAGGTGACCATGGGCGATGGCTCCATGCCTTAGCATGAGAAAAGAAAAAAACAAGAGGTTTAGGGTCAAGAACTGATGGGAGAAACATTTAAAAAGGTCCTAGATTCTTGGGTTGTCTTTTCCGAGTGTCTTGACTAGGAAAAGAATACCTCTCCTTACTTTTGCATTGAGGTAAGATCCTTGTGTGCTAGCCATGGACACATGGCGACTCTCCATGGGATTGTGGCTTATGTGACCACTATGAGGGTGCCATGAGAGTATTTTCTAGCTCTCTATGTCGTGTGTGAGTGGTCTGCGTGATTGCTTGGCTGATTTCCTCCCTTGTGTGAGATTGTGGACTCTAGTGTGGATTTCTTAGCCTCCATGGCTCAGTAGTGTAGCTTGTGAGAGGGCTGACTTGTCCAAGCTCAAGTTCTATATGTACTCTATCAATTTGAGTGATTCAATGACCATTGTCCAGCACAAGTGATGCCCTTCCAGTCCCGTAGGCTCACTGCTCCAAGGCTCCCTCTCTCCTCCCGTTCCAACACTTGGAATCAGAGCCAAGTTCTGCCACTTTCAGCCAGCACATACCGTCACTTTGCGAGTGACGGTTTTGGGTGAAATTTTCACTAAATTTAAAAATCGACCACTTGATCTTCTAATTCAAGAATCAAGCTTTCCAACGAGTCCAAGATTGCTAAGATCCAACAGTTGAAATGAGAATATTGTTCAGAATGAGGTCCGTCAGGGCTACACTCTTCTCTTTGAATAAGACTGTCGCCTTGTAGTGATCATAACTCTCTTGTTTCTTTGTCAAATATAAGAAGTAGCAGATACTTATTGAAGTATTTTTCCTAAGCTTTCTGTTGGTGCAAAAATATTTGCATTCTATTCGTATGTTTTGGAGAAACACCGTTTACAAGCTGGCTGGTGTGAGCTGGAATAGGAGGAACAGCATACCCTGTTTCCAAAAGGTTATATCTTTGCAAATCCCATGTAAATGATGTTCTTTGGTAGGTCTGTTTTTCCAAATTCTTAGTCTGCAGGCCTCTATAGTCCCTTTTCTGTTTGACAGATTTCTGGCAAAAGCAGCACCAGAATCAGGGGTAGCACTCCCACTCAAGGGCAACGCTGAGCATTACGAAAGCTTTAAAATGGCAGCAATAGGCGTGGTAACAGCAGCCCAGCCCTACGAGATACAAGAAGGACGTGCAACCTTTACATTTTAGAAGATTTGTATCTGCCTCCTCTTGGAGGAGAGGGGCTTGTGGGAGGTGGTGAGCGGTGATGAGTGCGCTCCGCCTCCACAGGCAAAAGGCATCACTACAGCAAAGGTAGTGGCGAAAGAGACGCTGTAGAAAGGTGCACGATATGCAAGTTCATCTTCAACTGCAACGGTGGTATATAAGGAGTGGAAGAAGAAGGTTAGGCAGGCCTACGAAATGCTTGTCAACACCATCTTCAATCCGCATCTTCAGTACGTGAGTAACAAGACTACTGCAAAATAGGGCTGGGATACGTTATGCAAAAAGTATAAGAACAAGGATCCTATATTCCTCATGCTTTTGAAGGAGAAGATGATGGCCGTAAAAAAACAGGGTGGTGAAGGGATGGAGGCATACTTGGACAGGGTAAAGGAACTGGCGAAGCTGCTGAAAGGAACCGGCAATCCTATGGAAGAAACAGTCTTCGTCTTCCTCTTGCTGAGAGGACGCCCAACGGGCTATGATATGGTGCGAGAGACGTAGGACTCCCAGGCGACTCTCGTCCTTGACTTCATTTGAATGCACCTAGTATATGTAGAACTGCGTCACAATGCATCAAAGCGCAATGGCGACAATAGCAGCAGTGAAGCAACTTTCACGTCATAAACTCATGCAACCAGCAGGAGCAGCAGTGAGGGCAGCAGAGAGTCAATAAGAGGGGCAAGTGCTAATCTTACCAAAAAGAGCGGCACTACAAGAAAGACTGTACGTAGAACTGCGTCACAATACAACAAAGTGCAGTGCGATAGCAGCAGTAGTGAAGCAGCTTTCATGACCATGGGCTCATGGAACTAGCATCAACAGCAGTCTGGGCAATAGAAAGGCAAGAAGAAAGGCAAGTCCCACCGCGCCATACTCGTTCCAGCAGAATGGCGTAGTAGAACACGCTAATGGCACCATCGTTGAGTCCGCGCGCTCCATGCTGCACGGGACTGGGCTCATTTACGACTTTTGGGCGTAAGCAGTGAGCGTCCACCTGGACGCAAGGTAATCAAGTATAAGTGGGTATTCAAGAAGAAGAGGGGCGTAGATCGCAACCTCTAAAGTTACAAGGCGAGGCTGGTCGCCAAGGCCTACTCGCAGTAGGAGGGTATCGATTACACGGAAACCTTCGCCCCTGTTGCCAAGTTTGTCTCTATGCGTACGCTCCTTTCCTATACAATAGCATAGGACTTTGAGTTCCACCACATGGACGTCAAGATGGCATTCCTGAACGGTCACCTAGAGGAGGAGATTTACATGGAAAAGCTAGAGGAGTTCGTTATGGATGGCCAAGATCACCTGGTTTGCAGGCTGTAGAAGTCGTTGTGCGACCTCAAGCAAGCCTCCCGTATTTCGAACCAGAAGTTGGATGCGGTATTGCAATGCATATGGTTTGAGCATAGTGGGTGTGACTACAGGATCTATCGCTGGCAGCAGGTGATGAGGTACTCATCATCATTGTCTATGTAGATGACATGCTCCTCCTTTCAAACAGCATGACTGCACTGCAGGACTTCAAGGAAGCCATGCAGGAACGCTTTGAGATGTCTGATCTCGGGAAGGCATCATACTTTCTCGGTATCCAGATCATGCATGACCGCAAATCACGGTCTCTCTCATTACAGCAGAGCCGCTACATCAAGGATGTCTTATAGTTGTTCGACATGGAAGAGGCAAAACCCATCGCCATGCCGTAGGAAACGCGGTAATACCTCGTTAGCTTCAATGGAGAAGCAGATGCATCTGCACGGCAGATGTACCATAACACCGTTGACAGCCTCATGTACGTGATGGTTGCAACCAGGCCGGATCTCGCATAGGCTGTTAGCACTATGAGCTAGCACATGGTGAACCTCGCACTTGAACACCAGAAGGCAATGAAGCGGGTCTTCCGCTACCTTGCTGGAATCATCCTATTTGGCATCACCTACAGTGACAACAATATCATCGGCTATACAGAGGCACATTGGGCTTCAAACGCTGAGGACCGCAAGTCCATCTGTGGACATGTGTTCCTCATGAATGGTAGACCCATAAGCTAGTGCAGCAAGCTGCAAGCACCTGCAAGTCGTCGTCGTCTCAAGCACGAAAGCTGAGTACGTCTTTTTGAGTTTTGAAACCAAGGAAGCAGTTTGGCTTCAACGTCTCATGGCGGAGGTAAGTGGGAGTACGGGTGTTCCAGTTCCTGTGCGAGTCGAGAACCAGAGCGCAATCGCACTTGCCTAGACTCAGCACCATGCACGCACCAAGCACATTGACATCGCACATAACTTCATCAGGCACATGGTGCTAGAAGGTGCTATCAAGTTGGAGTTTACTCTTACCAGCAAGCGGGTCACTGATTTCTGCACCAAGCCAGTGACCGGTGAGAAACAGCAGTTGTGCATGAAAGCATGTGGATTCAGCCCACTCTGACCACGGCAAAGTGGGAGATTCTTGGGAAAGGAGTCATCCGGCTTGATTTCAGATCCACAAGAGGAGCAAGTTCTAGGAAACTACCAGATGCTTGCTCCGATCGTTGATCCGACTTCTTCATTCATAAGATCAGGTGGTAAAACATTCACGGCCCAAGTTTGAGTCCGATCCAATAGTCGGATTGGGATATATGAATTTTCGAAGTTTTTACGGTCATTGACTGTCGATATCCAAGTGACCATGGACGATAGCTCCATGCCTTAGCGTGAGAAAAGAAAAAGGCAAGAGGTCCAGGGTCAAGACCTCATGGACGAAATATCCAAAAAGGTCCTAGATTTTTGGGTTACCTTGTCAGAGTGTGCTGACTAGGAGAAAGGTACCTCTCCTTACTTTTTAGGTGAGCTGAGATCCTTGTGTGCTAGCCATGGACACATGGCGATTCTCCATGGGATTCTGGGTTATGTAACCACTAGGAGTGTGCCATGAGAGCATTTTCTAGCCCTCTTGATTGTGTGTGAGTGGTCAGCCTGATTCCTAGGCTGATTTCCTCTCTTGTATGAGATTATGGACTCTAGTGTCTGAGCTTTAGCCTCCATGGCTAAGTAGTGTGATGTATTAGAGGGCTGACTTGTCCAAGCTCTAGCTCTATATGTACTCCATCATTTTGAGTGATTCAATAACCATTCTTCACCATAAGTGATACCCTTCCATTCCCACATGCTTGCTACTCCACGGCTCCCTCTCCTCTCCAGTTCCAACAGCAACTGTGGTTATCGATGAAGGTTTAAGAATACTTATTGCCGCCGTTCGAAGGGGTACAAAATGGTCTGCACATGTCAAGGTGACTCACGTCTAAGATTGGTGTCGCACGTTGCCCATTACGTAGAAAGGGCTTTGTTTTTGCCTTGCCTTGGAGGCATGGCTCACATGACTTCTTGTTCTTTCCCTCATCCTTGGCCTTGCATCCCTCCATCCAATGAAGCACTTCGTGTTGCTGCATAGCTTGCATTGTGCTATCTGCCACATTGCCAAGCCGCCTCTGTCACAGCTCAGCATCTTTGTCGATGGAGTTGGCCGCCTTGGAGACGGCTTGAGGTACAACATCAGGCTTTGGAGACTTGGCCTCTTCATAGCGACCTATAACTCATTTGTACTCTCAAGGGGTTTGGTCTGTAGCACGTAGATCCCATGAACTCGTGGGAGTTATAGGACAAGACACTCGTTGGGATAGGAGATATTGATATCCTTGTTTTTGACAATCATGGCCTCTTCCTGTATGAAGACGACCGTCATGTCGTTGTCCGTGATTTCGGACACTGACAAGAGGTTTGTTGCGAAAGACGGCATGTAGACGAAGTTCTCTAGCTTCAAGTCTTTTTCAACACTATTCACGTTGATGCTGATCAAGTTATCTCCCTCCTTTTCCACATGGACATGGCTGCCGTTGGCATACTTGAAACAAAATTCAGTGTTTCCGATGGAGATGAACCCATCCTTCTCCCTTAAAGAGTGGTGGTTCGTGCCAGAGTTGAGCCCGTAGGCTCCACACTTGAGCAGTACCATTCTCTTAGTTGCTGGAAACCTCTGAACAATCATGTTTGTCAACTCCTTCTTATCCTTTCCTTTGCCCTCATATCTAGAACCATGATTTGCGCCTTCTTTCTTGCGAGCCCTACACTCCCGTGTCCAATGCGTAGGCTTGCCACAGTTATGGCACTTCCCAGGACGCTTTGAACTCTTTTAACCGCCAGCATTGCCTTTTCCTCTAGTGCCACCTATGCTGCTGCTCTGAGCAGAAGAGGAATTCTTGCCGCAACCAGCGTACTATGCAGCATAGACTGAAATGTTACCCTCACTACCGTTGCAACGCATGGCCACGTACTCAGACACTGCCTCATACGCCAAATCCTCCTCCCTCCAGTAGCCAAAGACGGTGATCAGAGGACCGTAGCTTTCAGGTACCGCCAGGAGGAGGATCATGGCTTGCATGTAATGGTTGGATGCAAGACTACACACAAGGTGTGCACGTTCTGGGAACAAGCAGTTGGAAAGCTCATCAGGAGCCGAGATGTTGAGCTTAAAGAAAGGATGCTTGGCAAGGAAGAGTTCTGGATCTAGCCATACTTCCAAATCAGGAGAGAATGTTGTGTTGCTTGAGTCTGGTGATCAGGCACCTAAGTATTGGCAGATGGTACCGATAAAGGATGGTGATACAGGGAGAGTGGCTGTGCAGGGTGACACAACAAAAATCTTTTAGACAAAGTTTCAATCGTCTAAGGCTTTTGAGTCAACCTTTAGGAATATTGGCTCTTCCTCGAACAACGGATCACAGCCAGTGTAAGAGGAACACAAGCTAAGCCTTGTTGGAGAAGAAGCCATCCGGCTCAGTTTCTGGTCCACAAGAGCAAGTTCCACGAAACTACCATATACGTACTATGATTGTTAATCTGACTTCTTCCTTGGAAAGATCAGGTGGCAAAATGTCTACTGTTCAAGTTTGAGGCCGATCCTTAGATGAGATAAGGAGATATGCATTTTTCAAAGTTTTTGGGGTCATGGAACGCGGATATCTTTGTGCCCATGGGCGATGGCTTCATGCTCGGGCCTGAGAAAAGAAAAAGGCAAGAGGTCCAGTGTCACGACCTGGTGGGAAAAACATTAAAAAAGGTCCTAGATTCTTGGGTTTCTTTTTCAGAGTGTTCTGAATAGGAAAAAGGTACCTCTTTTTACTCTTGAGGTGAGGTGAGATCCTTGTGAGCTAGCCATGGACACATGGCGATTCTCCATAAGATTATGGGTTATGTGACTACTAGGAGTGTGCCAAGAAAGTATTCTCTAGCTCTCTAGGTCGTGTGTGAGTGGTCAACATTATTGCTAGGCTGATTCTCTCTCTTGTTTGAGATTATGGACTCCAGTGTGTGAGTCTTAGCCACACCACTAAACCTCCATGGCTAAGTCGTATGACTTGTGAGAGGACTGACTTGCTCAAGCTCTAGCTCTATATGTACTCCATCATTTTGAGTGATTTAACAACCATTCTTCAGCACAAGTAACGTCCTTCCAGTCCCACATGTTTGCTGCTCCAAGGTTCCTTCTCTCTTCGAGTTCCTATACTTGGTATCAGAGCCAAGTTTTGCCACTTGAAGCCAATAATGGCCATCACTTTGAGAGTTACAGGTTAGGATAAAACCTTCACCAAATTTGATAATCGACCACTTCATCTTTACATTGAAGAGACAAGGTTTCTTGACGAGCTCAAAATTGCGAAGATCCAATGGTCCGATTAAGAGTTATGCTCAAAACAAGGTCGGCCGGGACTACACTATTCCCTCTAGGTAAGACTGTCGCCTTGTGATGACCATAACTCTTGTTTCTTTCTCAGATTTGAAAAGAAGCACATGTAAATCAAAGAATTTTTCCTAAGCTCTACATTAAGCAAAAGCATTTGCATTCCTTGAGTACGTTTAGGGAAAATCCTGTTTACAAGGTGGCTGGTGTGGGCTGGAGAGGGAGCAGTATCCCGTATTGATTACCGTGTTCTATGGGTGGATCAGAAATGTTCTGAGCTGACTTTCCCCGTGGTGGGCTAATTTTTTCCAAATTCCTAGTTTTCTGGCCTCTACTATCCATTTTCTGTCAGATAGATTTGTGGTAAAAGGAGCAGCAGATGCAGGGGTAGTGCCGCCATACAACGGCCGTGCTCAGCATCACCAAAGCTAAAAATGGCAGCAACAGGCGTGCTAAGAGCAGCCTAGCTCTCGGAGAGGCCTGAACGATGTACCAACTTCACGTTTTGAAAGATCCGTACCCGCCTCCTTTTGGAGGAGAGGGGCTTGTGGAAGGCAGTGAGCGGCGACGAGCGCGCTCTGCCTCCATAGGTAAAAGGCATCACCGTAGCGATGGTGGTGGCGCGAAGATGCCGCAAAAAGGTGCACTACATGCAACTTCATCTACAATTGCAGCGGTGTCATATGAGGAGTGGAAGAAGAAGGACAAGCACGCCTATAAGCTGCTTGTCTAGACCATCTCCAACCCGCATGTTTAGTACCTAAGTGACATGGCTACAGCAAAGGAGGGGTGGGACACGTTGTGCAAGAAGTATGAGAGCAAGAACCTTGCATTCCTCATGCTTTGGGAGGAGAAGATGATGGCGTTGAAGATACAAGGATAGAGAAGGGATGGAGGTGTACTCGGACAGGGTAAAGGAGTTGGGGAAGTAGCTGAAAGCGGTCGGCGACCATGTGAAAGGAACGCGCTTCTACCTCCTCTTACTGAGGGGACTCCCAATGAGCTATCACACGGTGCAATAGACGTTGGAGTACTAGCCGAATGTCAACCTGGACTTCACGTGCACACACCTGGTGCAGGCAAAACTGCGTCACAATGCAGCAAAGCGTAATGGCGATAGTACGAACAGTGAAGCAACTTTTATGGTCATGGGCTCACGCAACGAGTAGCTATGGCAGGTCGGTCTGTAGAGAGGCAGAAAAAAGGCAAGTGTCACCATTGCTAAAAGTGGGGCACTACAAGAAAATTCAAGGAGGACTAGGAGCAGAAGCAACAGTAGCAAAAGTAGCAATCTCCATAGTAATAACAGCAGTAGTCACAGCAACGTCAGCAGCAGCAACAGCAACAAGACATTAAGACTGGTGTACAACATTTTGGCAACATGAACGTGGCCAAGGAGGTACGCGACCAACTCTTCATGACGAAGTCTGACATATCGCAGGCGGATATGAGTAATACAAGGGCTCAGGTTGTACCAAGAGCCTCACGTAACACAAGTTACGGTTTACGCAACAGCTATCCATTCCCTCCCGACCAATTTCTTTAGGTGATGATCGTGTGGTATATGCTGAGGGGATTAGGATTGTAAAGATGTGGCTGGAAACCATGCGTGGCATTGAAGTGGGAGTGTTCCATGACATACTATACGTACCTAATGCTGCGTTCAATCTTCTCTTAGTGTCCTATCTCACCAACCCAGGACTGCGAGTCATTTTTTAAAACGTCTGTGGCTACATCCTTAAGAAGGAAACATGAGAGGAGTTGGCCAAGTCGGTAAAGAAAAGTGACATGTACCGCCTGTTGAGGGTGACCAAGATCTCGCGCGAGCAGAGTCTTGCTATAGTGATTCAGGCCATAGATGGCACAATCTAGCATGCGTGGTACGGAGCAGATGGTGCGTGACTTGCCTGCCATCTCTAACTTTGGGCAGCAGTTATGCATGGACTATTTGGAGGTAATGGAGCTGGTCCACATAGCTTTGTGTGACCCAATGCAAACCAAGAGCTTTCGAGTCTCTAGGTGTTTTCTCACCTTCATTGATGATTTCAGCCGTTAAACTGCTGTATACTTTGTTTCCTCCAAGAATCAGTGTTTTGACAGGTTGAAGGAGTTAAAGGCAATGGTGGAAAACCACACTGGTAAGAAGATCAACGCGTTGTATAGCGACTGTGGCAGAGAGTTCCAGGGTAAGGAGTTTGAGCACTACCTCGCAGCAATAGGCATCAAGGCGCAACGCACTGCACCATACTCGCCGCACGAGATTGGTATTGCAGAACGCGCCAACTGTACCATCTTTATGTCTGCGCGCTCCATGTTTCACGCGGCTTGGCTCACCTAAAACTTTTGAACTGAAGCAGTGATCATTTTGGTGAACATCAAGAACAGCAGTCCTACCAAGGTGTTGGTGCAAATGACAACATACGAGGCGTCGTTTGACAAGAAGCGGAGCGTAGATCATCTTTGTGTGTTTGGCAGCTTGGCGCACATGCACGTGCCCAAGGACAAGAGGCAAAAGTGGGACGTGAAGAGCGCACAGATGCTGATGGTTATTGGATTTCAAGGAGAGAGAGAACCTTGGAACATCGAGCATGTAGGACTGAAAGGGCATCACTTGTGCTGGAGAATGGTTGTTGAATCACTCAAAATGTTAGAGTACATATAGAGCTAGACCTTGGCCAAATCAGCCCTCTCACAAGCCACACCACTTAGCCATGGAGGCTAAGGTTCACAGACTAGAATCCATAATATCACATAAGAGAGGAAATCAGCCTAGCAATCAGGCTGACGACTCACACACGACCTAGAGAGCTAGAAAAAACTTTCATGGCACACTCCTAGTGGTCACATAACCCACAAACCCATGGAGAATCGCCATGTGTCCATGGCTAGCACACAAGGATCTCACCTCACCTAAAAAGTAAGGAGAGGTACCTTTATCCTAGTCAGCACACTCTGACAAGGCAATCCTAAGACCAAGGACCTTTTTGGATATTTCTCCCATCAGGTCTTGACCCTGGACCTCTTGCCTTTTTCTTNCATGGAGGCTAAGGTTCACAGACTAGAATCCATAATCTCACATAAGGGAGGAAATCAGCCTAGCAATCAAGCTGACGACTCACACAGGACCTAGAGAGCTAGAAAATACTTTCATGGCACACTCCTAGTGGTCACATAACCCACAATGCCATGGAGAACCGCCATGTGTCCATGGCTTACACTCAAGGATCTCACATCACCTAAACATTAAGGAAAGGTACCTTTTTCCTAGTCAGCACACTCTAACAAGGCAACCCAAGAATCTAGGACCTTTTTGGATATTTCTCCCATCAGGTCTTGACTCTGGACCTTGTGCCTTTTTGTTTTTTTGGCTAAGGCATGGAGCCATCGCCCATGGTCACCCGGATATCGGCGGTCGATGACCCTGGAAACTTCGAAAATTCATATCTTCCAATCTGACCGTTGGATGGGCCTCAAACTTCGACCATAGACATTTTGCCATCTCATCTTCCGAATGAAGGAGTTCGATTGACAATTGGAGTAGGCATCTGGTAGTTTCCTGGAACTTACTCTTGTGGATCTGAAACTCAGCCGGATGGCTCCTTTTCTAACACATCTGCTCCAAAGCCTTGGTTGTATACGTTTCTTCATGTTCATTGCAGTGCTCACTGCTTCGGCTCAAAAGTCGTAGGTCAGCCAAGCCGCGTGTAGCATTGAGCCTGCCGACTCAACGATGGTGCGGTTTGTGCATTGTACTATGCCATTCTGCTGCGACAAGTATGGCGCGTTGCGCTGCGCCTTGATGCGTGATGTTGTGAGGTAGTCCTGAAACTCCTTGCTCAGGTACTCTCCACCGCAGTCGCTACGCAGCGCCTTGATTTTCTTCCCCGTCTGGTTCTCCACCATGGCCTTGAACTCCTTGAACCTGTCAAAGCCATGGTCCTTGGAAGAAAAGAAGTACACTGCAGTGTAACGGCTGAAATCATTAATGAAGGTGAGAAAATACCTACAGCCTCCAAAGCTCTGGGTCTGCATAGGGCGAAAGAAATCTGTGTGGACCAGTTCCAACACCTCCTTCGCACGCTCTCCTACTCCAAAGAACGCCTCGCGATACTGCTTTCCTTCCAAATAGCCGATGTACAACTGCTGCTCAAAGTTAGAGATGGGTAAGTCACGTACCATCTGCTTCGTTTGAAGTTGCTACAAGGTGCGCATGCCAATATGGCCGTAGCTTGCATGCAAGATTTTGCCATCTGTGGCCTGCACCACTGCTGCAAGACAGTGCTCGTGCGGGATCTTGGTCCACCCTAGTAGGCGGTAGATGTCGCCTTCTTTCACCGATCTGGCCAACTCCACTCTGGTTTCCTTGTCGAGGATGTAGTCATAGTTGTCGTCAAAGACAACTCACAAACCTGTATTGGTGAGAGAGGAGACAGAGAGAATGTTGAATGTAGCATGAGGTATATAAAACACGCCATGGAACACTCCCAATTCAATACCACGTAGGGTCTCCAACCACATCTCCACAATCCCAATCCCCTCAGCATACACCACCCGATCATCTCTCAAAGCAATCGGACAGGGAGGAATAGAGAGTAGCTGCGTAAATCACTCCTTGTGGTGCGTCAGACTCTTGATATACCGTGAGTCCTTGTACCAAGTAGATCCGCCTTGTCCTTATGCGACATGTAAGACTTTGCCATGAAAAGGCAGTCGTGTATCTCCTTGGCGACGTTAATGTTGTCAAAATGACGTACGCCGGTCTGATTCTACTACACTGCTGTCGACGTTGCTATGACTATTGCTCGTGTTGTTGTGGAGATTGCTGCTTTTGCTGCTGTTGCTGCTGCTTCTTCTGGTCCTACTTGAACTTGAAGCACTCTTTCTTGTAGTGTTCCGTTTTTTGGCGATAGTGGCACTTGCCTTTCTTCTTGCCTCTCTGCTGTCCAGACATCTTCTCCTACGGTTGCGTCATCTCATGGCCATGAAAGATGCTTCACTGTTGCTCCCACCATTGCGTTTTGCTGTATTGAGACACAGTTCTACTTGCACGTGTTGGGAAAGGAGCCATGCAGTTCAGTTTCAGGTCCACAGGAGCAACTTCCAGGAAAGTACCAGATGCCTGCTCCGATCGTCAATCCGACTTCACTATTGGAAAGATCAGGTGGCACAATGTCTACAGTCCCAGTTAAAGCTGATCCAACGGTCGGATTGGGAGATATGAATTTTCGTAGTTTCCGGAGTCATCGATCGTTGATATCCGGATGACCATGGGCGATGGCTCCATGCCTTAGCCTCAGAAAAGAAAAAGGCAAGAGGTCCAAGGATCAAGACCTGATGGGAGAAATATCCAAAAAGGTCCTTGGTCTTAGGATTGCCTTGTCAGAGTGTGCTGACTAGGATAAAGGTACCTCTCCTTACTTTTTAGGTGAGGTGAGATCCTTGTGTGCTAGCCATGGACACATGGCGATTCTCCATGGATTTGTGGGTTATGTGACCAATAGAAGTGTGCCATGAGAGCATTCTCTAGCTCTCTAGGTCGTGTGTGAGTGGTCAGCCTGATTGCTTAGCTGATTTCCTTCCTTGTACGAGATTATGGACTCTAGTGTGTGAGCCTTAGCCTCCACGGCTAAGTGGTGCGGCTTGTGAGAGGGCTGACTTGTCCAAGCTCTAGCTGTATATGTACTCTATCATTTTGAGTGATTGAACAACCATTCTTCAGCACAAGTGATGCCCTTCCAATCACACATGCTCGCTGCTCCAAGGCTACCTCTCTCCTCAAGTTCCAACATTTGGTATCAGAGCCAAGTTCTGCCACTTTCAGCCAGCACATACCGTCACTTTGAGAGTGACGGGTTGGGGTTTAATCTTCACCAAATTTGACAATCAACCACAAGATCTTCAAGTTCAAAAGGCAAGCTTTCCAACGAGCCCAAGATCGCAAAGATCGAACAGTTGGAAAGAGAGTTATGCTCAAAACGAGGTTGACCAGGGCTACACTCTTCTCTCTGAGTAAGACTGTAGCCTTGTGATGACCATAACTCTCTCGTTTCTTTCTCAAATTTAAAAAGTGGGAGATGCAAATTGTAGTATTTTTTCCTAAACTTTCCATTAGTGCAAAAATATTTGCATTCCATCAGTACGTTTGGGAGAAACACCGTTACAAGCTGGCTGGTCGGAGTTGGAGTAGGAGCAGAAGCATACCTTGTTTTTAAGAGGGCATATCTTTCAAAATCCCCTGTTGATGACCCTGTTTTATGGGGACCATTTTCTGTCAGACAGATTTCTGGCTGAAGCAGCAACAGAAGCAGGGGTAGCGCCGCCACTCAAGGGCAGCACTGAACATCACCAAGGCTCAAAATGGCAGCAGCAGGCGTGGTAACAGTAGCCCAGCCCTTGGAGAGGCTGGAAGGACGCGCCAACTTCACATCCTGGAAAATCCGTACCCACCTCCTTTTGGAGGGGAGGGGCTTGTGGAAGGTGGTGAGCGGCGACGAGCGCGCTCCGCCTCCACAGGCAAAAGACATTACCGCAGTAGAGGTGGTGGCGAGGAAGACGCCGCAGAAAGGTGTAGCAGATGCAAGTTCATCTGCAACTGCAGCAACGGCATATGAGGAGTGGAAGAAGAAGGAGAGATAGGCCTACATGCTGCTTGTCAACACCATCTCCAACCCGCATCTTCAGTACGTGAGTGACAAGGCTACTGCAAAGGAGGGATGGGACACGTTGTGCAAGAAGTATGAGAGCAAGGATCCTGCATTGCTCATGCTTTTGGAGGAGATGGGATTGAAAACACAAGGTGGTGAAGGGATGGAGGCGTATCTGGACAGGGCAAAGGAGCTGGCAAAGCAGTTGAGAGCGGCCGGCAACCCTGTGGAAGAGACGCGCTTCATCCTCCTCTTGCTGAGGGGACTCCCAACCAGCTACGACACGGAGCGAGAGACATTGGAGTGCCNGAGGGGTGGGACACGTTGTGCAAGAAGTATGAGAGCAAGGATCCTGCATTCCTCATGCTTTTGGAGGAGAAGATGATGGCGTTGAAAATGCAGGGTGGTGAAGGGATGGAGGCGTATCTGGACAGGGCAAAGGAGCTGGCAAAGCAGTTGAGAGCGGCCGGCAACCCTGTGGAAGAGACGCGCTTCATCCTCCTCTTGCTGAGGGGACTCCCAACCAGCTACGACACGGAGCGAGAGACATTGGAGTGCCAGCCGACTCTCGACCTCGACTTCATCTGCACCTACTTGGTACAGGTAGAACTGCGTCGCAATGCAGCAAAGCGCAATGGCAGCATCAGCAGCAGTGAAGCAGCTTTCATGGCCATGGACTCACGCAACCAGCAGCAGCAGTAGTCCGGGCAGTAGAGAGGCAAAAAGAAGGGCAAATGCTACTATTGCCAAAAAGAGGGGCACTACAAGAAAAAGTGCTTTAAGTTCAAGAGGGACCAGAAGGAGCAGCAACAGCAGCAGCAAAAGCAGCAATCTCCACAACAACAGCAACAGCAGTCAAAGCAACGCCAGCAGCAGCAGCAGCAGAACTAGACTAGCGTGCGCCATTTTGGCAACATGAACGTCGCCAAGGAGGTGCGCGACCGCTTCTTCATGGCGAAGTCTGACATGTCGCAGAAGGAAAATGCGCATTTGGCGTGGTACAAGGACTCAGGGTGTACCAAGAGTCTAACGCACCACAAGGAGTGGTTCACGCAACTGCTCTCCATTCCCCCTCGTCCGATTGCTTTGGGTGATCATCAGGTGGTGTATGCTGAGGGGATTGGGATTGTGGAGATGTGGTTGGAGACCCCGCGTGGCATCGAAGTGGGAGTTTTCCATGGCGTGCTGTATGTACCTGATACTACGTTCAACCTTCCCTCAATGTCCTCTCTCACCAACACAGGACTGCGCGTTGTTTTTGACGATGTCTATGGCTACATCCTCAACAAGGAAACAGGAGAGGAGTTGGCCAAGTCGGTGAAGGAGGGCGACATGTACCGCCTGCTGGGGG
>SZWC01000096.1:428756-440505 GCA_023375785.1 Penium margaritaceum
CACTCACACACGACCTAGAGAGCTAGAGAATGCTCTCATGGCACACTCCTAGTGGTCACATAACCCACAAATCCATGGAGAATCACCATGTGTCCATGGCTAGCACACAAGGATCTCACCTCACCTAAAAAGTAAGGAGAGGTACCTTTATCCTAGTCAGCACACTCTGACAAGGCAATCCTAAGACCAAGGACATTTTTGGATATTTCTCCCATCAGTTCTTGACCTAGGACCTCTTGCCTTTTTCTTTTCTCAGGCTAAGGCATGGAGCCATCACCCATGCCCACCCAGACATCGACGGTCCATGACCCCCGAAACTTCGAAAATTCATATCTCCCAATCCGACAATTCGTTCGGCCTCAAACTTGGACCATAGACATTTTGCTACCTGATCTTTCCAATGAAGAAGTCGGATCGGTGATCGGAGCAGACATCTGGTACTTTTCTGGAACTTGCTCCTGTGGACCTGAAACTGAGCCACATGGCTCCTTTCCCAACAAGAGATGAATGGGAGGGCAACAGTTCCGGTTCTTGTGCGCGTCGACAACTAGAGCGCAATTGCACTCACCAAGAATCTTGAGCACCATGCACGTACCAAGCACATTGACATTGAATATCATTTCATCAGGTACATGGTGCAGGAGGGTGCTATCAAGCAGGAGTTTACTCCAACCAATGAGCAGGTCGCTGATTTCTGCACCAAGCCAGTGACTCGTGAGAAGCAGCAGTTCTGCATGAAGGCATGTGGACTCAGCCCACTCTGACTGCGGCAAAGTGGGAGATTGTTGGGAAAGGAGCCATCCGGCTCAGTTTCAGGGTTTNCATTGAATATCATTTCATCAGGTACATGGTGCAGGAGGGTGCTATCAAGCAGGAGTTTACTCCAACCAATGAGCAGGTCGCTGATTTCTGCACCAAGCCAGTGACTCGTGAGAAGCAGCAGTTCTGCATGAAGGCATGTGGACTCAGCCCACTCTGACTGCGGCAAAGTGGGAGATTGTTGGGAAAGGAGCCATCCGGCTCAGTTTCAGGGTTTCTTGACGAGCTCAAAATTCAGGGTTTCTTGACGAGCTCAAAATATCCAGGATGGCTGGTGTGGACTGGAGAGGGAGCAGTATCCCGTATTGATGACCGTGTTCTATGGGTGGATCAGAAATGTTCTGAGCTGACTTTCCCCGTGGTGGGCTAATTTTTTCCAAATTCCTAGTTTTCTGGCCTCTACTGTCCATTTTCTGTCAGATAGATTTGTAGTAAAAGGAGCAGCAGATGCAGGGGTAGTGCCGCCATACAACGGCCGTGCTCAGCATCACCAAAGCTAAAAATGGCAGCAGCAGGCGTGCTAAGAGCAGCCTAGCTCTCGGAGAGGCCTGAACGATGTGCTAACTTCACGTTTTGAAAGATCAGTACCCGCCTCCTTTTGGAGGAGAGGGGCTTGTGGGAGGCAGTGAGCGGCGACGAGCACGCTCTGCCTCCACAGGCAAAAGGCATCACCGTAGCGATGGTGGTGGCGCGAAGATGCCGCAAAAAGGTGCACTACATGCAACTTCATCTACAATTGCAGCGGTGTCATATGAGGAGTGGAAGAAGAAGGACAACCACGCCTACAAGCTGCTTGTCTAGACCATCTCCAACCCGCATGTTTCGTACCTGAGTGACATGGCTACAGCAAAGGAGGGGTGGGACACGTTGTACAAGAACTATGAGAGCAAGAACCTTGCATTCCTCATGCTTTGGGAGGAGAAGATGATGGCGTTGAAGATACAAGGATAGAGAAGGGATGGAGGTGTACTCGGCCAGGGCAAAGGAGCTGGGGAAGTAGCTGAAAGCGGTCGGCAACCATGTGAAAGGAACGCGCTTCTACCTCCTCTTACTGAGGGGACTCCCAATGAGCTATCACACGGTGCAATAGACGTTGGAGTGCTAGCCGAATGTCAACCTGGACTTCACGTGCACACACCTGGTGCAGGCAAAACTGCGTCACAATGCAGCAAAGCGTAATGGCGGTAGTACGAACAGTGAAGCAACTTTTATGGTCATGGGCTCACGCAACGAGTAGCTATGGCAGGTCGGTCTGTAGAGAGGCAGAAAAAAGGCAAGTGTCACCATTGCTAAAAGTGGGGCACTACAAGAAAATTCAAGGAGGACCAGGAGCAGAAGCAACAGTAGCAAAAGTAGCAATCTCCATAGTAATAACAGCAGTAGTCACAGCAACGTCAGCAGCAGCAACAGCAGCAAGACATTAAGACTGGTGTACAACATTTTGGCAACATGAACGTGGCCAAGGAGGTACGCGACCAACTCTTCATGGCGAAGTCTGACATGTCGCAGGCGGATATGGAGTAATACAAGGACTCAGGTTGTACCAAGAGCCTCACGTAACACAAGTTACGGTTTACGCAACAGCTATCCATTCCCCCCCGACCAATTTCTTTAGGTGATGATCGTGTGGTATATGCTGAGGGGATTAGGATTGTAAAGATGTGGCTGGAAACCATGCGTGGCATTGAAGTGGGAGTGTTCCATGACATACTATACGTACCTAATGCTGCGTTCAATCTTCTCTTAGTGTCCTCTCTCACCAACCCAGGACTGCGAGTCATTTTTTAAAACGTCTATGGCTACATCCTTAAGAAGGAAACATGAGAGGAGTTGGCCAAGTCGGTAAAGAAAAGTGACATATACCGCCTGTTGAGGGTGACCAAGATCTCGCGCGAGCAGAGTCTTGCTATAGTGATTCAGGCCATAGATGGCACAACCTAGCATGCGTGGTACGGAGCAGATGGTGCGTGACTTGCCTACCATCTCTAACTTTGGACAGCAGTTATGCATGGACTATTTGGAGGTAATGGAGCTGGTCCACATAGCTTTGTGTGACCCAATGCAAACCAAGAGCTTTCGAGTCTCTAGGTGTTTTCTCACCTTCATTGATGATTTCAGCCGTTAAACTGCTGTATACTTTGTTTCCTCCAAGAATCAGTGTTTTGAGAGGTTGAAGGAGTTAAAGGCAATGGTGGAAAACCACACTGGTAAGAAGATCAACGCGTTGTATAGCGACTGTGGCAGAGAGTTCCAGGGTAAGGAGTTTGAGCACTACCTCGCAGCAATAGGCATCAAGGCGCAACGCACTGCACCATANGGTGAACATCAAGAACAGCAGTCCTACCAAGGTGTTGGTGCAAATGACAACATACGAGGCGTGGTTTGACAAGAAGCGGAGCGTAGATCATCTTTGTGTGTTTGGCAGCTTGGCGCACATGCACGTGCCCAAGGACAAGAGGCAAAAGTGGGACGTGAAGAGCGCACAGATGCTGATGGTTATTGGATTTGAAGAAGAGAGAGAACATTTGAACAGCGAGCATGTAGGACTGAAAGGGCATCACTTGTGCTGGAGAATGGTTGTTGAATCACTCAAAATGTTAGAGTACATATAGAGCTAGACCTTGGGCAAATCAGCCCTCTCACAAGCCACACCACTTAGCCATGGAGGCTAAGGTTCACAGACTAGAATCCATAATATCACATAAGAGAGGAAATCAGCCTAGCAATCAGGCTGACGACTCACACACGACCTAGAGAGCTAGAAAAAACTTTCATGGCACACTCCTAGTGGTCACATAACCCACAATGCCATGGAGAACCGCCATGTGTCCATGGCTTACACTCAAGGATCTCACATCACCTAAACATTAAGGAAAGGTACCTTTTTCCTAGTCAGTACACTCTAACAAGGCAACCCAAGAATCTAAGACCTTTTTGGATATTTCTCCCATCAGGTCTTGACTCTGGACCTTGTGCCTTTTTGTTTTTTTGGCTAAGGCATGGAGCCATCGCCCATGGTCACCCGGATATCGGCGGTCGATGACCCTGGAAACTTGGAAAATTCATATCTTTCAATCTGAACGTTGGATGGGCCTCAAACTTCGACCATAGACATTTTGCCATCTCATCTTTCGAATGAAGGAGTTCGATTGACGATTGGAGTAGGCATCTGGTAGTTTCCTGGAACTTGCTCTTGTGGATCTGAAACTCAGCCGGATGGCTCCTTTTCTAACACATCTACTCCAAAGCCTTGGTTGTATACGTTTCTTCATGTTCATTGCAGTGCTCACTGCTTCGGCTCAAAAGTCGTAGGTCAGCCAAGCCGCGTGTAGCATTGAGCCCGCCGACTCAACGATGGTGCGGTTTGCGCGTTGTACTATGCCATTCTGCTGCGGCAAGTATGGCGCATTGCGCTGCGCCTTGATGCGTGATGTTGTGAGGTAGTCCTGAAACTCCTTGCTCAGGTACTCTCCACCGTAGTCGCTACGCAGCGCCTTGATTTTCTTCCCCGTCTGGTTCTCCACCATGGCCTTGAACTCCTTGAACCTGTCAAAGCCATGGTCCTTGGACGAAAAGAAGTGCACTGCAGTGTAACGGCTGAAATCATTAATGAAGGTGAGAAAATACCTACAGCCTCCAAAGCTCTGGGTCTGCATAGGGCCAAAGAAATCTCTGTGGACCAGTTCCAGCACCTCCTTCGCGCGCTCTCCTACTCCAGAGAACGCCTCGCGATACTGGCTTCCTTCCAAATAGCCGATGTACAACTGCTGCTCAAAGTTAGAGATGGGTAAGTCACGTACCATCTGCTTCGTTTGAGGTTCCTACAAGGTGCGCATGCCAATATGGCCGTAGCTCGCATGCAAGATTTTGCCATCTATGGCCTGCACCACTGCTGCAAGACAGTGCTCGTGCGGGATCTTGGTCCACCCTAGTAGGCGGTAGATGTCGCCTTCTTTCACCGATCTAGTCAACTCCACTCTGGTTTCCTTGTCGAGGATGTAGCCATAGTTGTCGTCAAAGACAACTCACAAACCTGTATTGGTGAGAGAGGAGACTGAGAGAATGTTGAATGTAGCATGAGGTATATAAAATACGCCATGGAACACTCCCAATTCAATACCACGTAGGGTCTTCAACCACATCTCCACAATCCCAATCCCCTCAGCATACATCACCCGATCATCTCTCAAAGCAATCGGACGGGGAGGAATGGAGAGTAGCTACGTAAATCACTCCTTGTGGTGCGTCGAACTCTTGGTATACCGTGAGTCCTTGTACCAAGTAGATCCGCCTTGTCCTTATGCGACATTTAAGACTTCGCCATGAAGAGGCAGTCGTGTATCTCCTTGGCGACGTTAATGTTGTCAAAATGACGTACGCCGGTCTGATTCTACTGCACTGCTGTCGACGTTGCTATGACTATTGCTCGTGTTGTTGTGGAGATTGCTGCTTTTGCTGCTGTTGCTGCTACTTCTTCTGGTCCTACTTGAACTTGAAGCACTCTTTCTTGTAGTGTTCCTTTTTTTGGCGATAGTGGCACTTGCCTTTCTTCTTGCCTCTCTGCTGTCCAGACTTCTTCTCCTACGGTTACGTCATCTCATGGCCATGAAAGATGCTTCACTGTTGCTCCCACCATTGCGTTTTGCTGCATTGAGACACAGTTCTACTTGCACGTGTTGGGAAAGGAGCCATGCGGCTCAGTTTCAGGTCCACAGGAGCAACTTCCAGGAAAGTACCAGATGCCTGCTCCGATCGTCAATCCGACTTCACTATTCGAAAGATCAGGTGGCACAATGTCAACAGTCCCAATTAAAGCTGATCCAACGGTCGGATTGGGAGATATGAATTTTCGTAATTTCCGGGGTCATCGATCGTTGATATCCGGATGACCATGGGCGATGGCTCCATGCCTTAGCCTGAGAAAAGAAAAAGGCAAGAGGTCCAGGGTCAAGACCTGATGGGAGAAATATCCAAAAAGGTCCTTGGTCTTAGGATTGCCTTGTCAGAGTGTGCTGACTAGGATAAAGGTACCTCTCCTTACTTTTTAGGTGAGGTGAGATCCTTGTGTGCTAGCCATGGACACATGGCGATTCTCCATGGGTTTGTGGGTTATGTGACCACTAGNAAGAAAAAGGCAAGAGGTCCAGGGTCAAGACCTGATGGGAGAAATATCCAAAAAGGTCCTTGGTCTTAGGATTGCCTTGTCAGAGTGTCCTGACTAGGATAAAGGTACCTCTCCATGGGTGAGGTGAGATCCTTGTGTGCTAGCCATGGACACATGGCGATTCTCCATGGGTTTGTGGGTTATGTGACCACTAGAAGTGTGCCATGAGAGCATTCTCTAGCTCTCTAGGTCGTGTGTGAGTGGTCAGCCTGATTGCTTAGCTGATTTCCTCCCTTGTACGAGATTATGGACTCTAGTGTGTGAGCCTTAGCCTCCATGACTAAGTGGTGCGGCTTGTGAGAGGGCTGACTTGCCCAAGCTCTAGCTGTATATGTACTCCATCATTTTGAGTGATTGAACAACCATTCTTCAGAACAAGTGATGCCCTTCCAATCACACATACTCGCTGCTCCAAGGCTACCTCTCTCCTCAAGTTCCAACATTTGGTATCAGAGCCAATTTCTGCCATTTTCAGCCAGCACATGCCATCACTTTGAGAGTGACAGGTTGGGGTTTAATCTTCACCAAATTTGACAATCAACCACAACATCTTCAAGTTCAAAAGACAAACTTTCCAACGAGCCCAAGATCGCAAAGATCGAACAGTTGGAAAGAGAGTTGTGCTCAAAACGAGGTCGACCAGGACTACACTCTTCTCTCTGAGTAAGACTGTAGCCTTGTGATGACCATAACTCTCTCGTTTCTTTCTCAAATTTAAAAAGTGGGAGATGCAAATTGTAGTATTTTTCCTAAACTTTCCATTAGTGCAAAAATATTTGCATTCCATCTGTACGTTTGGGAGAAACACCGTTACAAGCTGGCTGGTCTGAGTTGGAGTAGGAGCAGAAGCATACCTTGTTTTTAAGAGGGTATATCTTTCAAAATCCCCTGTTGATGACCCTGTTTTATGGGGATCATTTTCTGTCAGACAGATTTCTGGCTGAAGCAGCAACAGAAGCAGGGGTAGCGCCGCCACTCAAGGGCAGCACTAAACATCACCAAGGCTCAAAATGGCAGCAGCAGGCGTGGTAACAGTAGCCCAGCCCTTGGAGAGGCTGGAAGGACGTGCCAACTTCACGTTCTGGAAAATCCGTACCCGCCTCCTTTCAGAGGGGAGGGGCTTGTGGAAGGTGGTGAGCGGCGACGAGCGCGCTCCGCCTCCACAGGCAAAAGACATCACCGCAGTAGAGGTGGTGGCGAGGAAGACGCCGCAGAAAGGTGTAGCAGATGCAAGTTCATCTGCAACTGCAGCAATGGCATATGAGGAGTGGAAGAAGAAGGACAGGTAGGCCTACAGGCTGCTTCTCAACACCATCTCCAACCCCCATCCTCAGTACGTGAGTACAAGGCTACTGCAAAGGAGGGATGGGACACGTTGTGCAAGAAGTATGAGAGCAAGGATCCTGCATTGCTCATGCTTTTGGAGGAGATGGGATTGAAAATACAGGGTGGTGAAGGGATGGAGGCGTATCTGGACAGGGCAAAGGAGCTGGCAAAGCAATTGAGAGCGGCCGGCAACCCTGTGGAAGAGACGCGCTTCATCCTCCTCTTGTTGAGGGGACTCCCAACCAGCTACGACACATCGCGAGAGACATTGGAGTGCCAGCCGACTCTCGACCTCGACTTCATCTGCACCTACTTGGTACAGGTAGAACTGCGTCGCAATGCAGCAAAGCGCAATGGCAGTAGTGGCAGCAGTGAAGCAGCTTTCATGGCCATGGACTCACGCAACCAGCACCAGCAGTAGTCCGGGCAGTAGAGAGGCAAAAAGAAGCGCAAATGCTACTATTGCAAAAAAGAGGAGCACTACAAGAAAAAGTGCTTTAAGTTCAAGAGGGACCAGAAGGAGCAGCAGCAGCAGCAGCAAAAGCAGCAATCTCCACAGCAACAGCAACAGCAGTCACAGCAACGCCAGCAGCAGCAGTAGCAGAACTAGACTAGCGTGCGCCATTTTGGCAATATGAACGTCGCCAAGGAGGTGCGCAACCGCTTCTTCATGGCGAAGTCTGACATGTCGCAGAAGGAAAATGCGCATTTGGCGTGGTACAAGGACTCAGGGTGTACCAAGAGTCTAACGCACCACAAGGAGTGGTTCACGCAACTGCTCTCCATTCCCCCTCGTCCGATTGCTTTGGGTGATGATCGGGTGGTGTATGCTAAGGGGATTGGGATTGTGTAGATGTGGTTGGAGACCCCGCGTGGCATTGAAGTGGGAGTTTTCCATGGCGTGCTGTATGTACCTGATACTGCGTTCAACCTTCCCTCAATGTCCTCTCTCACCAACACAGGACTGCGCGTTGTTTTTGACGATGTCTATGGCTACATCCTCAACAAGGAAACAGGAGAGGAGTTGGCCAAGTCGGTGAAGGAGGGCGACATGTACCGCCTGCTGGGGGTGACCAAGATCCCGCATGAGCAGAGTGTTGCAGCAGTGGTGCAGGCGACATATGGCAAGATCTGGCATGCGCGCTACGGCCACATTGGCATGCGCGCCTTGCAGCAGCTTCAAGCAAAGCAGATGGTGTGTGACCTGCCTACTATATCTAACTTTGAGCAGCAGTTGTGCATCGGCTGTTTGGAGGGGAAGCAGCACCGCGAGGCGTTCTCTAGAGTAGGGGAGCGTACGAAAGAGGTGTTGGAGCTGGTCCTCACGGACTTGTGCGAACCGATGCAGACCCAGAGCTTTGGAGGCTCTGGGTATTTTCTCACCTTCATTGATGATTTCAGCCGTTACATTGCTGTGTACTTCCTATCCTCCAAGGACCAGTGCTTTGACAGGCTCAAGGAGTTCAAGGCCATGGTGGAGAACCAATCAGGCAAGAAGATCAAGGCGTTGCGCAGTGACCGCGGTGGAGAGTACCTAAGCAAGGAGTTCCAGGACTACCTCGCAGCAGCTCGCCTCAAGGCGGAGCGTACTGCGCCGTACTCTCCGCGGCAGAACGGGGTAGCAGAACGCGCCAACCGTACCATTGTGGAGTCGGCGCGCTCCATGCTGCACGCGGCCCGGCTGATCTACGACTTCAAGGCTGAAGCCGTGAGCAATGCGGTCTACACCAAGAACCACAGTCCAACCAAGGCCCTGGAGCAGATGACGCCGTTCGAGGCGTGGTTTGGCAAGAAGCCAAGCGTGAGTCATCTTTGCGCGTTTGGCAGCTTGGCACACATGCACGTGCCAAAGGAGAAGCGGCAAAAGTGGGATGTGAAGAGCCCGCAGATGCTGATGATTGGCTACGACGTGGCAAGCAAGGCGTACTGCCTCTACGAGAGGGATACAGGCCACGTCATCTTCTCTAGGGATGTTGTCTTCAACGAGAGTAACGTCTTCGGCACCAACATTGTACGTGAAGAGGCAGCAGAACCAGCAGCTGACTAGACAGTGGGAGTAGAAATACTTCCTGACCCAGTCTCTCCCGATCCTTCCTCTTCTGTGACAGTGGGAGAATCACTCTACTCTCCCATGTCTGATGCAGCAGATACAAGAGCTTATCCGCAGAAGCACAGGAGGGACATGTGCCACCACCAGCAGAAGCAGTTGTGTCATCAGCACCGCGTTAGCCGCCTGCTAACGCTCCAGTACCAGGTCAGAGCTCTCAGGGTGTGTTACAAGCCTGGTGAGCGTGGCCATTTTTGGATGCTGCAGAAACCAGAACAGATGAATGTTACAGTTGCAGCAGATTCAGATGAGCCAACGTCATACAAGGAGGCCATGGCTGCACCGGATGCAGCAGATTGGGCGCAAGCCGTACAGCAGGAGATACAGTCGCTGCTGAACAACGATACGTGGGAGCTGACTGAGCGTCCACTTGGACGTAAGGTGATCAAGTGCAAGTGGGTGTTCAAGAAGAAGCGGGAAGCAGATGGTAACCGAGAAAAGTACAAGGCGAGGCTGGTCGCCAAGGGCTACTCGCAGCAGGAGGGCATTGACTATACAGAAACTTTTGCCCCTGTTGCAAAGTTTGCCTCTATGCGCACGCACCTCTCTTATGCAGCAGTTGAGGACTTCGAGGTTCACCACATGGATGTCAAGACGGCATTCTTGAATGGTGACTTGGAGGAGGAGATCTACATGGAGCAGCCGGAGCGGTTCGTCATGGATGGCCAGCAGCACCTGGTTTGCAAGCTGCAAAAGTCGCTGTACGGCCTCAAGCAAGCGTCGCGTGCTTGGAACCAGAAGCTGGATGCAGCGTTGCAGTGCATGGGGTTTGAGCGCAGCGAGTGTGACTACAGCGTGTATCGCTGGTAGCATGAGCATGAGATCCTCATCATCATTGTCTATGTAGATGACATGCTCCTCCTTTCCAACAGCATGTCTGCACTGCAGGAGTTCAAGGAAGCCATGTAGGAGCGCATCCAGATGCCTGATCTCGGGGAGGCATCATACCTCCTCGGTATCTAGATCACGCGTGACCGCAAGTCACGCTCTCTCTCGCTGTAGCAGAGCCGCTATGTTAAGGATGTTTTGCAGCGGTTTGGCATGGCAGAGGCAAAACCCATCGGCACGCCGCTGGAGACGCGGCAGTATCTCGTGAGCTTGAATGGAGAAGCAAATGCTGCTGAGCGGCAGAAGTACCAAAGCGCCGTCGGCAGTCTCATGTACCTGATGGTGGCAACCAGGCCCGACCTCGCACAGGCTGTGAGCGCTGTGAGCCAGCACATGGCTAGTCCCGGACCGGAGGACCAGAAGGCAGTGAAGCGCATCTTCCGCTACCTTGCTGGAATCATGAATATCGGCATCACCTATAACGGTAATGACAATAGCATCATCGGCTACACAGACGCCGATTGGGCTTCAAACCCTGAGGACCACAAGTCCATCTCTGGACATGTATTCCTCATGAATGGTGGGTCCATCAGCTTGTGCAGCAAGCGGCAGGTGGTCGTGGCCAACTCAAGCACAGAAGCTGAGTACGTCTCTGTCAGCTTTGGAGCGAAGGAAGCAGTTTGGCTTCAGCGTCTTATGGCAGAGATGTTGGAACTTGAGGAGAGAGGGAGCCTTGGAGCAGCCAGCATGTGTGATTGGAAGGGCATCACTTGTGCTGAAGAATGGTTGTTCAATCACTCAAAATGATGGAGTACATATAGAGCTAGAGCTTGGACAAGCCCTCTCACAAGCCACACCACTTACCCATGGACGCTAAGGCTTACACACTAGAGTCCATCATCTCACACAAAGGAGGAAATTAGCCTAGCAATCAGGCTGACCAATCACACACGACCTAGAGAGCTAGAGAATGCTCTCATGGCACACTCCTAGTGGTCACATAACCCACAAACCCATGGAGAATCGCCATGTGTCCATGGCTAGCACACAAGGATCTCACCTCACCTAAAAAGTAAGGAGAGGTACCTTTTGTTGGGAAAGGAGCCATCTGGCTCAGTTTCGGGTCCACAAGATCAAGTTCCAGGAAAGTACCAGATGCCTGCTCCGATCGCCAATCCGACTTCACCATTCCAAAGATCAGGTGGCAAAATGTCTACGGTCCAAGTTTGAGGCCGATCCAACGGTCGGATTGGGAGATATGAATTTTCAAAGTTTCGGGGGTCATGGACCGTCGATGTCTGGGTGGGCATGGGTGATGGCTCCATGCCTTAGCCTGAGAAAAGAAAAAGGCAAGAGGTCCAGGGTCAAGACCTGATGGGAGAAATATCCAAAAAGGTCCTTGGTCTTAGGATTGCCTTGTCAGAGTGTGCTGACTAGGATAAAGGTACCTCTCCTTACTTTTTAGGTGAGGTGAGATCCTTGTGTGCTAGCCATGGACACATGGC
>SZWC01000096.1:454490-469275 GCA_023375785.1 Penium margaritaceum
TCATCGGCACCAACATCGTGTGTGAAGAGGCAGCAGAACCAGCAGCTGACGAGACGGTTGGAGCAGAAATTCTTCTTGACCCAGTTTCTCCCGATCCTTCCTCTACTGTGAGAGTGGGAGAATCACTCTACTCTCCCATGTCTGATGTTGCAGATACAGCAGCCTCATCGGCAGAAGCAGAGGAGGGAGATGTAGCACCACCAGCAGCAGCAGTTGTGCGAGCAGCACCGCGCCAGCCACCCGCTAACGCTCCAGCACCAGGTCGCAGGTACCCTCTTAGGGTGCGTTACAAGCCTGGTGAGCGCGGCCATTTCTGGATGGTGCAAAAACCAGAACAGATGAACATCGCAGTTGCAGCAGATTCAGATGAGCCAACGTCATACAAGGAGGCCATGGCTGCACCGGATGCAGCAGATTGGGCGCAAGCCGTGCAGCAGGAGATACAGTCGCAGCTGGAGAACGGCACGTGGGAGCTGACTGAACGTCCGCCAGGACGTAAGGTGATCAAGTGCAAGTGGGTCTTTAAGAAGAAGCGGGGAGCAGATGGTAACCTGGAAAAGTACAAGGTGAGGCTGGTCGCCAAGGGCTACTCGCAGCAGGAGGGCATCGACTACACAGAAACTTTTGCCCTTGTTGCAAAGTTTGCCTCTGTGCGCACGCTCCTCTCTTATGGAGCAGCTGAGGACTTCGAGGTTCACCACATGGATGTCAAGACGGCATTCTTGAATGGTGACTTGGAGGAAGAGATCTACATGGAGCAGCCGGAGGGGTTCGTCATGGAAGGCCAAGAGCACCTGGTCTGCAAGCTGCAGAAGTCGCTGTACGGCCTCAAGCAAGCGTCGCGTGCTTGGAACCAGAAGTTGGATGCGGCGTTGTAGTGCATGGGGTTTGAGCGCAGCGAGTGTGACTACAGCGTGTATCGCTGGCAGTATGAGCATGAGATCCTCATCATCATTGTCTATGTGGATGACATGCTCCTCCTTTCCAACAGCATGTCTGCACTGCAGGAGTTCAAGGAAGCCATGCAGGAGCGCTTCCAGATGTCTGATCTCGGGGAAGCATCATACTTCCTCGGTATCCAGATCACGCGTGACCGCAAGTCACGCTCTCTCTCGCTGCAGCAAAGGCTGCTACATCAAGGATGTTTTGCAGCGGTTCGGCATGGCAGAGGCAAAATCCATCGGCACGCCGCTGGAAACGTGGCAGTACCTCGTGAGCTTCATTGGAGAAGCAAATGCAGCTGAGTGGCAGAAGTACCAGAGCGCTGTCGGCAGTCTCATGTACCTGATGGTGGCAACCAGGCCGGACCTTGCACAGGATGTGAGCGCTGTGAGCCAGCACATGGCTAATCCCGGACCGGAGCACCAGAAGGCAGTGAAGCGGATCTTCCGCTACCTTGCTGGAACCATCAACATCGGCATCACCTACAACGGCAATGACAACAGCATCATCGGCTACACAGACGGAGATTGGGCCTCAAACTCTGAGGACCGCAAGTCCATCTCTGGACATGTGTTCCTCATGAATGGTGGGGCCATCAGTTGGTGCAGCGAGCATGTGGGACAAGAAGAGCATCACTTGTGCTGAAGAATGGTTATTCAATCACTCAAAATGATGGAGTACATATAGAGCTAGAGCTTCGGCAAGTCAGCCCTCTCAGAAGCCACACCACTTAGCCATGGAGGCTAAGGCTCACACACTAGAGTCCATAATCTCAGACAAGGGAGGAAATCAGCCTAGAAATCAGGCTGACCACTCACACACGCCCTAGAGAGCTAGAGAATGCTCTCATGGTACACTCCTAGTGGTCACATAATCCACAATCCCACGGAGAATCGCCATGAGTCCATGGCTAGCAGACAAGGATCTCACTTTGCCTTAAAAGTGAGGAGAAGTACCTTTTTCCTAGTGAGTACCCTCTGATAAGGCAACCCAAGAATCTAGGACCTTTTTGGATATTTCTCCCATCATGTCTTGACCTTGGATCTCTTGCCTTTTTCTTTTCTCAGGCTAAGGCATGGAGCAATCGCCCATGGTCACTCGGATATCAACGGCCGATGACCCTGAATACATCAAAAATTCATATATCCCAATCCGACTGTTAGATCGGCCTCAAATTTGGATGATAGATGTTTTGCCATCTGATCTTTCCAATGGTGAAGTCGGATTGACGATCAGAGAAGGCATCTCGTACTTTCTTGGAACTTGCTCCTGTGGACATGGAACTGAGTGGAATGAGTCCTTTCCCAATAACCTCCCACATTGCCGCAGTGAGAGAGGGATGAGTCCACATGCCTTCATGCAAAACTGCTGCTTCTCATGGGTCACTAGCTTGGTGCAGAAATCAGCAACCTGCTTGGTGGTAGGAGTAAACTCCAGCTTAATAGCACTCTCCTCCACCATGTGCCTGATGAGGTGATATGCGATATCAATGTGTTTGGTCCGTGTATGGTGCTAAGGATTCTTGGCGACTGCGATGATGCTCTGGTTGTCGACGCACACAGGAGGTGGAATTACTGCACTCCCACTCATCTCTGCCATGAGACGCTGAAGGCAAACTGCTTCCTTGGCTCCAAAGCTGAGACAGACGTACTCAGCTTCCGTGCTTGAGGTGGCCACGACCACCTATCGCTTGCTGCACCAGCTGATGGCCCAAGCATTCATGAGGAACACATGTCCAGAGATGAACTTACGTTCCTCAGGATTTGAAGCCCAATCTGCGTCTGTGTAGCCGATGAAGTTGTTGTCATTGCCGTTGTAGGTGATGCCGATGTTGATGTTTCCAGCAGATAGCGGAAGATCCGGTTCACTGCCTTATGGTGCTCAGGTCCGGGGTTTGCCATGTGCTGGCTTACAATGCTAACAGCTTGTGCAAGGTCCGGCCTGGTTGCAACCATTAGGCACATGAAGCTGCCGACAGTGCTCTGGTACCTCTGCTGCTCAACTGCATCCGCTTCTCCATTGAAGCTCACGAGGTACAGCCGCGTCTCGAGCGGCGTACCGTTGGGTTTTGCCACTGCCATACCGAAGCGCTGTAAGACATCCTTGATGTAGCGGCTCTACTGGTAGCCAAAGAGAGCGTGATTTTCGGTCACGCGTGATCTGAATACCAAGGAAGTATGATGTCTCCTTGAGATCATACATCTAGAAGCGCTCCTGCATGGCCTCGAACTCCTGTAGTGAAGACATGCTATTTGAAAGGAGGTGCATGTCATCCACATGCACGATGATGATGAGCACCTGATGACCATGCTACTAGCGATAGACGCTGTAGTCACACTCACTGCGCTCAAACCCCATGCACTGAAACGCCGCATGCAACTTCTGATTCCACGCACACGACGATTGCTTGAGGTCGCACTGCGACTTCTGCAGCTTGCAAACAAGGTACTCCTGGCCATCCATGAGGAACCCCTGCGGCTGCTCCATGTAAATCTCCTCCTCCAGGTCACCTTTCAGGAACGCCCTTTTGACGTCCATGTGATGCACCTCAAAATCCTTTACTGCCGCATAGGAAAGGAGATATGCATAGAGACAAACTTTGCAAAAGGGTCAAAGGTTTTTGTGTAGATGATGCCTTCCCGCTGCGAGTAGCCCTTGGCGACCAGCCTCTCCTTGTACTTTTCTAGGTTGCCATCTCATCCACGCTTCTTCTTGAATACCTACTTGCATTTGATCACCTTACGTCCAGGTAGACGCGTGTACCATGGAGCGCGCCGACTCAACAATGGTGCGGTTGGCGTATTCTGTTATACCGTTCTGTTGCAGCGAGTATGGCATAGTGCGCTGCGCCTTGATGCTTGCTATTGCAAGGTAGCCCAGGAACTCCTTGCTCAAGTACTCTCCACCGCGGTCGCTATGCAGCGCCTTGAATTTCTTGCCAGTCTCGTTCTTCACCATGGCCTTGAACTCTTTGAACCTGTCAAAGCACTGGTCCTTGGGGGAAAGGAAGTACACAGCGGTGTAACGGCTGAAATCATCAATGAAGGTGAGAAAATACCAATAGCCTCCAAAGCTCTGGGTCTGTATCGGGCGACACAAGTCTGTGAGGACCAGCTCCAACAGCTCCTTGGCATGCTCTCTTGTCCAGAGAACGCCTCGCGATGCTGCTTCCCCTCGAAACAGCCGATGCATAACTGCTGCTCAAAGTTAGAGATGGTGGCCAAGTCACGCACCATCTGCTTCGTTTGAAGTTGCTGTAAGGCGCGTATGCCGATGTGGCCGTAGCAGGCATGCCAGATTTTGCCATCTGTGGCCTGTACCACTGCTACAAGGCTCTGCTTGCGTGGGATCTTGATCGCCCCTAGCAGGCGGTACATATTGCCTTCTTCCACGGACCTGGCCAATTCCTCTCCTTTTTCTTTGTCGAGGATGTAGCCATAGTCATCGTCAAAGACAACGCGTAGTCCTGTGTTGGTGAGAGAGGACAGTGAGAGAAGGTTGAACGGAGCATTAGGTATGTACAATTCGTCATGGAATACTCCCACTTCAACGCTACGCGGGGTCTCCAACCACATCTTCACTATCCCAATCTCCTAAGCATACACCACCCGATCATCACGCAAAGCAATTGGACGGAGGGGAATGGAGAGCAGCTACGTAAACCATTCCTTGTGGTACGTCAGGCTCGTGGTACACCCAGAGTCCTTATACCACACCAGATCCGCCTTCTCCTTCTACGACATGTCAGACTTTGCCATGAAGAGGCGGTCGCGTACCTCCTTGGCGACGTTCATGTTACCAAAATGATGCACGCTGGTCTGGTTGTACTGTTGCTACTGCTATTACTGACGTTCCTGTGACTGCTGCTGTTGTTGCTGTAGAGACTCCTGCTTTTGCTGCTATTGCTGCTACTCCTTTTCGTCCCTCTTGAACTTGAAGCACTCTTTCTTGTAGTGCTCCTCTTTCTGGCAATAGTGGCACTTGCCCTTCTTCTTGCCTCTCTGCTAACCAGTTTACTGCTGCTGCTGGTTGTGTGAGCCCATGGCCATGAAAGCTGCTTCATTGCTGCTACTGCCGCCATTGCGCTTTGCGGCATTGCAACGCAGCTCCACCTGTACTAGGTGCGTGTAGATGAAGTCGAGGTCGAGAGTCGACTCGCACTCCAACGTCTCTCGTACCGTATCATAGCTTGTTAGGAGTCCCCTCAGCAAGAGGAGGACAAAGCGCGTGTCTTCCACAGGATTGCCGGCCGCTTTCAGCTGCTTTCCGAGCTCCTTTGCCGTGTCCAAGTACGCCTCCATCTCTTCGCCACCCTCCATTTTTAACGCCATCATATTCTTCTCCAAAAGCATGAGGAAGGCAGGATCCTTGCTCTCATACTTCTTGCACAACGTGTCCTACCCCTCTTTTGCAGTAGCATTGTCATTCACATAATGAAGATGCGGGTTGGAGATGGTGTTCACAAGCAACCTGTAGGCCTTCCTGTCCTTCTTCCACTCCTCATATGCCGCTGTTATAGTTATAGATGAACTTGCATCTGCTACACCAATCTGCGGCGTCTTCCCCTCCACCACCTCTATTGCAGTGATGCCTTTTGCCTGTGGAGGCGGAGCGCGCTCGTCGCCGCTTACCACCTCCTACAAGCCCTGATCTTCCAAAAGGAGACTGTTACGTATCTCCCGGAACGTGAAGTTGGCGCGTCCTTCTAGCCTCTCCAAGAGCTCGGCTACTGTTACCACGCCCGCTTCTGCCATTTTGAGCCTTGGTGATGCTTAGCGCTGCCCTTGAGTGGCGGCGCTACACCTGCTTCTGCTCCTGTGCTAGCCAGAAATCTGTCTGACAGAAAATGGACTATAGAGGCCAGCAAACTAGGAATTTTGAAAAACCGAGCCCTTCACTGGATAATATGCTCAAAACCTTTCAGATCGACCCATAAAACAGGATCATCAATATGGGATTTTTTGAAAATACGGTATGCTTCTGCTCTTACTCTAGCTCACACCAGCCAGCTTGTAAACGGCGTTCCTCCCAAACGTACCGATGGAATGCAAATATTTCTGCTCCAATGGAAAGCTTAGGAAAAATAATTGAATTCGTATATACTACCTTCTAAGAGACATTTTAGAATATTCCAAGGTCCTTCCTTGTGGCAGGCACCACTTGGCGGTCAGAGGGAGCATCAAGTAGGCAGGAGTGATGATGCAATCCAGATTGCACCCAAAGTCGCTCATCCAAGGAGACACTGTGCGGCTAGGCTAGACGCTGGCTATAGGAGTATAAGAACCTGTCAGTTGCTTGTCCTTGAGTACACTTCTCACCTTTGAGACTCCTAATAGAGTTCTATACCACAGACAAACACTTAGAAATCATTGGTTGGTCTAAGTACCAAGAGTTCGCTCCTCGCGCAAAAATGACAAGGTCCTAAGGAAACATTACAAGGAGGTGATTCCTATAAACTGCTCAGTGTCGAACCTTGGCTCTGAGAGTGATATCATTTCTTGGTTGCAATACCCAAGGCAGGTTGACCATTGCCTCGGGCAGGTTGACCGTTGCCATCAGCGGCCCTCTTCTTTTTGAATACCCACTTGCTCTTGATTACCTTGCATGCAAGTGGACGCTCTATCAGCTCTCACGTACTGTTCTCGAGGTGTGACTGTATCTCCTGGTAAATTGCTTACACCCAATCTACTGCATCTGAAACATCCATGGCCTCCTTGTACGACGTTGGCTCATCACACTTTGCTGCAAGTACGATGTTCATCTGGTATGGTTTTTGGATCATCCATGAATGCTCGCGCTCACTACGTTTATAGCGCACCCTGAGAGGCTACCTTCAATCTTGTACTGGAGCGTTAGCAAGCGATTTTTGCGGTTCAGCTTCTTCCTCTCCTTCTACCGATGAGGCTATTATATTTGGTGTTGGATCTGGAGGAGATAGGGAGCCTTGGAGCAGCGAGCATGTGGGACTGGAAGGGCATCACTTGTGTTGAAGAATGGTTGTTTAATCACTCAAAATGATGGAGTACATATAGAGCTAGAGCTTGGACAAGTCAGCCCTCTCACACGTCACACCACTTAGCCATGGAGACTAAGGCTCACACACTAGAGTCCATAATCTCACACAAGGGAGGAAATCAGCCTAGCAATCAGGCTGACCACTCACACTCGACCTAGAGAGCTAGAGAATGCTCTCATGGCACACTCCTAGTGGTCACATAACCCACAAACCCATGGAGAATCGCCATGTGTCCATGGCTAGCACACAAGGATCTCACCTCACCTAAAAAGTAAGGAGAGGTACNCTTGTGCTGAAGAATGGTTGTTCAATCACTCAAAATGATGGAGTACATATAGAGCTAGAGCTTGGGCAAGTCAGCCCTCTCACAAGCCACACCACTTAGCCATGGAGGCTAAGGCTCACACACTAGAGTCCATAATCTCACACAAGGGAGGAAATCAGCCTAGCAATCAGGCTGACCACTCACACTCGACCTAGAGAGCTAGAGAATGCTCTCATGGCACACTCCTAGTGGTCACATAACCCACAAACCCATGGAGAATCGCCATGTGTCCATGGCTAGCACACAAGGATCTCACCTCACCTAAAAAGTAAGGAGAGGTACATTTATCCTAGTCAGTACACTCTGACAAGGCAATCCTAAGACCAAGGACCTTTTTGGATATTTCTCCCATCAGGTCTTGACCCTGGACTTCTTGCCTTTTTTTTTTCTCAGGCTAAGGCATGGAGCCATCACCCATGCCCATCCAGCCATCGACGGTCCATGATCTCCGAAACTTCGAAAATTCATATCTCCCAATCCGACTGTTGGATCGGCCTCAAACTTTGACCGTAGACATTTTGTCACCTGATCTTTCTAATGGTGAAGTTGGATTGACAATCGGAGCAGGCACCTGGTACTTTCTTGGAACTTGCTCTTGTGGATCTGAAATTGAGCCGGATGGCTACTTTCCCAATATCTGGTGCATCAGACATGGGAGAATACAGTGGTTCTCCCACTGTCATAGTAGAGGAAGGTTCCAGAGAGGCGGGATCAGGGAGAATATCTGCTCCTACTACTTCATGAGGTGCTGGTTCTGTTGTCTCTTCGCAGATGATGTTGGTGCCGAGTATGTTACTTTTGTTAAAAATGACATCCTTGGAGATGATGATGTGGCCAGTATTCCTCTTGTAGAGTTGATACGCCTTGCTTACTATGTCATAGCCAATCATCAGCATCTATGCATTTTTTGCATCCGATTGATGCCGCTTCTCCATGGAGACGTGCTTGTGCACCAAGCTGCCAAACGCGTGAACATGATCCACGCTCAGCTTCTTGTGGAAGCATATCTCGTACGGTGTCATCTACTCTAGGGCCTTGGTTGGACTGCGATCCTTGATATACACCGTACTGCTCACTGCTCTGGCCTTGAAGTCATAGGTGAGCCGGCTGCGTGCAGCATGATGTGTGCCGACTGAACCATGGTACGGTTGGTGCGTTTTTCTACGTCATTCTACTACGGCGAGTATGGTGCGGCCCGCTGTGCCTTGATGCCTGCTGGTGCGAGATAGTCCTGGAACGCCTTGCTCACGTACTCTCCGCCATGTTCGCTATGCAGTGCCTGGATCTTCTTGCCAGTGTGGTTCTCCACCATTGCCTTCAACTCCTCAACCTGTCAAAGCACTGCTCCTTGGACGAAACGAAGTACACAACGGTGAAACGGCTCAAATCATCAATGAAGGTGAGAAAATACCTAGAGCCTCCAAAGCTCTGCGTCTGCATTCGGCCACTCAGTTCTGTGTGGACGAGCTCTAACACCTCCTTCGTGCACTTCCAGAGTGGTTCTCCACCATTGCCTTCAACTCCAGAGAACGCCTCGCCATGCTGCTTCCCCTCCAAAGAGCCGATGCACAACTGCTGTTCAAAGTTAGAGATGGTGGATAAATCAAGCACCATCTGCTTTGTTTGAAGTTGCTGCAAGGCACGCATGCCTATGAAGCCATAGCACACACACCAGATTTCGCTGTCGGTGACCTCCACCACTGCTGCAAGACTCTGCTCGTGCAAGATCTTGGTTGCCTCCAATAGACGGTACATGATGCCTTCCTTCACCGACGTGGCAAACTCCTCTCCTATTTCCTTGTCGAGGATGTAGTTGTAGTTGTCGTCAAGGATAACTTGCAGTCTTGTATTGGTGACAGAGGACACGGAGAGAAGATTGAACGCAATATTTGGTACGTATAATACGCCATGGAACACTTCTACTTTAATGCCACTCAGGGTTTCTACCACATCTCCACAATCCCAATCCCCTCAGCGTACACCACCCGATCATCACCCAAAGCAAACGGGAGGGAGGGAAATGGATAGCAACTACATGAACCACTCCCTGTGATGCGTCAAACTCTGGATATACCCTAAGTCTTTATACCATGCCAGATTTGCCTTCTCCTTCTGCAACATATCAGACTCTTTCATGAAGAGGTAGTCGCGTACCTCCTTTGCCACGTTCATGTTACCAAAATGGCGTACGTCGGTGTTGTCCTACTACTACTGCTGTTGTTGCTGTCGTTGATGTGACTATTGCTGCTGTTGCAATGGAGATTGCTGCTTTTACTACTGTTACTACTGCTCCTTCTCATCCCTCTTGGACTTGAAGCACTCTTTCTTGTAGTTCCCCTCTTTTAGGGAATAGTTAGACTTGCTGTTCGTACCTCTTTACTGTTGGGATTACTGCTGCTGCTCGTTGCGTGAGCCCATGGCCATGAAAGCTACTTCACTGCTGCTACTGCCGCCATTGCGCTTTGCTGCATTACGATGCACTTCTACCTGCACCAGGTACGTAAAGATGAAGTCCAAGTCCAACACTAGCTCTCTACCATCTCTCGCACCGTGTTATAGCTCATTACGAGTCCCCTGAGCAAGAAGAGGACAAAACGCGTGTCTTCCACAGAGTTGCTGGCGACTTTCAGTAGCTTGATGAGCTCCTTTATCTTGTCAAAGTACACCTCCATCCCTTTGCCACCCTGCATTTCCAACGCCATCATCTTCTCCTCCAAAATCATGATGAATGTAGGATACTTGCTCTCATACTTCTTGTAAAACGTGTTCTACCGCTCTTTTGCAGTAGCCCTATCACCCACTTACACAAGATGCATATTGGAGATGGTGTTGACAAGCTGCCTGGAGGCCTCCATGTCCACTCCTCATATGCCGCTACTGTAGTTGTGGATTAACTAGCATGTGATGCACCTTTCTATGACGTCTTTCCCGCCACAACCTTTGCTTTGGTGATGCCTTTCAGATTGACTCATAAAACAGGGTCATCCACACGGGGATTTTTAGAGATATGCCCTTTTGAAAACAGGGTTTGCTGCTGCTCCTACTCCAGCTCACACCAGTCCGCTTGTAAACGGTATTTCTCTTAAACGTATCAATGGAATGCAAATATTTTTACATCAATGGAAGGCTTAGGTAAAACAGTTAAATTTGCATGTGCTACTTTTCAGTTTAATAAAGAAATTAGAAAGTTGTAGTCATCACAAGGCAGTAGTCTTGCTTAGAGAGAATAGTGTAGCCTTGGCTGACCTCGTTTTGAGCATTACTCTTGATCCGATTGTTGGATCTTCACAATTTTGGGATCTATGGATTGTTTTTTGAACGTCAAGATCATGTTATTGATTATGAAATTTGGTAATGGTTTGACCCTAACCCTTCACTTTCAAATTGACAGCCTGTACTTTCTGAAAATAGTTGAACTTGCCACAATCCCATGGAGAATCTCCATGTGTCCATGGCTAGCAGACAAGGATCTCACATCACCTGAAAATTTAGGAGAGATACCTTTTTCCTAGTCAGCATACTTTGACAAGGCAACCCAAGAATCTATGACCTTTTCGGATATTTCTCCCATCAGGTCTTGACCCTCGACCTCTTGCCTTTTTCTTTTCTCACGCTAAGGCATGAAGCCATCGCCCATGGTCACCCAGAAACCGGGGATCAACGACCCTAGAAACTTTGAAAATTCATATATTCCAATCCGACCGTTGGATGAGCTTCAAACTTAGACCGTAGAAAATTTGCCACGTGATCTTTCTGAAGAAGTCGGATTGATGATCAAAGTAGGCATCCACTAGTTTTTGAGAACTTGCCTCTGTGGACCTGAAACTGAGTGGGATTGCTCCGGATGGCTCAAACGTAAGAGCTATACTCAATGACAGGTAACTGACATGTTCTTCTAGTCCTAGAGCTAGCTTCTACCCTAGGCGGGTACTGGCTCCTTGATGAGCGACTTTGGAGGCAATGTGGATTGCATCATCCCCCCTGCCTATATGGCGTCCCCTGTGACTACAAAGAGGTGCCGACTTCCAAGAAGGACCTTGGAATGTTTGAAGATGTCTCTTAGAACCTTCCTCACCATTTTTTGCCAGAAAGAAAATAACTCACTCGATTTGACTGAGTGACCTCTTGGTCTAAATACTAAAGCCGGAACGTCTAAGCCATAAGGAGTTGCCTTAGGTAGTGTTTGCTCGCTATACTATGCTATTTAGACAAGGGCGACTTGCTCCACAGGAGTAGTGCATGCCTTGTCTTTCTGGACTAGACTTAGGATACTCCGAGGGAGTAGTAAATTCCTACTCTCTCCTATGCCTACCCAAACATCAGCGATAGACAAGGAGCACATCAGGTCAACAAGTATAACGGCTGAAACTGTCAATGAACTTTAGGAAGTACCTAGAGCCTCCAAAGCTCTTCGTCCGCATCAGGCAACACAAGTTTATGAACAACAGGTCCAGTACCTCCTTTGCTCGCTCCCCTCCTCAATAGAATACCTCGTGATGGTTCTCCTCCAAACAGGAAATACACAACTCTTGCTCAAAGTTGGACATGATGGGTAAGTCAGACACTATCTGCTTCATTTTAAGCTGCTACAAAGTGCGCATGCCAATATGGCCGTAGTGTGCATGCATATTTTGCAATCTATTGCTTCGACTACCTCTCCAAGACTGCTCACGTAAGATCTTTGTTACCCCTAACATGTGTTGGGAAAGGAGCCATCTGCCTCAGTTTCAGGTCCACACAAGCAAGTTCTAGGAAACTACCAGATGCCTCCTTCGATCGCCCATCTCAATTCACCATTGGAAAGATCTGAAAGCAAAATGCCTACAATCCAAGTTTGAGGTCGATCCAACGGTCCGATTGGGAGATATAAATTTTTTATGTTTCCGGGTTCATCGAGACCCGATATCAGGATGACCATGGGCGATGGCTCCATGCCTTAGCGTGAGAATAGAAAAAGACAAGAGCTCCACGGTCAAGACCTGATGGGAGAAATATCCAAAAAGGTCCTAGATTCTTGGGTTACATTTGTTGAGAAAGGAGCCATCTGGCTCAGTTTCAGGTCCACAGGAGCAAGTTCCAGGAAAGTACCAGATGCCTGCTCCGATCGCCAATCCGACTTCACCATTCCAAAGATCAGGTGGTAAAATGTCTACGGTCCAAGTTTGAGGCCGATCCAACGGTCGGATTGGGAGATATGAATTTTCGAAGTTTCGGGGGTCATGGACCGTCGATGTCTGGGTGGGCATGGGTGATGGCTCCATGCCTTAGCCTGAGAAAAGAAAAAGGCAAGAGGTCCAGGGTCAAGACCTGATGGGAGAAATATCCAAAAAGGTCCTTGGTCTTAGGATTGCCTTGTCAGAGTGTGCTGACTAGGATAAAGGTACCTCTCCTTACTTTTTAGGTGAGGTGAGATCCTTGTGTNATTCTCCATGGGTTTGTGGGTTATGTGACCACTAGGAGTGTGCCATGAGAGCATTCTCTAGCTCTCTAGGTCGTGTGTGAGTGGTCAGCCTGATTGCTAGGCTGATTTCCTCCCTTGTGTGAGATTATGGACTCTAGTGTGTGAGCCTTAGCCTCCATGGCTAAGTGGTGTGGCTTGTGAAAGGGCTGACTTGTCCAAGCTCTAGCTCTATATGTACTCCATCATTTTGAGTGATTGAACAACCATTCTTCAGCACAAGTGATGCCCTTCCAATCACACATGCTCGCTGCTCCAAGGCTCCCTCTCTCCTCAAGTTCCAACATTTGGTATCAGAGCCAAGTTCTGCCACTTCCAGCCAGCACAGGCCGTCACTTTGAGAGTGACGGGTTGGGGTGAAACCTTCACCAGATTTGACGATCGACCACTGGATCTTCAATTTCAAAAGACAAGCTTTCCAACGAGCTCAAGATCCCGAAGATCCAACGGTCGGATTGAGAGTTATGCTCAAAACGAGATCGGCCAGGGGTACACTCTTCTCCATGAGTAAGACTGTCGCCTTGTGATGACCATAACTCTCTCATTTCTTTGTGAAATTTAAAAAGTGGCACATGCGAATTGTAGTATTTTTCCTAAGCTTTCCATTGGTGCAATAATATTTACATTCCATTGATTCGTTTGGGAGAAACGCCGTTTACAAACTGGCTGGTCTGAGTTGGAGTAGGAGCAGAAGCATACCCTGTTTTCAAGAGGGCATATCTTTCAAAATCCCCTGTTGATGACCCTGTTTTATGGGTCGATCTGAAAGGTTTTGAGCTGAATNTCCACAGGCAAAAGGCATCACCGCAGCGCAGGTGGTGGCGGGGAAGACGCCGCAAAAGGGTGCAGCTGATGCGGGTTCTTCTGCAGCTGTACCAGCGACGTACGAGGAGTGGAAGAAGAAGGACAGGCAGGCCTACAGGTTGCTTGTTAACACCATCTCCAACCCGCATCTTCAGTACGTGAGTGACAAGGCTACTGCAAAGGAGGGGTGGGACACGTTGTGCAAGAAGTATGAGAGCAAGGATCCTGCATTCCTCATGCTTTTGGAGGAAAAGATGATGGCGCTGAAAATGCAGGGTGGTGAAGGGATGGAGGCGTATCTGGACAGGGCAAAGGAGCTGGCGAAGCAGCTGAGAGCGGCCGGCAATCCTGTGGAAGAGACGCGCTTCATCCTCCTCTTGCTTAGGGGACTTCCAACCAGCTACGACACGGTACGAGAGACGCTGGAGTGCCAGCCAACTCTCGACCTTGACTTCATCTGCACACACCTGGTGCAGGTCGAATTGCGTCGCAATGCAGGAAAGCGCAATGGCGGCAGCAGCAGTGAAGCAGCTTTCATGGCCATGGGCTCACGCAACCAGCAGCAGCAACAGTCCGGGCAGCAGAGAGGCAAGAAGAAGGGCAAGTGCCACTATTGCCAGAAAGAGGGGCACTACAAGAAAGAGTGCTTCAAGTTCAAGAGGGACCAGAAAGAGCAGCAGCAGCAGGAGCAAAAGCAGCAATCTCCACAACAACAGCAGCAGCAGTCACAGCAACGCCAGCAGCAGCAGCAGCAGAACCAGACTAGCGTGCGCCATTTTGGCAACATGAACGTCGCCAAGGAGGTGCGCGACCGCCTCTTCATGGCGAAGTCTGACATGTCGCAGAAGGAAAAGGCGGATCTGGCGTGGTACAAGGACTCGGGGTGTACCAAGAGTCTGACGCACCACAAGGAGTGGTTCACACAGCTGCTCTCCATTCCTCCTCGGCCGATTGCTTTGGGTGATGATCGGGTGGTGTATGCTGAGGGGATTGGGATTGTGGAGATGTGGTTGGAGACCCCGCGTGGCATTGAAGTGGGAGTTTTCCATGGCGTGCTGTATGTGCCTGATGCTGCGTTCAACCTTCTCTCAGTGTCCTCTCTCACCAACACAGGACTGCGCGTTGTCTTCGATGATGACTATGGCTACATCCTCAACAAGGAAACAGGAGAGGAGTTGGCCAAGTCGGTGAAGGAGGGCGACATGTACCGCCTGCTGGGGGCGACCAAGATCCCGCGTGA
>SZWC01000096.1:470074-510105 GCA_023375785.1 Penium margaritaceum
ACCAACATTGTGTGTGAAGAGGCAACAGAAACAGCAGCTGACGAGACAGTGGGAGCAGAAATTCTTCCTGACCCAGTTTCTCCCGATCCTTCCTCTACTGTGACAGTGGGAGAATCACTCTACTCTCCCATGTCTGATGCAGCAGATACAGCAGCTTCATCGGCAGAAGCAGAGGAGGGAGATGTAGCACCACCAGCAGAAGCAGTTGTGCCAGCCACACCGCGTCAGCCGCCTGCTAACGCTCCAGCTCCAGGTCGGAGGTACCCTCTTAGGGTGCGTTACAAGCCTGGTGAGCGCGGCCATTTCTGGATGCTACAGAAACCAGAACAGATGAACGTTGCAGTTGCAGCAGATTCAGATGAGCCAACGTCATACAAGGAGGCCATGGCTGCACAGGATGCAGCAGATTGGGCGCAAGCCGTACAGCAAGAGATACAGTCGCAGCTTGACAACGTCACGTGGGAGTTGACTGAGCGTCCTACTGGACGTAAAGTGATCAAGTGCAAGTGGGTCTTCAAGAAGAAGCGGGGAGCAGATGGTAACCTGGAAAAGTACAAGGCGAGGCTGGTCGCCAAGGGCTACTCGCAGCAGGAGGGCATCGACTACACAGAAACGTTTGCCCCAGTTGCAAAGTTTGCCTCTGTGCGCACGCTCCTCTCTTATGCAGCAGCTGAGGACTTCGAGGTTCATCACATGGATGTCAAGACGGCATTCTTGAATGGTGACTTGGAGGAGGAGATCTACATGGAGCAGCCAGAGGGGTTCGTCATGGATGGCCAGGAGCACCTGGTCTGCAAGCTGCAGAAGTCGCTGTACGGCCTGAAGCAAGCGTCGCGTGCATGGAACCTGAAGTTGGATGCAGCGTTGGAGTGCATGGGGTTTGAGCGCAGCGAGTGTGACTACAGCGTGTATCGCTGGCAGCATGAGCATGAGATCCTCATCATCATAGTCTATGTGGATGACATGCTCCTCCTTTCCAACAGTATGTCTGCACTGCAGGAGTTCAAGGAAGCCATGCAGGAGCGCTTCCAGATGTCTGATCTCGGGGAAGCATCATATTTCCTCGGTATCCAGATCACGCGTGACCGCAAGTCACGCTCTCTCTCGCTGCAGCAGAGCCGCTACATCAAGGATGTTTTGCAGCGGTTCGGCATGGCAGAGGCAAAACCCATCGGCACGCCGCTGGAGACGCGGCAGTACCTCGTGAGCTTCAATGGAGAAGCAAATGCAGCTGAGCGGCAGAAGTACCAGAGCGCCGTCGGCAGTCTCATGTACCTGATGGTGGCAACCAGGCCGGACCTCGCACAGGCTGTGAGCGCTGTGAGCCAGCACATGGCTAATCCCGGACCGGAGCACCAGAAGGCAGTGAAGCGGATCTTCCGCTACCNTGGTGCAGCAAGCGGCAGGTGGTCGTGGCCACCTCGAGTACAGAAGCTGAGTACGTATCTCTCAGCTTTGGAGCCAAGGAAGCAGTTTGGCTCCAACGTCTCATGGCAGAGATGAGTGGGAGTGCAGCAGTTCCAGTTCCTGTGCGCGTCGACAACCAGAGCGCAATCGCACTCGCCAAGAATCCTGAGCACCATGCACGCACCAAGCACATTGACATCGCATATCATTTCATCAGGCACATGGTGCAGGAGGGTGCTATCAAGCTGGAATTTACTCCAACCAGCAAGCAGGTCGCTGATTTCTGCACCAAGCCAGTGACCCGTGAGAAGCAGCAGTTCTGCATGAAGGTATGTGGACTCAGCCCACTCTGACTGCGGCAAAGTGGGAGATTGTTGAGAAAGGAGCCATCTGGCTCAGTTTCAGGTCCACAGGAGCAAGTTCCAGGAAAGTACCAGATGCCTGCTCTGATCGCCAATCCGACTTCACCATTGGAAAGATCAGGTGGTAAAATGTCTACGGTCCAAGTTTGAGGCCGATCCAACGGTCGGATTGGGAGATATGAATTTTCGAAGTTTCGGGGGTCATGGACCGTCGATGTCTGGGTGGGCATGGGTGATGGCTCCATGCCTTAGCCTGAGAAAAGAAAAAGGCAAGAGGTCCAGGGTCAAGACCTGATGGGAGAAATATCCAAAAAGGTCCTTGGTCTTAGGATTGCCTTGTCAGAGTGTGCTGACTAGGATAAAGGTACCTCTCCTTACTTTTTAGGTGAGGTGAGATCCTTGTGTACTAGCCATGGACACATGGCAATTCTCCATGGGTTTGTGGGTTATGTGACCACTAGGAGTATGCCATGAGAGCATTCTCTAGCTCTCTAGGTCGTGTGTGAGTGGTCAGCCTGATTGCTAGGCTGATTTCCTCCCTTGTGTGAGATTATGGACTCTAGTGTGTGAGCCTTAGCCTCCATGGCTAAGTGGTGTGGCTTGTGAGAGGGCTGACTTGCCCAAGCTCTAGCTCTATATGTACTCCATCATTTTGAGTGATTGAACAACCATTCTTCAGCACAAGTGATGCCCTTCCAATCACACATGCTCGCTGCTCCAAGGCTCCCTCTCTCCTCAAGTTCCAACAACATTGTTAGAGAGTACTTACTAGGAAAAGGTACATTTTCCTAAGCTACACTCTTCATCAGGTCCTTGTAGTGTAGCTTAGGAAAACGCACCTTTTCCTAAGTAGTGTAGCTTAGGACAAGGTACCTTTTCTTATCAAGACTGTCACCTTGAGATGACCATAACTCTCTTGAGAAATACCGTTGACAAGCTGGGTGGTGTGAGCTGGAATAGGAGCAGCAGCATACCTTGTTTTCAAAAGGGCATATCTCTGAAAATCCCTTTTTTATGATCCTGGTTTATGGGTTGATATGAAAGGTTTTGAGCTGAATTTTCCAGTGGTGGACCTCGTTTTTCAAAATTCCTTGCCTGCTAGACTCTACAGTCCATTTTTTGTTAGAGAAAGGTTTGGTAGAAAGAGCAACAGAAGCAAAGGTAACGCCACCATTTAAGGACAGCGCTGAGCATCACCAAAGCTCAAAATGGCAGCACCAGGTGTGGTAACAGTAGTCTTGCCCTTAGAGAGGCTGGAAGGACGCGCCAACTTCATGTTTTGGAAGATCCGTACCCGCCTCTTTTTGGAGTTGAGGGGCTTGTGGGAGGTGGTGAGCAGCGACGAGTGCACTTCACCTCCACAGGCAAAAGGCATCACCGTAGCGGAGATGGTGGCAAGAAAGATGCTATAGAAAGGTGCAATAGATGCAAATTCATCTACAAATGCAACGGCGGCATATGAGGAATGGAAAAAAGACAGGCAGGCTTACATGCTGCTTCTCAACGCCATCTCCAACCCAAATCTTCAGTACCTGAGTGACGAGGCTACTGCAAAAGAGGGATTGGACACATAGTGCAAGAAGGATGAGAGCAAGAATGCTGCATTTTTCATCCTTTTGGAGGAGATGATGATGGCGTTGAAAATGTAGGGTGACAAAGGGATGGAGGAGTATTCGGACAAGGCAAATGAGCTCGCAAAGCAGCTGAAAGCGGCCGGTAACCCTGTGGAAAACAGACGCTTCGTCCTCCCCTTGTTGAGTGGACTCCCAACGAGCTATGACAGTGTACGAGAGACATTGGAGTACCAGTCAACTCTCGACCTGGACTTCATCTGCATGGACCTTGTGCAGGTAGAACTGCGTCGCAATCCAGCAAACCGCAATGGCGGCAACAGCAGCAGTGGAGCAGTTTTCATGGCCATGGACTCACGCAACCAGTAGCAGGCTTAATCCGGGTAGCACAGAGGGAAGAAGAAGGACAAGTTCAAGAGGGACTAAAAGGTGCACCATCAGTAGCAACAAAAGCAGCAATGTCCATAGCAACAGCAGCAGCGATCACAACAACGTGAGCGGCAGTTGCAGAAGCAGCAACAGCAGAACCAGACCGGCATGCGACATTTTGGTAACATGAACATGGCCAAGGAGGTGCGCGACCGCCTCTTCATGGCGAAGTCTGACATGTCGCAGAACGAAAAGGTGGATCTGGCGTGGTACAAGGTTTCAGGTTGCACCAAAAGTTTGACGTACCACAAGGAGTGGTTTATGTAGCTGCTATCCATTTCTTCCCGACCGATTGCTTTGGGTGATGATCGGGTGGAATATACTGAGGGGATTGGGATTCTGGAGATGTGGTTGGAGACCCCGCGTGGCATTGAAGGAGTGTTGCATGGCGTGTTGTCTCAGTGTCCTCTCTCATCATCACAGGACTGTGAGTTGTCTTTGACGATGACTATGGCTACATCCTCGACAAGGAAACCGGAGAAGAGTTGGCCAGGTCGGTCAAGAAAGGCGACATATACCGCCTGTTTGGGGCCGCCAAAATCCTGCACGAGCAGAGTCTTGCAGGAGTGGTGTAGGCCACAGATGGCAATATTTGGCATGCGCGCTACGGCCACATCGGCATGCGTACCTTGCAGCACCTTCAAACAAAGCATATGGTGCCTGATTTGCCCACCATCTCTAAGTTTGAGCAGTAGTTGTGCATTGGCTGTTTGGAGGGGAAGTACTATTGCGAGGCGTTCTTGGGAGTAGGGGAGCGCGCAAAGGAGGTGCTGGAGCTGGTCCTCACAGACTTGTGTAGCCGGATCCAGACCGAGAGCTTTGGAGGCTCTAGGTGTTTTCTCACCTTGATTGATGATTTCAGCCGTTATACTATTGTGTACTTCCTTTCCTACAGGGACCAAAGCTTTGACATGTTCAATGAGCTCAAGAAAATCAAGGCGGTGCACACCGACCGCGGTGGACAGTACCTGAGCAAGGAGTTTCAGGACTACCTTGCACTAGCACGCATCAAGGCACAGCTCATCGCGTCATACTCGCTGCAGCAGAAAGGCATAGCGAAACACACCAACCGTACAATAGTTGAGTCGGCGCGCTCCATGCTACATGCGACTCGGCTCTCCTATGATTCTTGGACCGAAGCTGAGCAGTACAATGTACATCAAGAACCGCAGTCCAGCCAAGGCTCTGGAGCAGATGACGCCGTACGAGACGTGGTTCGGGAAGAAGCCGAGCGTGGGTCATCTTCATGTGTTTGGTAGTTTGGCATACATGTACATGCCGAAAGAGAAGCAACAGAAATAAGACACGAAGAGCGCACAGATGCTGATCATCGGCTATGACGTCGCAAGCAAGGCGTATCGACTCTACAAGAGGGATACTTGCCCCGTCATCATCTCCAGCGATGTCGTTTTCAACGAAAGTAACGTCATCGACACTTACATCATCTGCAAAGAGGTAGCTGAACCAGCAGCTGACGAAGCACTGGGAGCAGATATCTTTGCTGAGCACGTCTCTCTTGACCCTTTGTCTACTGTGACAGTGGGAGAACCACTTTATTCTTCCATGTCTGATGCAGTAGATAAAGCAGCCTCATCTGCAGAAGCAGAGGAAGAGGATGCACCACCATTAACAAGAACAAATGTGCAAGAAGCACCATGCCAGCCACCTGCTAATCCTCAAGCACTGGGTCAAAGGTACCCACTCAAGGTGCGCTATAAGCATGGTCAGCGCGGGCATTTCTGGATACTGGAAAAACGAGACGGGATGAACATTGTAGTTACAGCAGACTCTCCTAAGCGAATATCGTACAAGGAGGTCATGGCTGCACTACATGCAGCAGATTGGGAGCAAGCTATGTAGTAGGAGATACAATCGCAGCTCGACAACGGTATGTAGGAGCTGATTCAGCTTCCATATGGACGCGAGGTTATCAAGTGCAAGTGGGTATTCAAGAAGAAGAGCGACACACATGACAACCTCGAAAAGTACAAGACACGACTGGTTGTCAAGGGCTACTCGCAACGGGAAGGCATTGACTACATGAAAACTTTTGTACTTGCTGCAAAGTTTGCCTCTATGCATACGCTCCTTTGTTATGCCGCAGCTGAGGACTTCGAGATTCACCACATGGATGTCAAGATGGCATTCTTGAACGCTGACTTGCAGGAGGAAATGTACATGGAGCAGCTGGAGGGATTCGTCATGGATGGCTAGGAGTACCTGGTTTGTAAGCTGTAGAAGTCGTACGGCCTCAAACAAGCGTCGCGTGCTTGGAACTAGAAATTGGATAAGGTGCTACAGTGCATGGGGTTTGAGCGTAGTGAGTGGGACTACTGCGTCTATCACTAGCAGCCTACTTTTAAGGTACTCATTATCATTGTCAATATGGATAACATGCTCCTCTTTTACAACAGCATGTCTGCTCTGTAGGAGTTTAAGGAGGCCATGCCGGAGCGCTTCTAGATGTCTGATCTCGGGGAGGCAACTTACTCTAGGTATCAAGATCACGCATGAACAAAAATCATGCTCTCTCTCACTGTAGTAGAGTCGCTACATCAAGGATGTTTTGTAGTGGTTCGGAATGGCAGAGGCAAAACCCATCGGCACTCCGCTGGAGACGTGGTAGTACCTCGTGAGCTTCGATGGAGAAGCACATGTTACTCAGCAACAGAAGTACCAGAGTGCCATCAGTAATCTGATGTACATGATGACGGCAACCAGGTCGGACCTGGCAGAGGCTGCGAGCGCTGTAAGCCAACACATGGCGAACCCTAGACCTGAGTACCATAATGTAGTGAAGCGGATCTTCCATTACCTTGTTCGAATCATCAACATTGTCATCATGTACAATGGCAACGACAACAACATCATCGTCTACACAAACGCACATTAGGCGTTAAACCCTCAAGATCGCAAATTCATTTCTGAACATGTGTTCCTCATGAATGGTGGGGCCATCAGCTGGTGCAGCAAGCGGCCGATGGTTGTTCCTACCTCAAGCACGGAAGCTGAGTACGTCTCTCTCAGCTTTGGAGCCAAGGAAGCAATTTAGGTTCAGCGTCTTACATCGGAGATGAGTGGGAGTGCAGTAGTTCTTCTTCCTGTGCGCGTCGACAACCAAAGCCCAATGGCACTCGCCAAGAATCCTGAGCACCATGCACACACCAAGCACATTCATATCGCATATACCATTTCATCAGGCACATGGTGCAGGAGGGTGCTATCAAACTGGAGATTATTCCAACCAGCAAGCAGGTTACTGATTTTCTGAACTAAGCTAGTGATCTGTGAGAAGCGGTAATTCTGTAGACTCAGCCCACTTTGACTACAGCAAAAAGGGAGATTGTTGGGAAAGGAGCCATCTAGCTAAGTTCTAGGTCCAGAGGAGCAAGTTCCATGAAACTACTAGATGCCTCTTCCGATGATCAATCCGACTTCACCATTGGAAAACTTTGGTGGCAAAATGTCTATGGTCCACGTATTGAGGCCGATCCAACAGTCGGATAGGGAGATATGAATTTTCAAAGTTTCCGTGGTCATCGACAGCCAATATCTGGGTGACTCAAGGCGATGGCTCCATAACTTAGGCAAGAGGTCCACGATCAAGACCTGATGAGGGAAATATCTAAAAATATCCTAGATTCTTGAGTTGACTTGTCGGAATGTACTGTCGGAATGTACTCTAGGAAAATGTACATGTCCTTACTTTTCGGGTGAGGTGAGATCCTTGTGTGCTAGCAATGGATACATGGTGATTATCGATGGGATTGTGGTTCATGTGACCATTATGAGTATTCCATGAGAACATTTTCTAGCTCTCTAGGTCGCGTCTGAGTGGTCAGCCTGATTGCTAGGCTGATTTCCTCCCTTGCATGAGATTATGGACTCTAGTCTGAGAGCGTTAGCCTCCACGGTTAAGTTGTGTGGTTTGTGAGAGGACTGACTTGTGTTGGGAAAAGAGCTATCTTGCTCAGTTTCAGGTCCACAGGAGATATTTCCAGTAAATTACCACATGCATACTCCGATCGTTGATCCAACTTCCTCATTGAACAGATGAGGTAGCAAAATGTCTACATTGCATGTTCGAGGCTAATCCAATGGTCGGATCAAGAGATATGAATTGTCAAAGTTTTCAGGATCATCGACTTCCGATATCTGGGTAACCATGGGTGATAGCTCCATGCCTTGGCCTGAGAAAAGAAAAAGGCAAGAGGTCCAGGGTCAAGACCTGATGGGAGAAATATCAAAAAAGGTCCTATGTTCTTCGGTTGCCTTGTCAGAGTATGCTGACTAGGAAAAACGTACCTCTCCTTGCTTTTTAGGTGAGGTGAGATCCTTGTGTGCTAGCCATGGACACATGGCGATTCTCCATGCGATTGTTGGTTGTATGACCACTAGGAGCGTGCCATGAGAGAATTTTCTAGCTCTCTAGGTCGTGTGTGAGTACTCAACGTCATTGCTAAGCTGATTTCCTCTCTTGTGTGAGATTATGGATTCTTGTGTTTGAGCCTTAGCCTCCATGGCTAACTGATGTTGCTTGTGAGAGGGCTAACTTGCCCAAGCTCTAGCTCTTTATGTACTTCATCATTTTGAGTTATTCTTGAACCATTATTCAACACAAGTGATGCCCTTCGAGTCCCATATGCTTGCTGCTTCACGGTTCCTTCTCTCCTCCTGTACTAATACTTGATATGAGAACCAAATTGTACCACTTTTTGCGAGCACAGGCCATCACTTTGAGAGTAAGGTTGAGGCTAAACCTTTACTAAATTTGACAATCAACTACGAGATCTTCAAGTTCAAGAGCCAACATTTGCAACGAGCGCAAGATTGTGAAGATGCAAGGGTCGAAATGAGAGTTATGCTCAAAACAAGACTGGCAAGGACTACACTTTTCTCTTTGAGTAAGACTATCACCTTGTGATGACCATATCTCTCACGTTTCTCTGTCAAATTTAAAAAGTAGCACAAACAAATTGAAGTATGTTTCCTAAGCTTTCCATTGGTGTAAACATATTTGCATTCCATTGATGTATTTGGAAGAAACATCGTTTACAAGGTGGCTGGTGTGAGCTAGAGTAGGAGCAACAGCATACCGTATTTTCAAAAAGACACATGTCTAAACATCCCTTGTTGATGACCCTGTTTTTGTCAATATGCTTGAGGCGACGGTCTAGAAAACAGGATCTCACACAATGGTTCCCGCGGACCGCTCTTGGACTTGTAACCAAGAGATGATATCACCTTCAGAGCTAAGGTTCCAGATTGAGCAGTTCATAGGAATCATTTCCTTACCCTGTGTTCTTAACACCTGGTCATTTTAGCGCGAGGAGCAAACTCCTGGGAGATAGACCAACCAATGCTTTTTTAGTGTCTCCGTCTGGTGGATAAATCTCTGAGGAGTCTCAAAGGTAAGAACTATACTCAATGAGAGGCAACACTCAGGTTCTTTTTATCCTAGAGCCAGCCTCTAGCCTAGGCGTCCAGTGGCTCCTTCAATGAGCCACTTTGGGGGTTAGCTGGATTACGTCATCCCTCCTACCTTCATGGCGCATCCTATGACCACCAAGTATCGCCAGCCACCAATAAGTACTAACGCTGGCCTTTTGGTCAGAAAGTAAATGAGTCACTTGGCTGGATTTTGACCCACTAACCTCTCACTCAAGAGACTAACTCTGGAACATCTAAACTACAAGGAGTTATTCTAGGTAGTCTTTGCTTGCTATGTTATCTAGACCAGACTTAGGGAACTTACTCCAAGGGATCAGTACATGCCTAGTTCATCCTGGACCTGTCCAAATATCAACCATGGACAAGGAGCGTATCAGGTCAACAAACTCTCCCTTGCACCTCTTTCCATTAGCTGTGAGATCTCTCCTCTCTCCAGCAGTCTGGACTTCAGTCTTCGTCCGCTACGTTGACCATACCGATGCCTTGAGTACTTGCAGAGTGGAATTCTTTGTCCAGTGCCTTTGTCATGCAATCTGCGAGCATCTTCCTGGTCTCCACGTATTCCAGGTCCATTATCTTTTTTGCGACCAGGTTGTGTGAGTAGTGGTACCTGATGTCAGTGTCCTTCGTCCGCCGGGAGATGATCTCATCGTGTGCCATTTTCATGGCGCTCTTGTTGTCGATGCGGATCTCTGTTAGCTCCGTTTGTGGCACCTTCATCTCGGCAAGCAAACTACATAACCACTATGTCTCTTTGCATGCTTCCGACAGAGTGATGTACTGTGCCTCAGCGGTAGAGAGGGAGATAGAGTCTTGCTTATTGCTTGTCCAAGATACTATACAATCGTTGAAGAGGCACACAAAACCCGAGGTAGACTTTCTGTCATCGATTCTTCCTCCCCAGTCGGCGTTTGTGTAGCACACCAGTCGCAACGGGTCAAACCCTTCTTAGCCTCCAAATTGGAGTCTCATGTGTCTTGTTTTTTTACATAGCACATGATGCGCTTGACGGCTTGCCAGTGTTGTGGCCCTGGATTGGCCACAAACCTGCTCACTTATCCCACAGCATAGCAAATGAAAGGGCGTGTTCCTACCATGGTATACATGAGGCTGCTAACGGCAGACTTGTAGGGAATGTTGTCCATCTCATGCCGTTCTGCTTCCGTGCTGGGCCTCATGGAGGAGGAGAGCTTGATGTCTGTTGTCATGGGTGTTCTGATGGACTTGCAGTCCTCCATGCTGTAGCGGTTGAGGACCTCCATGATGCACTAAGTCTGGTTCAGTTCGATAGTGCCTGCTGCTTGATTGCGGTGGACGGCTATCCCAAGGTACAATCGAGCGGACCCATGTCCATCTTGAATCTGTTGCTCAGATCTGCCTTGTGCTTGTTCAATAACTCGACCGATGACGAGCAGATGATCAGATCATCCACGTACAATACAACCAGCGTCAAGCCTTGCTCATCCTCCTGCACATAAGACACTAGGGTCATTCTGGCGGTGTGTGAAGGTGAGCCCGACCATGAAGCCGTCCATCTCCTTCTACCATATCCTTGGGGCCTCTTTCATCCCATAGAGTGCTTTGACCAGTTTGCAAATCTTGATATGGACAGCAGCAGTAGGTACAGCAACGTCAGCAGCAAAACCAGACCGGCAAGCGCCTCTTCATGGCCAAGTCTAACATGTCGCAAAAGAAAACGCGTATCTTGTGGGGTCCAAGGACTCAGGGTGAACCAAGAGTCTAACGTACCACAAGGAGTGATTTACGCAGCTGCTCTCCATTACCCCCCGACCAATTGCTTTGGGTTATGATCGAGTAGTGTGCGCTAAACGGATTGGGATTGTGGAGATGTGGTTGGAGAGCCCACGTTGCATTGAAGTAGGAGTGTTCCATGGCGTGCTGTATGTACTTGATGCTGCATTCAACCTTCTCTTAGTGTCCTCTCTTACCAACACAAAACTACGAGTCGTATTTAACGACAATTATGGCTACATCCTCGACAAGATACGAGAAAGGAGTTGGCCGGGTCGTTGAAGGAAGGTGACATGTACCGCCTATTGGGGGCGACGAAGATCCGGCGTGAACAGAGTCTTACAGCACAGGTTCAGGCCAAAGAAGGCAAAATCTGGCATGTGCGCTATGACCACATCGGCATGCGTGCCTTGGAGAAACTTCAAACGAAGTAGATGGTGCATGACTTGCCCACCATCTCTAACTTTAAGAAGCAGGTGTGCATCGGTTTTTTGGAGGGCAAGCAGCATCGCGAGGCGTTCTCCGGAGCAGGGAAGCGCACGAAGGAGGTGCTGGAACTGGCCAACAAAGACTTGTGTGGCCCAATGCAGACCCAAAGCTTTGGAGGCTCTAGGTATTTTCTCACCTTCATTCATGATTTCAACCAATACATCACTGTGTATTTCCATTCCTTGATGGACCAGGACTACCTTCTAGTAGTAGGCATCAAGGCGCAGCACACCGTGCCATACTCGGCGCAGCAAAAAAGCGTAGCTGAACGCGCTCCATGCAGGACGCGGCTCAAATGACCTACGACCTTTGGGCCGAAGCAATGAGTACTGCGGTATACATCAAGAACCACACTCCAACTAAGCCCATGGAGTAAATGACGCTGTACAAGGCGTGGTTTGGTACAAAGTTGAGCCTGGATCATCTTCGTGCGTTTGGCAGCTTGGCGCACATGCACGTGTCCAAGGAGAAGCGGCAAAAATGGGACGCGAAAAGCGCACAAATGCTGATGATCGGCTAAGGCCTGGCAAGCAAGGCGTATCGCTTGTACGAACGAGATACTGGCCACGTCATCTTCAGGGATATCGTTTTCAACAAAAGTAACGTCATCCGCACCAACATCATCTGCGAAGAGGCAACACAACCAACAGCTGACAAAACAGCCAGAGGAGACATTTCTTCTGATTCCGTCTCTCCTAACCCTTCCTCTACTATGACAATGGGAGAACCACTCTATTTTCCCATGTCTGATGTAGCAGATACAGCGGCCTCACCGGCAGCATCAGAGGAAGAAGATGTACCACCATGAGCAGGAGCCGTTGTGCATACAGCACCGCGCCGACCGCCTGCTAACGATCCAGTACCACGTCAAAGGAATCCTCAAAGGGTGCGCTATAAGTCTGGTGAACGCAAGCATTTCTGGATGCTCCAAAAACCAGACCAGGTGAACGTTGCAGTTGTACCAGACTCTGATGAGCCGACGTCGTAAGTGTTGGAGCTAGAGGAGAGAGGGAGCCTTGGAGCAGCGAGCATGTGGGACTGGAAGGACATCACTTGTACTAAAAAATAGGTGTTGAATCACTCAAAATGATAGAGTACACATAGAGCTAGAGCTTGGGCAAGTCAGTCCTCTCACAAGCCACACCACTTAGCCTGTTAGAAAACGAGCAATCTGGCTCAGTTTCAGGTCCACAGGGGCAAGTTCCAGTAAAGTACCAGATGCCTGCTCCGATCGTCAATTCAAGTTCACCATTGAAACGATCAGGTGGCAAAATGTCCACGATCAAAGTTTGAGGTCGATGGAATGATCGGATTGAGAGATATGAATGTTCTAGGTTTTCGGGGTCATCGACCGCCGATATCCGGGTGACCATGGGCGATGGCTCCATGTCTGAGCCTGAGAAAAGAAAAAGGCAAGAGGTCGAGGGTCAAGACCTGATGGGAGAACTATCCAAAAAAGGTCGTTGGTCCTAGGATTGCCTTGTCAGAGTGTACTGACTAGGATAAAGGTACCTTTCCTTACTTTTTAGGTGAGGTGAGATCCTAGTTCTAGCCATGGACACATGGCGATTCTCCATGGGATTGTGGGTAATGTGACCACTAGGAGTGTGCCCTGAGAGCATTTTCTAGCTCTCTAGGTCGTGTGTGAGTCGTCAGCCTGATTGCTAGACTGATTTCCTCCCTTGTGTGAGATTATGTACTCTAGTCTGTGAGCCTTAGCCTCCATGCAGAACTCTTGCTTCTCACGGGTCACGGGTCCTGCTGGGCAGGTTGGAGACCCGTTGGTCTAGGGACATGTCCTGTCCCTTCTATGCTGCAGCTTGCCGGCTCCACCCGGAGCATTTCGGCAATGACCTCTCTAAGGATAGGAATACCTTGGCGACTTGGCAGGCGGTGGTTGAGGCCTTGGTCCGAATGACAAGCAGAACCAGGTGATGAAGGAAATAGGGGCTTTCCTGAAGGCGCAGACGATGGTGGTGAGTGATCCTATGGTCACTCCTTGGAGGAATGCAAAGGTGATTGCTGGAGTTGCCAAGGTATAGTGTGGTACAATGTCTGCGGTGGAGTGGCATGTCAATTACATGTGCCATGTCAATTACACTGTCCTGGTGCAGAAATCAGCGACCTGCTTGCTGGTTGGAGTAAACTCCAGCTTGATAGGACCCTCCTGCACCATGTGCCTGATGAAATAATGTGCGATATCAATGTGCTTGGTCCGTGCATGGTGCTCAGGATTCTTGGCGAGTGCAAGTGCGCTCTGGTTATCGTTGCACACAGGAACTGAAATTGCTCCACTCTTAGTCATCTCTCCCGTGAGACGCTGAAGCCAAACTACTTCCTTGGCTCGAAATTTGAGAGAGACGTACTCAGCTTCCGTGCTTGAGATGGCCACGACCAACTGCCGCTTGCTCCAGCAACTAATAGCTCCACCATTCATGAGGAATACATGTCCAGAGAGGAACACATGTCCTCAGGGTTTGAAGCCCAATCTGCGTCTGTGTAGGCGATGATGCTGTTCTCGTTGTCGTTGTAGGTGATGTCGATGTTGATGGTTCTAGCAAGGAAGCGGAAGATCCGCTTCACGACCTTCTGGTGCTCAGGTCCGGGATTTGCCATGTACTGGCTCACAGCGTTAACAACCTGTGCGAGGTCCGGCCTGGTTGCCACCATCAGGTACATGAGGCTGTCGACGGCCCTCTAGTACTTCTGTCGTTCAGCTACGTTTGCTTCTCCATTGAAGCTCACAAGGTACTGCCGCGTCTCCAGCAGAGTGCCGATGGGTTTGGCCTTTGCCATACCGAACCGCTGCAGGATGTCCTTGATGTAGCGACTCTGCTGTAGCCAGAGACAGCGTGATTTGCGGTCACGCATGATCTAGATGCCGAGCAAGTATGACAGCTCCCCAAGATCAGGCATGTGGAAGCGATCCTGCGTTGCCTCCTTGAACTCCTGCAGTGCAGACATATTGCTGGAAAAGAGGAGCATGTCATCCACATAGACGATGATGATCAGTACCTCATGACCATGTTGCCAGCGATAGATGCTGTAGGCACACTCACTGCGCTCAAACCCCATGCACTGCAACGCCGCATCCAACTTGAGGCCGTACAGCGACTTCTACAGCTTGCAAACCGGGTGCTCCTCGCCATCCATGATGAACCCCTCTGGCTGCTCCATGTAAATCTCCTCCTCCAGGTCACCGTTCAGGTTCGCCGTCTTGACGTCCATGTGGTGGACCTCCAAGTCCTCTACTGCTGCATAGGAAAGGAGCGTACGCACAGAGGCAAACTTTGACAGAGGGATAAAGGTTTCTATGTAGTCGATGTCTTCCTGGTGCGAGTAGCCCTTGGCGACAAACCTTGCCTTGTACTTTTCCAGGTTGCCATCTGCTCCCCGCTTCTTCTTGAACAACCACTTGCACTTGATCACCTTACATCCAGGTGGACGCTCAGTCAGCTCCCACGTACCGTTGTCGAGCTACGACTATATCTCCTCTTGCACAGCTTGCGCACAATCTGCCTCATCTGGTGACGCCATGGCCTCCTTGTACGACATCGGCTCATTAGAGTCGGTTACAACTGCGACGTTCATGTGGTCCGGTTTCTAAAGCATCCACAAATGCCCGCGCTCACCAAGCTTGTAGCGGACCCTGAGAGGGTACATCCGATTTGGTGCCAGAGCGTTAGCAGGCGCCTGACGCGGTGCTGCCGGCATAACCGCTCCTGTTGATGGTGGTACATCTTCTTCGTCTGATTTTGCCAATGAGGCCGCTGCATCTACTGCATCAGACATGGGAGAATAGACTGGTTCTCCCACGGTCACAGTGGAGGAAAGATCAGGAGAGACTGGGTTAGGAAGGATATATGCTCCCACTGCCTCGTCAGCTGCTGCTTCTTCTGCCTCTTCAAAGACAATGCTGGTGCCGATGACGTTACTCTCGTTGAAGACGACATCCCTGGTGATGATGACGTGGCGTGTATCATTCTCGTAAAGGCAATATGCCTTGCTTCCCACGTCGTAGCCAATCATCAGCATCTACATACTCTTTGCGTCACACTTTTGGCGCTTCTCCTTTGGCATGTGCATGTGCGCTAAGCTGCCAAACGTGCAAAAATGACCCACGCTTGGCTTCTTACTGAACCACGCCTTGTACGCTGTCATCTACTCTAGGGCCTTGGTTGGACTGCGGTTCTTGATGTACACCGTAGTGCTTACTGCTTCCACCCAAAAGTCGTAGGTGAGCTGAGCGGCATGCAGCATGGAGCGCACCGACTCAACGATGTAACGATTGGCGCGTTCTGCTACACCGTTTTGCTACGGTGAATATGGCGCAGTGCGCTGTGCCTTGATGCCTGCTGCTACGAGGTAGTCCTAGAACTCCTTGCTCAGGTACTCTCCACCGCGGTCGCTGCGCATCGCCTTGATTTTCTTGCCAGTCTGGTTCTCCACCATGGCCTTGAACTCCTTCAATCTGTCAAAGCACTAGTCCTTGGAGGGAAGGAAGTACACAACAGTATAACGGCAGAAATCATCAATGAAAGTGAGAAAATACCTAGAGTATCCAAAGCTCTAGGTCTGGATTGGGCCACACACATCTGTGTGGACTATCTATAGCACCTCCTGCACGCACTCTCCTGCTGAAAGAACGCTTCGCGATGCTGCTTCCCCTCCAAACAGCTGATGCACAACTACTGCTCAAAGTTAGAGGTGGTGGGCAAGTCACGCACCATCTGCTTCGTTTGAAGTTGCTGTAAGGCACGCATGCCAATGTTGTCATAACGCGCATGCCAGATTTTGCCATTTGTGGCCTGCACCACTGTTGCAAGGCTCTGCTTATGCGGGATCTGTTCGCCCCCAGCAGGCGGTGTATATTGCCTTCTTTCACCGACCTGGCCAACTCCTCTCCTGTTTCCTTGTCGAGGATGTAGCCATAATCATCGTCAAAGACGACGCGCAATCCTGTGTTGGTGAGAGAGGATACTGAGAGAAGGTTGAACGCAGCATCAGGCACATATAGCACGCCATGGAACAATCATACTTCAATCCCACGCGAGGTCCCTTACCACATCTACACAATCTCAATCCCCTCGGCATACACCACCCGATCATCATCCAAAGCAATCGCACGGGGGGGAGGGAGGGATGGAGAGCAGCTCCGTGAACCTCTCCTTGTGGTGCGTCAGACTCTTGGTACACTCCGAGTCCCTATACCATGCCAGATCCGTGTTTTCCTTCTGCGACATGTCAGACTTTGCTATGAAGAGGCGGTCGTGCATCTCCTTGGCAACGTTCATGTTGCCAAATGGTGCACGCCACTATGATCCCATGGTGTTGCAACTGCTATTGCTGACGTTGCTACAACTGCTGCTGCTGTTACTCTGGAGACTGTTGCTTTTGCTGCTGCTGGTGTTGCTCCTTCTGGTCCCTCTTGAACTTGAAGCACTCTTCTAGTGCCCCTATTTCTGGCAATAGTGGCACTTGCCCTTCTTCTTGCCTCTCTGCTGGCCGGACTGCTGCTGCTGCTGGTTGCGTGAGCCCATGGCCATGAAAGTTGTTTCACTGCTGCTGCCGGCGCCATTGCGCTTTGCTGCATTGCGACGCAGTTCTACCTACACCAGGTGCGTGTAGATGAAGTCGAGGTCGAGAGTCGGCTGGCACTCCAACGTCTCTCGCAACGTATCATAGCTCGTTGGGAGTCCCCTCAGCAAGAGGAGATCAAAGTGCGTGTTTTCCACAGGGTTACCGGCCGCTTTCAGCTGCTTTGCCAACTCCTTTGCCTTATCCAAGTACGCTTCCATCCCTTTGCCACCCTGCATTTTCAACGCCATCATCTTCTTCTCCAAAAGCATGAAGAATGCAAGATCCTTACTCTCATACTTCTTGCACAACGAGTTCCACCCCTCTTTTTCAGTAGCCTTGTCACTCACGTACTGAAGATGCGGGTTGGAGATGGTGTTGACAAGCAGCTTATAGACCCGCTTGTCCTTCTTCTACTCCTCATATGCCGCTGCTGCAGTTGTAGATGAACTTGCATCTGCTGTACCTTTCTGTGGCGTCTTCTCCGCCACTACCTCTGCTGCGGTGATGTGTTTTCCCTGTGGAGGCGGAGCGCGCTCGTCGCCGCTTACCACCTCCCACAAGCCCCTCTCCTCCAAAAGGAGGCGGTTACGGATCTTCCAAAACGTGAAGTTGGTGCATTCTCCAGCCTCTCCAAGGGCTGGGCTGCTCTTACCACGCCTGTTGCTGCCATTTTGAGCCTGCATGATGCTCAGCGCTGCCCTTGAGTGGCGGCGCTACCCCTAGTTCTGCTGCTCCTTCAGCCAGAAATTTGTGTGACAAAAAATGGACTATAGAGGCCAGCAGATTACGAATTTTGAAAAACCATGCCCACCACTGGAAAAATCAGCTCAAAACCTTTCAAATAGACCCATAAAATAGGGTTATCACCAGGGAAGTTTCAGAGATATGCCCTTTTGAAAACAGGGTATGCTTCTTCTCCGACTCCAGCTCACACGAGCCAGCTTCTAAACAGCGTTTCTCCCAAACGTACTAATGGAATGCAAAGATGTTTCCTCCAATGGAAAGCTTAGGAAGAATAATTCAATTCGTATGTGCTACTTTTTAAACTTAATAAAGAAACGAGAGAGTTATGGTCATCACAAGACGATAAGGGTGCACACCAGATTTGATCCACGGATCTGGAGTCAGATCCGGATCCGCGGGGCAAATCGCCTCCAGCGATCCGGAACCGCAGATCCGGATCTGGATCCGCGGATCCCAGGACTCTCGGATCTTTTGATCCGTACATCTGCGGATCCTCTCAAGTGCACTAATGTGTAACGTGCCACACACACACTTTTCCACAGAACGTTAACGACAACATGGACAACCATGTTCTTCAAACCCCCACCATTGTCCTTTTCCCATAACAATGGTTTCCACCAGTAGTGCATATGATTGGATTTTACACTTTGTGTCTTGCATGTCAATGCAGTTACTGCCATGCAATTGGTTCACCAAAGTCCTTCACTCACTGCCATACAATTGGATGACCTCATTGCATCACTTACTACCATTCAATTGAATGAACAAAATGCATCAGCTATTGCCATACAAATGCATCACTCATTGGTAAGCACAAATCCATGTCACTGTTTGTGAACTTGAAGTTTTTGTGTACTGATTTTAATGTTATGAAACAAACACATGTTTCCTATATCATACACTGTCAAATGACAACAATGCAACGAACACAAGAAGTGGAAAAAACTCAGAGATGGAATTCAGGGGCAAACTGTCATTAGATCACATGACATCACATCTCTACCACATCATCGTCTCCCACTCGCTCATCCCCAAGCCCCATGTCCCCAATGTCTTCGTCCTCGTCGTCATTCACAAAGAGACTAAGTCCTTCCAGCTCTTCTACCGCTGCTCCAACGAGGGACTCCCTCGCCTTCTTCCGGAGCTCATTGACACGATCCTCTTCGTCCTTCAGTTCCTTTGCCACGACGCCATGGCGACTGACCGGGAAGTCTCGCAACGTTGGCTCGTTGATCCAACTCTTCATGGTCAGCAGGTTCTCCACTGTCAAATGCGCCAAGGAGTGCTGGAAGTCTGTCATGACGTGCCTGCCCAAGGAAAACAGCCGTTCAGAAGGAGTAGAAGTGCCAGGCACACAGAACACATCCATGCCGAGGAGGTAAAATGTTGGAAACTGGTTGTGGAGCTTTCGGTAATGCTTCAGGATGTTTGTCTTGGGATGCTTCTTCTCGAGCTTGCTCCAGCTATCCACTTCGTCCTCCAGGCCACTCAGTTGCACTTCTGCTGCTGGTGGTGGCACCGGTGTCTCGAACATATCAGCCATGGGGTCCGCCAGTGCTGCCTCTAGTAGAGCATCGTCCTCTGCTCGCTGCTGCTCTACTCTCGGGCGCAACTGCCGGGCAGATGTAGAGGCTGAGCTCTGTCCGGCAGAGCTCTGACTGTTGTTCACGCCTGGCTCCTGGTTTTGCTGGTCTGACGATGCTGCTGCTTCTGCTGCAGGTGCTGCTTGTGCGCGCTCTTGTCCGACACGCTCATGATATGGCCGCATGAGCTACAGCAGCTTCACCTGCAAGGCTGCTGCTGACCTGATGTCCATGAGACCGTGGGTTCTGCCGTAATACTTCAGCCTGAAGCGGGGGTCTGCTGCTGTCGCCAACACATGCTTCTCAGTCAGCAGCTTCGCATACTTCTCAAGCTTCGCCAAAGCGTTCTCAAACCCCGGTAGCAACTGTGACAGCAGCTTCTCCTTCGCGTCGAGCTTGCCCGCCACTCCTCTCCTTATGCTTTTTGCCACTACTGCTTCTGCCTTGACCTGCCAGCCTGACAGCTTGTCAAACATGGACTCAAAGAAGGGAATCACAAGGTTGAGGATAGGCTACTTGCTTCCACTGACATCATCAGTGTAAGCCTTGAAGGGCTTTAGAATGAGGGTCATCAGGGCAATGAGAGTCCACCCATCAGACGTCAGTTTCAGCTGGGAAAGACAGAGCAATTGCCTTGATGTTCCAGTCCTCCATCCAATGTGCCGTGACACCTACATACTTCATCCTGTTATCCCCCTTCCAGCCGTCTGTGGTGAAAGACACGGCAGATTTTACCTCAGACAGCTGCCTCCAGATCCGCGTACAAAATGCAGCTGCAGCAAGCACAATCTGCCTGGAGATGGTCATCCGCTCCGGCATCACCGCCGCTGGATTTGCGTGCGCGAAGGTTTGCTGCAGCCAGTACGACTCCATGCTGAGGAAGCTGACGTTCTTGTCGATGACGTATTTCCACACACAAGTCTGGAAGTACTTCTTGTCAAAGAGTTTCACTCCGCACTTGGCCACGGTCTAGAGTAAACGGCACCGCCAGGCAAACCGCCGACCGCCCTTGGTATTTCAACCAAGGTAGAGATCACCCACGGAGTGGTGTTTCCACACTGAAAGGTTCACTTAGCTTGTCCCAACCGTGGCCGGAGAGTGTTCCAAACTCTCACCCAACTGGCAATGCTACACACCAAAGTGTGTACTTGCACTTGTTCTCTACACTCTTTCTTGGTGGCCAACAAGGGATTAGTTTTCTCCCAAGTCTCAAGAGTAAGAGATGATGATACAATCACATGCAAATGACAGGCCTTATATAGTCTCTGGTCAGTGCTCCCAGTGGCTCCTTGGAGGGACCTCCCCCCAAGGCTACCCTAGACAGTGTCATCAGTTTTGATGACATGGCACCCTCTGTGACCGCCAAGTGGCGCTTGATCCACCTTGGACCTTAGAGGCTTCTAGGAAGCTTCCTTGGCCCTTTTTAGTCNGAGCATGCACCAGGTACACTACCAAGAGTAGACCAAGGGGACTTACTCCACAAAGATGAGTAGTGCATGCCTTGTCTCTCTTAGCCTCTCTTGCATGTCGCTGGGGGACTTGCGCTACAAGCACAGTGCATACCCAGTCTAAATCTTCCGCTGATTGGACCAGGGGCATACACAGAACATAACAAAGAGAACCCCCACGGCCGCTACACCACGCGCGATGATGGTGTTCTCCACGTTCATCCCCACTGCGCCCTCTGCTTCTGCTTGTACGGCCACCGCTTGGGACGTGGCCATCTTGAGCGCCTGGGTTGCGGCCTCCTCCTTCAGCCGCTTGTAGACTACGGGGTGCTTGTTGCGCATATATTTCCACATGTTGCTGGTACAGCCCTGCTTGCGGGAGTAGTTCTTGGAACAGTGGTTGCACTGGGCCCGTGGGTCATCTCTGGTGCCGGTCTTTTTGAACTCCTGCCAGATGACTGACGGTGCGCCTCTTTCATCCAGCTCCTTGTACTTCTCTCCTTACGTCTCATCGCCGCTATCATCCTCGTTGTTCTCTGAAACCGATGGGCGAGCGTTACCGGACTCGGCGACAGCGCCATCGTCGGCCATGGTATTGAGACCGGAGAGCAAGAGGGAGTAGCAGAGAGGAGCTGGGGAGGAGCTCAGTCACGAGCACAGCTCGTGACTGAGCTGTGCTCGTAACTGTGAAAGTTACGAGCAGAGTCCTCAACTGACGCTCACAATGGTGAGCGTGCCAAGACCCCTCACAGCCATCAGGCCCTCTGGCATTGTCAAATAAAAATCAAAAGAAGCGTCTACAAGGCATATACCTGGTACTACACTTTACATGATTTCAACGACGGTTAAGCATGATATCCGGATGGAAAAGATGAAATTTGAAAAAAAAACAAATCTAAAAAATTAAAACATTATCCGATGTAACCGCGTGTCGTACGGAAGCGATGACGAGCATGCGACGGAGAAAATTGTGCATGCAATGGCTGACGCTCTCGGAAGCAGCCACCGGCTACATGGGCCTAGTACACGGCAGAATACATGGACGCAGTGAATCTATTGACAAGTGGCAGCCAGTGTGGACATTGTATCCAAGCGAAACAACACACATCAGTACGTACTGAGATACTTTTCGGCGCCGCTCGTACCGAATGGACGTGGAGGCAGATAACATTCCTCCACGTCATGCACGAAAAGTGCGATTCGCCCAGGTTCAGCGCCTCAAAAATCGGAACTTCGGCCCTCTGCTTGGTTCGAACAAGACCTATCGGGATTTTTGGCGCCCCCTCCCCCGGCGAAGGATCCGCGGTTCCACGGATCGGATCCCGCGGAAAGAACCGGATCCGCGGATAGATCCGAGATCCGAGAACCATGAGTAGGATCCGCGGATTTGTGGATTTGGCATGCACCCTTACAAGACGACAGTCTTACTCAGAGAGAGGAGTGTAGCCCTGGCCGACCTCGTTTTCAGCATAACTCTCAATCCGACTGTTGTATCTTTGCAATCTTGGGCTTGTTGCAAAGCATGCCTCTCCAGCTTCAAGATATAGTGGTCGATTGTCAAATTTCTTAAAGGTTTGACCCCAACCCGTCATTCTCAAAGTGACGGCCTGTGCTGGCTGAAAGTGGCAGAACTTGGCTTTAATACCAAATGTTGAAGCTAGAGGAGAGGGAGCCTTGGAGCAGCAAGCATGTGGAACTGGAAGGACATCACTTGTGCTGAAGAATGGTGGTTGAATCGCTCAAAATGATGCTGTACAAATAGAGCTAGAGCTTGGGCAAGTCAGCCCTCTCACAAGCCACACCACTTAGCCATGGAGGCTAAGGCTCACACACTAGAGTCCTTAATCTCACACAAGGGAGGAAATTAGCCTAGGAATCAGGCTGACCACTCACACACAACCTAGAGAGCTAGCAAAATATTTACCGTCGAAGTGTGAGGCCGATCTAACGGTCGGATTGGGAGATGTGAATTTTCGAAGTTTTCGAGGTCATCGATCGCAGATATCCTGGTGACCATGGGCGATGGCTCCATGCTTTAGCCTGAGAAAAGAAAAAGGCAAGAGGTCTTGGGTCAAGACCTGATGGGAGAAACGTCCAAAAAGGTCCTACATTCTTGGGTTATCTTGTCAAAGTGTAATGACTAGGAAAAAGGTACCTCTCCTTACTTTTTAGGTGAGGTGAGATCCTTGTGTTTTAGCCATGGACACATAGCGATTCTCCATGAGATTATGGGTTATGTGACTATTAGGAGTATGCCATGAGAGCATTTTCTAGCTCTCTAGGTCGTGTGTGAGTAGGCAGCCTGATTACTAGGCTGATTTCCTCTCTTGTGTGAGATTATGGACTCTAGTGTGTGAGTTTTAGCCTCAATGACTGAGAAGTATAGCTTGTGAGAGGGCTGACTTACCCAAGCTCTAGCTCTAGATGTACTCCATCATTTTGAGTAATTCAACAACCATTTTTCAACACAAGTGATGTCCTTCAGTCCCACATGTTTGCTACTCCAAGGCTCCCTCTCTCCTCCAGTTCCAAAAATAGGCGGTACATGTCGCTACCTTCACAGACTTGGCCAACTCCTCAGTAGTTTCCGTGACAAGGATGTAGCCATAGTCTTTGTCAAAGATGAATCGTAGTCGTGTGTTGGTGAGGAAGGACATTGAGAAGAGGTTGAATGCAGCATCAGGTTTCAACCTACCTGAAGGGACGATGTAGAAAACAGGTTTCGACATAATGGTTCTCGCCGACTGCTCTTGGTATCGCAACCAAGAGATGATATTACCCTCAGAACCATGATTCCTATTGAGCAATTCTTAGGAATCCCTTCCTTGCTCTGTGTCCTTTGCACATGGTCAATTTTGCACGAGGAGCGAATAGCTCGAGCTAAGACCAACCAATGTTTCTTTAGTGTGTTCCTCTGGTGGACAGTTGTACAACGAGTGTCTAAGGTAAGAACTTTACTCAATGATAGGCAAGTGACGTGTTCTTATACTCTTAAAGCCAGCCTCTAGTATCCAGTTCAGACCAAGCGGACTTGCTCCAAAGGAGCAGTGCATGTCTTGTCTATCTGGACAAGACATAGGACACTTATTCCAAGGGAGTAGTGCATGCCTAGTCTGTCCTATGCCTGTCTAAATACGAGGCATGGAAGAGGAACATATCAGGTCAACAAACTGTTGGAACTAGAGGAGAGAGGGAGCCTTGTTGGGAAAGGAGTCATACGACTCAGTTTCAGGTCCACAGGAGCAAGTTCTAGGAAAGTACTAGATGCCTGCTCCGATCCTCAATCCGAGTTCACCATTGGAAAGATCAGGTGGCAAAATGTCTACGGTCCAAGTTTGAGGCCGATCCAACAATCGGATTGGGAGATGTGCATTTTCGTAGTTTCTGGGGTCATCGACCGTCGATATCCGGGTGACCATGGGCGATGGCTCCATGCCTTAGCCTGAGAAAAGAAAAAGGCAAGAGGTCCAGGGTCAAGACCTGATGAGAGAAATATCCAAAAAGGTCCTTGGTCTTAGGATTGCCTTGTCAGAGTGTGCTGACTAGGATAAAGGTACCTCTCCTTACTTTTTAGGTGAGGTGAGATCCTTGTGTGCTAGCCATGGATACATGGCGATTCTCCATAGGTTTGTGGGTTATGTGACCACTCGGAGTGTGCCATGAGAGCATTGTCTAGCTCTCTAGGTCGTGTGTGAGAAGTCAGCCTGATTGCTAGGCTGATTTCCTCCCTTGTGTGAGATTATGGACTCTAGTGTGTGAGCCTTAGCCTCCATGGCTAAGTGGTGTGGCTTGTGAGAGGGCTGACTTGCCCAAGCTGTAGCTCTATATGTACTCCATAATTTTGAGTGATTAAACAACCATTCTTCAGCACAACTGATGCCCTTCCAATCACACATGCTCGCTGCTCCAAGGCTCCCTCTCTCCTCAAGTTCCAACATTTGGTATCAGAGCTAAGTTCTGCCACTTTCAGCCAGCACAGGCCGTCACTTTGAGAGTGAAGGGTTGGGGTCAAACCTTCACAAGATTTGAAAATCAACCACTCGATCTTCAAGGTGAAGAGACGAGCTTTCAAACGAGCCCACGATCGCAAAGATCCAACAGTAGGATTGAGAGTTATGTTCCAAACGAGGTCGGCCAGGGCTAAACTCTTCTCTCTGAGTAACACTGTCACCTTGTGATGACCATAACTCTCTCGTTTCTTTGTCAAATTCAAAAAGTGGCACATGCGAATTGTAATATTTTTCCTAAGCTTTCCATTGGTGCAAAACTATTTGCATTCCATTGGTACGTTTGAGCGAAACGCCAATAACAAGCTGGCTGGTCTGAGTTGGAGTAGGAGCAGAAGTATACCCTGTTTTCAAGAGGGCATATCTTTCAAAATCCCCTGTTGATGACCCTATTTTATGGGTCGATTTGAAAGGTTTTGAGCTGTATTTTCTAGTGGTGGGATTTATTTTTCGAAATTCCCAGTGTGCTGGCCTGTACAGTCCATTTTGTGTCACACAGATTTCTAGCTGAAGCAGCAGTAGAAGCAGGGTTAGCACTGCCACTCAAGGGCAGCGCTGAGCATCACCAAGGCTCAAAATGACAGCAGCAGGCGTGGAAACAGCAGCCCAGCCCTTGGAGAGGCTAGAAGGACGCGCCAACTTCACGTTTTGGAAAATCCGTACCCGCCTCCTTTTGGAGGAGAGGGGCTTGTGGGAGGTGGAGAGCGGCGACGAGCGCGCTCCGCCTCCACAGGAAAAAGGCATCACCGCAGCAGAGGTGGTGGCGGGGAAGATGCCGCAGAAAGGTGCAGCAGATGCAAGTTCATCTACAACTGCAGCAGCAGCATATGAGGAGTGGAAGAAGAAGGACAGGCAGGCCTACAGGCTGCTTGTCAACACCATCTCCGACCCGCATCTTCAGTACGTTAATGACAAGGTAACTGCAAAGGAGGGGTGGGACACGTTGTGCAAGAAGTATGAGAGCAAGGATCCTGCATTCCTCATGCTTTTGGAGGAGAAGATGATGGCGTTGAAAATGCAGGGTGGCNGCAGAGGTGGTGGCGGGGAAGACGCCGCAGAAAGGTGCAGCAGATGCAAGTTCATCTACAACTGCAGCAGCGGCATATGAGGAGTGGAAGAAGAAGGACAGGCAGGCCTACAGGCTGCTTGTCAACACCATCTCCGACCCGCATCTTCAGTACGTTAATGACAAGGTAACTGCAAAGGAGGGGTGGGACACGTTGTGCAAGAAGTATGAGAGCAAGGATCCTGCATTCCTCATGCTTTTGGAGGAGAAGATGATGGCGTTGAAAATGCAGGGTGGTGAAGGGATGGAGGCGTATCTGGATTGGGCAAAGGAGCCGACGAAGCAGTTGAGAGCGGCCGGCAACCCTGTGGAAGAGACGCGCTTCATCCTCCTCTTGCTGAGGGGACTCCCAACCAGCTACGACCAGTGCGAGAGACGTTGGAGTGCCAGCCGACTCTTGACCTCGACTTCATCTGTACGCACTTGGTGTAGGTGGAACTGCGTCGCAATGCAGCAAAGCGCAATGGCGGTAGCAGGAACAGTGAAGCAGCTTTCATGGGCATGGGCTCACGCAACCAGCAGTTGCAGCAGTCCGGGCAGCAGAGAGGCAAGAAAAAGGGCAAGTGCCACTATTGCCAGAAAGAGGGGCACTACAAGAAAGAGTGCTTTAAGTTCAAGAGGAACCAGAAGGAGCAGCAGCAGCAGCAAAAGCAGCAATCTCCACAGCAACAGCAACAGCAGTCACAGCAACGCCAGCAGCAGTAGGAGCAGCAGAACCAGACTTGCGTGCGCCATTTTGGCAACATGAACGTTGCCAAGGAGGTGCGCGACCGCCTCTTCATGGCGAAGTCTGACATGTCGCAGAAGGAGGGTGGATTTGGCGTGGTACAAGGACTCGGGGTGTACCAAGAGTCTGACGCACCACAAAGAGTGGTTCACGCAGCTGCTGTCCATTCCCCCCCCTCTGATTGCTTTGGGTGATGATCGGGTGGTGTATGCTGAGGGGATTGGGATTGTGGAGATGTGGTTGGAGACTCCACGTGGCATTGAAGTGGGAGTTTTCCATGGCGTGCTGTATGTACATGATGCTGCGTTCAACCTTCTCTCAATGTCCTCTCTCACCAACACAGGACTGCGCGTTGTTTTTGACAATGACTATGGCTACATCGTCAACAAGGAAACAGGAGAGGAGTTGGCCAAGTCGGTGAAGGAGGGCGACATGTACCGCCTGCTGGGGGCGACCAAGATCCCGCGTGAGCAGAGTCTAGCAGCAATGGTGTAGGCGTCAGATGGCGAGATCTGGCATGCGCGCTACGGCCACATCGGCATGCGCGCCTTGCAACAGTTTCAAGCAAAGCAGATGGTGTGTGACCTGCCTACCATCTCTATTTTTGAGCAGCAGTTATGCATCGGCTGTTTGGAAGGGAGGCAGCATCGCGAGGCGTTCTCTGGAGCAGGGGAGCGTGCAAAAGAGGTGTTGGAGCTGGTCCACACGGACTTGTATGGACCGAGCTTTGGAGGCTCTAGGTATTTTCTCACCTTCATTGATGATTTCAGCCGCTACACTGCTGTCTATTTCCTTTCCTCCAAGGACCAGTGCTTTGACAGGTTCAAGGAGTTCAAGGCCATGGTGGAGAACCAATCTAGCAAGAAGATCAAGGTGTTGCGCAGCGACCGCGGTGGAGAGTACCTGAGCAAGGAATTCCAGGACTACCTCGCAGCAGCTGGCATCAAGGCACAGCGTACCGCGCCGTACTCGAAGCAGCAGAACGGTGTAGCAGAACACGCGAACCGTACCATTGTGGAGTCGGCGCGCTCCATGCTGCACACGACACGGCTGACCTACGACTTCTGGACTGAAGCCGTGAGCACTGCGGTCTACATCAAGAACCGCAATCAACCAAGGTCCTGGAGCAGATGACGCCGTACGAGGCGTGGTTCGGCAAGAAGCCGAGCGTGGGTCATCTTCGCGCATTTGGCAGCTTGGCGCACATGCACGTGCCAAAGGAGAAGCGGCAAAAGTGGGACGCGAAGAGTGCGCAGATACTGATGATTGGCTACGACGTGGCAAGCAAGGCGTATCGCCTCTACGAGAGGGATACAGGCCACGTAATCATCTCCAGGGATGTCGTCTTCAACGAGAGCAACGTCATCGGTACCAACATCGTGTGTGAAGAGGCAGCAGAACCAGCAACTGACGAGACAACGGGAGCAGAAATTCGTCCTGACCCAGTTTCTCCTGATCCTTCCTCTACTGTGCCAGTGGGAGAATCACTCTACTCTCCCATGTCTGATATTGCAGATACAGCAGCCTCATCGGCAGTCGCAGAGGAGGAAGATGTAGCACCACCAGCATTAGCAGTTGTGCTTGGAGCACCACGCCAGCCGCCCACTAACGCTCCAGCACCAGGTCGCAGGTACCCTCTTAGGGTACGTTACAAGCCTGGTGAGCACGGCCATTTCTGGATGCTGTAGAAATCAGAACAGATGAACGTCGCAGTTGCAGTAGATTCAGATGAGCCAACGTCATACAAGGAGGCCATGGCTGCACCGGATGCAGTAGATTGGGCGCAAGCTGTGCTCTAGGAGATACAGTCGCAGCTGGACAACGGCACGTGGGAGCTGACTGAGCGTCCACGAGGACGTAAGGTGATCAAGTGCAAGTAGGTGTTCAAGAAGAAGCGGGGAGCAGATGGTAGCCTAGAAATATACAAGGCGAGGCTGGTCGCCAAGGGCTACTCGCAGCAGGAGGGCATCGACTATACAGAAACTTTTGCCCCTGTTGCAAAGTTTGCCTCTGTGCGCACGCTCCTCTCTTTTGCAGCAGTTGAGGACTTTGAGGTTCACCAGATGGATGTCAAGACAACATTCTTGAATGGTGACTTGGAGGAGGAGATCTACATGGAGCAGCCGGAGGGGTTCGTCATGGATGGCCAGGAGCACCTGGTTTGCAAGCTGGAAAAGTCGCTGTACGGCCTGAAGCAAGCGTCGCGTGCTTGGAACCAGAAGTTGGATGCAGCGTTGTAGTGCATGGGATTTGAGCGCAGCAAGTGTGACTACAGCGTGTATCGCTGGCAGCATGAGCATGAGATCCTCATCATCATTGTCTATGTGGATGACATGCTCCTCCTTTCCAACAGCATGTGTGCACTACAGGAGTTCAAGGAAGCCATGTAGGAGCGCTTCCAGATGTCTGATCTCGGGGAGGCATCATAGTTCCTCGGTATCCAAATCACGCGTGACTACAAGTCACGCTCTCTCGCTGCAGCAGAGCCGCTACATTAAGGATGTTTTACAGCGTTTTGGCATGGCAGAGGCAAAACCCATCGGCACGCCGCTGGAGACGCGGTAGTACCTCGTGAGCTTCAATGGAGAAGCAAATGCAACTGAGCGGCAGAAGTACCAGAGCGCCGTCGGCAGTCTCATGTACCTGATGGTGGCAACCAGGCCGGACCTCGCACAGGCTGTGAGCGCTGTGAGCCAGCACATGGCTAATCCTGGACCGGAGCACCAGAAGGTCGTAAAGCNCTACATTAAGGATGTTTTACAGCGTTTTGGCATGGCAGAGGCAAAACCCATCGGCACGCCGCTGGAGACGCGGTAGTACCTCGTGAGCTTCAATGGAGAAGCAAATGCAACTGAGCGGCAGAAGTACCAGAGCGCCGTCGGCAGTCTCATGTACCTGATGGTGGCAACCAGGCCGGACCTCGCACAGGCTGTGAGCGCTGTGAGCCAGCACATGGCTAATCCTGGACCGGAGCACCAGAAGGTCGTAAAGCGGATCTTGCGCTACCTTGCTGGAACCATGAACATCGGCATCACCTACAACGGCAATGACAACAGCATCATCGGCTACACAGACGCCGATTGGGCTTCAAACCCTGAGGACCGCAAGTCCATCTCTCGACATGTATTCCTCATGAATGGTGGGGCCATCAGCTGGTGCAGCAAGCGAAAGGTGGTCGTGGCCACCTCGAGTACAGAAGCTGAGTACGTATCTTTTAGTTTTGGAGCAAAGGAAGCAGTTTGGCTCCAACGTCTCATGGCAGAGATGAATAGGAGTGCAGCAGTTCCAGTTCCTGTGCGCGTCGACAACCAGAGCGCAATCGCACTTGCCAAGAATCCTGAGCACCATGCACACAACAAGCACATTGACATCGCATATCATTTCATCAGGCACATGGTGCAAGAGGGTGCTATCAAGCTGGAGTTTACTCCAACCAGCAAGCAGGTCGCTGATTTCTGCACCAAGGCAGTGACCCGTGAGAAGCAGCAGTTCTGCATGAATGCATGTGGACTCACTCCACTCTGACTACGGCAAAGTGGGAGATTGTTGGGAAAGGAGCCATCCGGCTCAGTTTCAGGTCCACAGGAGCAAGTTCCACGAAAGTACCAGATGCCTGCTCTAATCGTCAATCCAACTCCTTCATTGGAAAGATCATGTGGCAAAATGTCTACGGTCCAAGTTTGAGGCCGATCCTATGGTCGGATAGGGAGATATGAATTTTTGTAGTTTCCGGGGTCATCGACCGTCGATATCCAGGTGACCATGGGCGATGGCTCCATGCCTTAGCCTGAGAAAAGAAAAAGGCAAGAGGTCTGTTGGGAAAGGAGCCATCTGGCTCAGTTTCAGGTCCACAGGAGCAAGTTCCAGGAAAGTACCAGATGCCTGCTCCGATCGCCGATCCGACTTTAGCAACATGAATGTGGCCAAGGAGGTGCGCGACTGTCTCTTCATGGCAAAGTCTGACATGTCGCAGGAGGAGAAGGCGGATCTCGCATGGTACAAGGGCTCAGGGTGTACCAAGAGCCTCACACATCACAAGGAGTGGTTTATACAGCTGCAGATCATCCATCCCCGTCCTATCGCTATGGGTGATGATCAGGTAGTGTATGGTGAGGAGATTCGGATTGTGGAGATGTGGTTGGAGAACCCACGTGTCATTGAAATGGGAGTGTTCCATGGCGTGCTGTATGTATGTGATGCTGCATTCAACCTCCTCTCAGTCTCCTCTCTTACAAACAGAGGACTGTGCGTCGTCTTTGATGATGACTATGGCTACATCCTCAACAAGGATACAGGAGAGGAGTTGGCCAGGTCCGTGAAGGAGGGCGACATGTACCGCCTGCAGGAGGCGACCAAGATCCCGCGTGAGCAGAGTCTTGCAGCAGTGGTGCAGGCGACAGATGGTGAGATGTGGCATGCGCGCTACAGCCACATCAGCATGCGCGCCTTGCAACAGCGTCAAGCAAAGCAGATGGTGCGTGACGTGGCTACCATCTCTAGCTTTGAGCAGGAGTTGTGCATCAGCTGTTTTTAGGGGAAGCAACACAGGGAGGCGTTCTCTGGAGCAGGGGAGCATGCGAAGGAGGTGTCGGAGCTGGTCTACACGGACTTGTGCGGACCGATGCAGACCCAGAGCTTTGGAGGCTCTAGGTATTTCCTGACCTTCATTGATGATTTCAGCTGTTACACTGTTGTGTACTTCCTTCTAAGGACCAATGCTTTTGACAGGTTCAAGGAGTTCAAGGCCATGGTGGAGAACCAGACTGGCAAGAAGATCAAGGCGCTGCGCAACGATCGTAGTGGAGAGTACCTGAGCAAGGAGTTCCAAGACTACCTCGCAGCAGCTGGCATCAAGGCGTAGCGTATCGCACCGTACTCGCCGTAGCAGAACGGTGTAGCAGAATGCGCCAATCGTATCATTGTGGAGTCAGCGCGCTCCATGGTGCACACAGCTCGGCTGACCTACGACTTCAAGGCTAAAGCCGTGAGCACTACGGTCTACATCAAGAAGCGCAGTCCAAATAAGGCGTTGGAGCAAATGACACCGTATGAGGCGTGGTTCAGCAAGAAGCCGAGCGTGGCTCATCTCATTTGGCAGCCTCGCGCACATGCACGTGCCCAAGGAGAAGCGGCAGAAATGGAACGCAAAGAGTGTGCAGATGCTGATGATTGGCTACGACGTGGCAAGCAAGGCCTATTACCTCTATGAGAGGGATACAAGCTACGTCATCATCTCTCAAGATGTCGTCTTCAACGAGAGCAACATCATCGGCACCAACATTGTATGTGAAGACGTAGCAGAATCAGCAGCTAACGAGACAGTGGGAGCAAAAATCGTTCCTGACCCAGTCTCTCCCGATCCTTCCTCTACTATGAGAGTGGGAGAATCACTCTACTCTCTAATGTCTGATGCAGCAGATACAGTAGCCTCATCGGCAGAAGCAGAGGAGGGAGATGTAGCACCACCGGCAGCAGTGAGCTTTAGTGGAGAAGCAGATGTAGCTGAGCGGCAAAAGAACCAGAGCGCCGTCGGCAGTCTCATGTACCTGATGGTGGCAACCAAACTGGACTTTACCATGATCCACGAGAAGGCAGTGAAGCGGATCTTCTCCTACCTTGCTGGAACCATCAACATCGGCATCGCCTACAACGGCAACAACAAGAGCATCATCGACTACACATACGCAGATAGGGCTTCAAATCCTGAGACTCGGAAGTCCATCTCTGGACATGTATTTCTCATGAATGGATGTGTCATCTGCTCGTGCAACAAGCGGCTGGTGGTCGTGGCGACCTCGAGCACAGAAGCTGAGTACGTCTCTCTCACCTTTGGAGCCAAGGAAGCAGTTTGGCTCTAGTGTCTCGTGGCAGAGATGAGTGGGAGTCCTGCAGTTCTAGTTCCTGTGCGCATCGACAACCAGAGCGCAATTGCACTCGCCAAGAATCCTGAAAACTATGCACGCACCAAGCACATTGACATCGCATATCACTTCATCGGGCTCATGGTGCACGAGGGTACTATCAAGCTGGAGTTTACTCCAACCAGCAAGCATGTTGCTCATTTCTGCACCAAGCCAGTGACCCGTGAGAAGCAGCATTTCTGCATGAAGGCATGTGGACTCAGCCCACTCTGATTGCGGCAAAGTGGGAGATTGTTGGCAAAGGAGCCATCCGGCTTAGTTTGAGGTCCAGAGGAGCAAGGTCCAGGAAACTTCCAGATGCCTACTCCGATCGTCAATCACACTTCACCAGTGGAAAGATCAGGTGGCAAAATATCTATGGTCCAAATTTGAGGCCGATCCAATGGTCAGATTGGGAGATATGAATTTTCAAAGTTTTTGAGGTCATCGACTGCTGATATCCGGGTAACCATGGGCGATGGCTCCATGCCTTCGACTAAGAAAAGAAAAACGCAAAAGATCCAGGGTCAAGACCTGATGGGAGAAATATCCGAAAAGGCCCTAGATTCTTGGGTTGCCTTATCAGAGAATGTTGCCTAGGAAATAGGGCACCTCTCCTTACTTTTTAGGAAAGGTGAGATCCTTGTGTACTACCCATGGACACATGGCGATTCTCCATGAGATTGTGGGTTATGTGACCACTAGGAGTGTGCCATAAGAGTATTTTCTAGCTCTCTAGGTCGTGTGTGAGTGGTCAGCCTGATTACTAGGCTGATTTCCTCCCTTGTATGAGATTATGGACTCTAGTGTATGAACCTTAGCCTCCATGACTAAGAGGTGTGGCTTGTGAGAGGGCTGACTTGCCCAAGCTCTAGCTCTATATGTACTCCATAATTTTGAGTGATTCAACAACTATTCTTAAGCACAAGTGATGCCCTTTCAGTCCACATGCTCGCTGCTCCAAGACTCCTTGTCCTATGTAGTATTTGCTGGCTATACTATCCAGATTAGACCAAGGGGACTTGTTCCAAAGGAGTAGTGCATGCCTTGTCTACTTGGACGAGACTTAGGTGACGTAGTCCAAGGGAGCAGTACATGCCTAGTCCGTCTTGTACCTGTCCAAATATCAGCCATGGACAAGGAGCATAGCAGGTCAACACTAAGATGTCTCTTAGAACCTTCTTTTTCCCCTTTTGGTCGTAAAGAAATTTAGTCACTGGGCTGGGATTTGACCTAGTGACCTCGCTCCAAAGACTAACTCTGGAATGTTTAACCCACAAGGAGTTGTCCTAGGTAGTTTTGCTAGCTATACAATCCAGATCCTCCAGATCCTCTTGGATCTGGAGGAGACAGGGAGCCTTGGAGCAGTGAGCATGTGGGACTAGAAGGGCATCACTTGTGCTAAAGAATGGTTGTTAAATCACTCAAAATGATGGAGTACATATAGAGCTAGAGCTTGGACAAGTCAGCTCTCTCACAAGCCACACCACTTAGCCATGGAGGCTAAGGCTCACACATTAGAATCCATAATCTCACACAAAGGGGGAAATCAGCCTAGCAATCAGGCTGACCACTCACACACGACCTAGAGAGCTAGAAAATGCTCTCATGGAACACTCCTAATGGTCATACAACCCACAATAATATGGAGAATCGCCATGTGTCCATGGCTAGCACAGAAGGATCTAACCTCACCTAAAAAGTAAGGAGAGGTACCCTGTTCCTAGACAGCACACTGTAACAAGGCAGGCCAAGAATCTAGGACCTTTTTGGATATTTCTCCCATCAGGTTCTGACTCTCGATCTCTTGCCTTCTTCTTTTCTCAGGCTAAGGCATGGAGCCATCACCCATGGCCACCCAAATATCGGCGGTCCATGACCCCCGAAACTTCAAAAATTCATATCTCCCAATCCGACCGTTGGATCGGCCTCAAACTTGGAGCGTAGACATTTTGCAACCTGATCTTTCCAATGATGAAGTCAGAATGACAGTCGGAGCATGCATTGGGTACTTTCCTGGAACTTGCTCCTGTGGACTTGAAACTGAGCCGGATGGCTCCTTTCCCAACAATCTCCCACTTTGCCGCAGTCAGAGTGGGCTGAGTCCACATGCCTTCATGCAGAACTGCTGTTTTTCACAGGTCACTAGCTTGGTGCAGAAATCAGCGACCTGCTTGCAGGTTGGAGTAAACTCCAGCTTGATAGCACTCTCCTGCACCATGTGCCTGATAAAGTGATATGCGATGTCAATGTGCTTGGTTTTGTGCATGGTACTCAGGATTCGTGGCGAGTACGATTGCGTTCTGGTTGTCGACGCGCATAGGAACTCGGCCTGCTATTCTCCCACTCATATTCGGCATGAGACACTGGAGCCAAACTGCTTCCTTAGCTCCAGAGCAAAGAGAGACGTACTCAGCTTCTGTGCTCGAGGTGGTCATGACCACCTGCCGCTTGCTGCACCTGCTGATGGCACCTCCATTCATGAGAAACACATGTCCAAAGATGGACTTACGAGTCTCAAGATTTGAAGCCCTATTCGCATGTGTGTAGTCGATGATGTTGTCATTGGCGTTGTAGGTGATGGTAATGTTGATGGTTCCAGCAAGGTAGCGGAAGATCCGCTTCACTCCCTTCTTGTATTCCGGTCCGGGATTAGCCATGTGCTGGCTCACTGCACTCAAAGCGTGTGCGAGGTCCGGCCTGGTTGCCAGCATCAGGTTTATGAGACTGCCAACGGCACTCTCGTACTTCTATCATTAAGCTGCATTTGCTTCTCTACTAAAGCTCACAAGGTACTGCCGCGTCTCCAGCGGCGTGCCGATGGGTTTGGTGTCTGCCATGCCGAACCGTTACAGGACGTCCTTGATGTAGCGACTCTATAGTAGCGAGAGAGAGCGTGATTTGCAATCACGCGTGATCTGGATGCCGAGGAAGTATGACGCCTCCCTGAGATCAGACATCTGGAAGCGCTCTTGCATGGCCTCCTTGACTCCTGCACTACAGTCATGCTGTTAGAAAGGAGTATGTCATCTACATAGACAATAATGATGAGGATCTCATGCTCATGCTGCCACTGATAGACGCTGTAGTCACACTCGCTATGCTCAAACCCCATGCACTGTAACGCCGCATCCAAGTTCTGGTTCCAAGGATGCGAAGCTTGCTTGAGGCTGTACAACGACTTCTGCAGCTTGCAAACCAGGTGCTCCTGGCCATCCATGATGAACCCTTCTGGCTGCTCCATGTAGATCTCCCCCTCCAAGTCACCATCCAAGAATGTTGTCTTGACATCCATGTGGTGAACCTCGAAGTCCTCAGCTGCTGCATAAGAGAGGAGCGTGCGCATAGAGGCAAATTTAGCAACAGGAGCAAACGTTTATGTGTACTCGATGCCCTCGTGCTACGAGTAGCCCTTGGCGACCAACCTCGCCTTGTACTTTTCCAGGTTACCATCTACTCCCCGCTTCTTCTTGAACACCCACTTACACTTGATCACCTTACGTCCAGGTGGATGCTCAGTCACCTCCCACGTGCCGTTGTCCAGCTGCGACTGTATCTCTTGTTGCATGGCTTGCGCCAAATCTGCTGCATCCTGTGCAGCAATGGCCTCCTTGTATGACGTTGGCTTATCTCAACCTACTCCAACTGCGACATTCATCTGATTTGGTTTCTGCAGCATCTAGAAATGGCCGCGCTCACCAGGTTTGTAACGCACCCTAAGAGGGTACCTGCGACTAGGTACTGGAGCGTTAGCGGGCGGTTGGCTCGGTGCTACTGGTGGTGCTACATCTCCCTCCTCTACTTCTGCCAATGAGGCTGCTATATCTGCTTCATCAGACCTGGGAGAGTAGAGTGATTCTCCCACTGTCCGTGTAGAGGAAGGATCGGGAGAGACCGGGTAAGGAAGGATTTCTACTCCCACTGTCTTGTTAGTTGCTGGTTCTGCTGCCTCTTCACAGACACTGTTGGTGTCAATGACGTTGCTCTCGTTGAAGACGACATCCCGAGAAATGATGACGTGGCTTGTATCCTTCTCGTAGAGGCGATAGGCCTTGCTTGCCACATCATAGCCAATCATCGGCGTCTACATACTCTTTGCATCCCATTCCTACCGCTTCTCCTTGGGCACGTGCATGTGTGCCAGGCTGCCAAATACTCAGAGATGACCCACGCTCGGTTTCTTGCCAAACCACGCCTCATACGGCGTCATTAGCTCTAGTGCCTTAGTTGGACTGTGGTTCTCGATGTAGACCGCAGTGCTCATCACTTCAGTCTAGAAGTCGTAGGTCAGCCGAGCCGCGTACAGCATGGAGCGCGCTGACTCCATAATGGTACGGTTGGCACGTTTTGCTACACCGTTCTGACGTGGCGAGTACAACGCGGTACGCTGCGCCTTGATGCCAGCTACTACAAAGTAGTCCGAGAACTCCTTGCTCAAGTACTCTCCACCGCGATCACTGCGCATCGCCTTGATCTTTTTGCCAGTCTGGTTCTTCACCAAGGCCTTGAACTCCTTTAACCTCTCAAAGCACTAGTCCTTGGAAGGAAGGAAGTACACAGCAGTGTAACGGTTCAAATCATCAATGAAGGTCAGGAAATACCTAGAGCCTCCAAAGCTGTGGGTCTGCATCGGTCCGCACAAGTGGGTGTGGAGCAGCTCCAACAGCTCCTTTGCACTCTCTCCTACTCCGGAGAACGCCTCCTGGTGCTGCTTCCCCTCCAAACAGCCGATGCATAACTACTACTCAAAGTTAGAGATGGTAGGTAGGTCACGCACCATCTGCTTTGCTTGAAGCTGTTACAAGGCGCGCATGCCGATGTGGCCGTAGCACGCATGCCAGATCTCGCCATCTGTCGCCTACACCACTACTGCAAGACTCTGCTCACGCGGGATCTTGGTCGCCCCCCGCCGTCGGTACATGTCGTCCTCCTTCACTGACCTAGCCAACTCCACTCCTGTATCCTTGTTGAGGATGTAGCCATAATCATCATCGAAGACGACGCGCAATCCTGTGTTTGTAAGAGAGGATACTGAGAGGAGGTTGAATGCAGCATCAGGTACATACAGCACACCCTGGAACACTTCCACTTCAATGCCACGTGGGGTCTCCAACCATATCTCCACAATCCCAATCCCGTTAGCATACACCACCCGATCATCACCCATAGCGATAGGACGAGGAGGGATGGACAGAAGCTGTGTAAGCCACTCCTTGTTACGTGTGAGGCACTACGTACATCTTGAGTCCTTGTACCATGCAAGATCTGCCTTCTCCACCTGCGACATGTCATGTTTCCAAAGTGGCGCAAACCAGCCTGATCTTGCTGCTGCTGTTGCTGCTACTGACGCTGCTGTGACTGCTGCTGCTGCTGCTGCTGCTTTTGCTGCTGCTATTGAGATGATTGCTGCTGCTGCTCCTCTTTCTAGTCCCTCTTGAGTAAGAAAACATCTTTTTTTAGTGTCCCTCTTTCTGGCAGTAGTGGCATTTGCCTTTCTTTCTGCCTCTGTGCTGCCCACACTGCTGCTGCTGCTGCTGCTGGTTGCGTGAGCTTGTGGGCATAAAAACTGCTTCAATACTGCTGCCGCTATTGCGCTTTGCTCCACTGCAACGCAATTCCACCTGCACCATGCATCTCCACTATGCACATGAAGTCGAGGTCGAGAGTTGGCTGGTTCTTTAGTGTCTCTCGCACTGTGTCGTAGCTGGTTGGAAGTTCCCTCAGCAAGAGGAGGATGAAGCGCGTCTCTTCCACAGGATTGCGGCCGCTCTCAACTACTTCGCCAGCTCTTTTGCCCTATCCAGGTACGCCTCCATCCTTTCACCACCTTGCATTTTCAACGCCATCATCTTTTCCTCCAAAAGCATGAGGAATGCAGGAACCTTGCTCTCATACTTCTTGCACAACGTGTCCCACCCCTCCTTTGTAGCCTTGTCACTCACGTACTGAAGATGGGGGTTGGAGATGGTGTTGACAAGCAACTTGTAGGCCTGCCTGTCCTTCTTCTCCGACTCCTCATACGTCGCTGGTACAGCTGCAGAAGAACGCGCATCAGCTGCATCCTTTTGCGGCGTCTTCCCCGTCACCACGTGCACTACAGTTATGCCTTTTGCCTGTGGAACTAGAGCCGGCTCATCGCCACTCACCACCTCCCACAAGCCCTTCTCCTCCAAAAGGAGGCGGGTACGGATCTTCCAAAACGTGAAGTTGGCGCGTCCCTCCAGCCTCTCCAAAGGCTGGGCTGCTGTCACAACGCCAGCTACTGCCATTTTGAGCCTTGGTGATGCTCAGCCCTGCCCTTGGATGGCAGCACTACCCCTGCTTCTACTGCTGCTTCTGCCAGAAATCTGTCTGAAAGAAAATGGACTGTAGATGCCACCAGACTGGGAATGCGGAAGAATAGAGCCCATCACTGGAAAATTCAGCTCAAAACCTTTCAGATCGACCCATAAAACAGGGTCATGAACAACGGATTTTGAAAGATATGCCCTCTTGAAAACAGGATATTCTTCTGCTCCTACTCCAACTCAAACCAGCCAGCTTGTAAATAGCGTTTCTCCCAAACGAATATTTGGAATGCAAACATTTGTGCACCAATGGAATGTGTATTAAAAACACTACAGTTCGCATGTGCCAAGTCTTAATTTTGACAAAGAAACGAGAGAGTTATGGTCATCACAAGGCAACAGTCTTACTCATAAAGAAGAGTGTAGCCCTGGCCGACCTCGTTTTGAGCATAACTCTCAATCCGATCGTTGGATCTTTGTGATGATGGGTTTGTTGGAAAGCTTGTTTTGCAAACTTGAAGATCTTCTGGTTGATCGTCAAATTTTATCAAGGTTTGATCCGAACCCGTCACTCTCAATGTGATGGCCTGTGCTGGGTGAATCTGGCAGAACTTGGCTCTGATACCAAATGTTAGATCTGGAGGAGAGAGGGAGCCTTGGAGCAGCAAGCATGAGGGACTGGAAGGACATCACTTGTGCTGAAGAATGGTTGTTATATTACTCAAAATGATGGAGTACATATAGAACTAGAGCCTGGGCAAGTCAGCCCTCTCACAAGCCACACCACTTAGCCATGGAGGCTAAGGCTCACACACTAGAGTCCATAATCTCACAAGAAGGAGGAAATCAGCCTAGCAAGCAGGCTGACCACTCACACTGGACCTAGAGAGCTAGAAAATGCTCTCATGGCACACTCCTAGCGGTGTTGCTTCCCCTCCAAACATCCGATGCATAACTGCTGCTCAAAGTTAGAGATGGTAGGCAGGTCACGCACCATCTGCTTTGCTTGAAGCTGCTGCAAGGCGCGCATGCCGATGTGGCCGTAGCGCGCATGCCAGATCTCATCATCTGTCGCCTGCACCACTGCTGCAAGACTTTGTTCACGCGGGATCTTGGTCGCCCCCAGCAGGCGGTACATGTCGCCCTCCTTCACCGACTTGGCCAACTCCTCTCCTGTTTCCTTGTTGAGGATGTAGCCATAGTCATCATCGAAGACAACGCGCAGTCC
>SZWC01000096.1:527549-571123 GCA_023375785.1 Penium margaritaceum
TGCAAGACTCTGCTCACGTGGGATCTTGGTTGCCCCAAACACGCGGTACATGTCGCCTTCTTCCACCCACCTGGTCAACTCCTCTCCCGCTTCCTTCTCGAGACTATAGCCATAGTCGTCGTCAAAGACGACTCGCAGTCCTCTATTGGTGAGAGAGGATACTGAGAGAAGGTTTAACGCAGTATCAGGTACATACAGCACGCCATGGAACACTCCCACTTCGATGCCACGCGGGGAATCTAACCACATCTCCACAATCCTAATCCCTACAGCATACACCACCTGATCATCTCTTAAAAAAATCGGTTGGGGGAATGGAGAGCAATTGCGTTAACTATTCCTTGTAATGTGTCAGGCTCTTAGTACACCCTAAGTCCTTATACCACGCCATATTTGCCTTCTCCTTCTATGACATGTCAGACTTTGCCATGAATAGACAGTCGCGGACCTCCTTGGCCACATTCATGTTGCCAAAATGGCGCACGCCGGTCTGGTTTTGCTACTCTTGCTACTGCTTGTGCTGCTGACGCCGCTGTAATTACTGCTGCTATGGAGATTGCTGGTTTTGCTGTTGCTGCTGTTGGATCTGGAGGAGAGAGGGAGCCTTGGAGCAGCGAGCATATGGGACTGGAAGGGCATCACTTGTGCTAAAGAATGATTATTGAATCACAGAAAATGATAGAGTACACATAGAGCTAGAGCTTGGGCAAATCAGCCCTCTCACAAGCCATACCACTTAGCCATGGAGGCTAAGGCTCACACACTAGAGTCCAGAAACTCATGCAGGAGGCCTTGCAGTCAGGCTGACCACTCACACACAACCTAGAGAGCTAGAAAATGCGCTCATGGTACACTCCTAGTGGACACATAACACATAATCCCATGGAGAATGGCCATGTGTCTGTGGCTAGCACACAAGGATCTCACCTCACCTTAAAAGTAGGGAGAGGTACCTTTTTCCTAGTCAGCACACTCTGACAAGGCAACCAAAGAATCTAGGACCTTTTTGAATATTTCTTCGATCACGTCTTGACCCTCGACCTCTTGCCTTTTTCTTTTCTCAAGCTAAGGGATGGAGCCATCGCCCATGGTCACCTGAATATCAGTGATCTATGATCCCAAAAACTTTGAAAATTCATATCTCCCAATCCAACTGTTTAATCGGCCTCAAACTTGCCTTGAATTTGCTCCTGTGGACCTGAAGTAAAGTCGAATGGCTCCTTTTTGAACAGTTGCTCCTCCTCCTTCTGGCCCCTCTTGAACATGAAGCACTCTTTCCTCTAGTGCCCTTGTTTTTGGCAATAGTGGCACTTGCCTTTCTTCTTGCCTCTCTGCTGCCCGGACTGTTGCTATTGCTGGTTACGTGAATCCATGGCCATGAAAGCTGCTTTGCTGCTGCAACTACCGCCATTGCGCTTTGCTGCATTGCGACGCAGTTCTACCTGCACCAGGTGCATGCACATGAACTCCAGGTCCATAGTTGGCAAGCACTCCAACATCTCTCGCACCGTGTCATAGCTCATTGGGAGTCCCTTTAGCAAGGGGACAAAGCGCGTGTCTTCCACAAGGTTGCTAGCCGCTTTCAACTGCTTTGCTAGCTCCTTTCCAAAGGAAGGGCTACTGTTACCACCTTCGCTAGTGCAATTTTGAGCTTTGGTGATGCTTAGCTCCTTTTGAGCATCACCAAATCTCAAAATGGCAGCAGCAAGCGTGGTAACAGCACCCCAGTCCTTGGAGAGGCTCAAAGGACGCGCCAAGTTCACGTTTTGGAAGATCTATACCCGCCTCCTTTTGAGTAGAGGGGCTTGTAGGAGGTGGTGAGCATGAGCATGAGGTCCTCAACATCATCATGTATGTGGACAACATGCTCCTCCTTTCAAACAGCATGTCTGCGATACACGAGTTCAAGGAGACCATGGAGGAGCGCTTCCAGATCTATGATCTCGGGAAAGCATCATACTTCATCGGCATTCAGATCACGGGTGACCACAAATCACGATCTCTCTCGCTGTAGCAGAGCCGCTACATAAAGGATGTCTAACAGTGGTTTGGCATGGCGGAGGCCAAACTAATCGGCACGCCGCTGGAGACGTAGCAGTACCTTGTGAGCTTCAATGGAGAAGCGCATGTTGCTAAGCGGCAAAAGTACCAAAGCGCCGTCGGAAGACTCATGTACCTCATGGTGGAAACCTGGCTAGACCTCGTACAGGCCGTGAGCACTGTGAGCCAGTACATGGCCAATCCCGGACCTGAGTACCAGAAGGCAGTGAAGCCGATCTTCCGCTACCTTCCTAGAACCATCAACATCGGCATCACCTACAACGATAGCGAGAATAACATCATCGGCTATATAGACGCAGGACATGTATTCCTCATGAATGGTGGGGCCATCAGCTGGTGTAGTAAGCGACAGGTGGTCGTGGCCACCTCATGCACGGAAGCTGAGTATGTCTGTCTCAGCTTTCGAGCTAAGGAAGTAGTTAGGCTTCAGCATTTCATGGCAGAGATGAGTAGGAGTGCAGCAGTTCTTGTTCCTGTCCGCATCGACATTCAAAGCGCAATCGCACTTGCCAAGAATCCTGAGCCCCAGGCATGCACAAAGCACATTGACATCGTATATCACTTCATCAGGCACATGGTGCAAGAGGGTGGTATCAAGGTGGAGTTTACTCCAACCAGCAAGCGGGTCGCTGATTTCTGTGACCTGTGAGAAGTAGTAGTTCTGCATGAAGGCGTGTGGACTCAGCCCACTGTGACTATGATAAAGTTGTATTTGTTGGGAAAGGAGCCATCCGGCTTTGTTTCAAGTCCACACGATCAAGTTCCAGGAAACTATAGGATTCCAGCTTTGATCGTCGATCCGATCTCTTCATTGGAAAAATCAGGTAGAAAAATGTCCACGGTCTAAGTTTGAGGCCGATCTAACGGTCACATTGGATGATGGCTCCATGCCTTAGCTTGAGAAAAGAAAAAGGCAAGAGGTCCAGGGTCAAGACCTGATGGGAGAAGTATTTAAAAAGGTCCTAGATTCTGGGGTTGCGTTGTCAGAGTGTGCTTTCTAGAAAAAAGATACCTCTGTTTACCTTTTAGGTGAGGTGAGATCCTTGTAAGCTAGCCATGGACACATGGCGATTCTCCGTGGAATTGTGGATTATGTGACCACTAGGTGTGCCATGAGAGTATTTTCTAGCTCTCTAGGTCATGTGTGAGTGGTGAGCCTGATTGCTAGGCTGACTTCCTCTCTTGTATTAGATTATGGACTCTAGTGTGTGAGTCTTAGCCTCCATGGCTAAGTGGTGTGGCTTGTGAGGCGGCTGACTTGTCGTAGCTCTAGCTCTATATGCACTCCATCATTTTGACTTATTCAATAACCATTCTTTAGTACAAGTGATTCCTTTCCAGTCTCTTGTGAAATTAGTAACTGGAAAGGGACCACTATAAATGCATCACTTTTGCTGAAGAATGGTTGTTGAATCACTCAAAATGATGAAATACATATAGAGTTAGAGCTTGGGCAAGTCAGCCCTCTCACAAGCCACACCACTTAGTCATGGAGGCTAAGTCTCACACACTAGAGTCCATAATCTCACAGAAGGGAGGAAATCAGCCTAGCAATCAAGCAAACCGCTCCCACAGGACCTAGAGAGCTAGAAAATGCTCTCATGGCACACTCGTAGTGGTCACATAACCCACAATCCCATGGAGAATGGCCATGTGTCCCTAGCTAGCACAGAAGGATCTCACCTCACCTAAAAAGTAAGGAGATGTACCTTTTTCCTAGTCAACACACTCTTATAAGGCAACCTAAGAATCTAGGACCTTTTTGGATCTTTCTCCCATCAGGTCTTGACCCTAGACCTCCTGCCTTTTTCTTTTCTCAGGCTAACGCATGGAGCTTTTGGCCATGGTCACCGAGATATCAGCGGTCGATGACCCTGAAAACATAAGAAATTCATATCTCCCAACCCGCCTATTAGAATGGCCTCAAACTTGGACTCTAAACATTTTTTTGTCTGATCTTTCTAATGGTGAAGTCGAAATGAGGATCGCAGCACGCAACTGGTGGTTTCCTGCAACTTGCTCTAGTGGACCTGAAACTAAGCCGGGGTCTTGCCTCCAAGGGCAGAGCTTATCCTGTTTAGGGCCCAAGGGTCCTACCTCTAAAGGAAGAACTTATCCTTGGACCTTGTTCGCTAAGATCTAGCTCCCAGCGTTAGAGCTGATGGAGTAGATGGAGCAGATGGAGCTGATGGAGCTGATGCGTGCTACAAGAGAGAGAGCACGAGAGAGTACGTAGAATGGTCCCTTACAATAAGTCAGTGTGGACCCATAATCTTTATCAACCTGCTTAGGGTGAAAGTTTAGAAAACGGGTTCTGACACAATGGTTCCAGTCGACCGCTGTTGGTATTGCAACCAAGAAATGACATCATCCTCAGAGCCAATGTTCCACACTGAGCAGTTCATAGGAATCACTTCCTTGCATAGTGTCCTTTTCATCTCGTTACTTTCGAGCAAGGAGTAAACTCCTGGGTCTTAGACCAACCAATGCTTTTTTTAGTATCTGCCTTTGGGGGACAACTCTGTGAATAATCTGAAAGGTAACAATTGTAGTCAATAACAAGCAACAGACAGGTTCTTATAGTCCTAGAGCCAGCCTCTAGCGTAGGCGCACAATGGCTCCTTGAATGAGCCACTTTGGAGGAAATAAGGTTTGTATCATCCCCCTGCCTACATGGTGTTTCCTATGACTGCCAAGTGGCGCCAACCACCAGAAGGACCTTGGAATGTTCTAAGATGTATCTTAGAACCTTCCTTGCCTTGTTTCGGTCACAGCTAGAATTAGTCACTGGGCTGGGATTTGACTTAGTGACCTCTAGCTCACGAGACTTACTATGGAACGTCTTAGCCACAAGGAGTTGTCCTAGGTAGTGTTTTTTGGCTAAACTATCCAGGTTAGACCCAGGGGACTTGCTCCAAAGGAGCAATGCATGCCTTGTCTATCTAGACCAGACTTAGGAGACTTACTCCAAGGAGTAGTGTATGCCTAGTCTGTCCTTTGGGTGTCCAAATATCGGCCATGGACAAGGAGAATATCAGGTCTACATTAGATACATACATTGCTGGAAAAGGAACCATCTTACTCAGTTTTGAGGTCCACAGGAACAAGTTCCAGGAAACTATTAAATGCCTCCTGCGATAGTCAATCCAACTTCATCAATGGAAAGATAAAGTGGCAAAATGTCTTTGGTCCCAGTTTGAGGCCCATCCAACGGTCGGATTGGGTGATATGAATTTTTGAAGTTTGTGGGGTCATCGACCGTCGATATCTGCGTGACCATGGGCGATGGCTCCATGCCTTAGCCTGAGAAAAGAAGAAGGCGAGAGGTCCAGGATAAGGACCTGATGGGAGAAATATCAAAAAAGGTCCTAGAGTCTTGAGTTGCATTGTCAGAGTGTGGTGACTAGGAAAAAGGTATCTGTCCTTACTTTTTAGGTGAGGTGATATCATTTTGTACTAGCCATGGATACATGACGTTTCTCCATGGAATTGTGGGTTATGTTACCACTAGGAGTGTGCCATGAAAGGATTTCCTAGCTCTCTAGGTCATATCTGTCAACCTACCTGAGGGGACGGTCTAGAAAACGGGTTTCGACACTATGGTCCCCGCCGATCGCTCTTGGTATTGCAACCAAGAGATGATATCATCCTCAGAGCCAAGGTTCCACACCAAGCAATTCATACCAATCACTTCCTTGCACTGTGTCCTTAGCACCTCATCACTTTTGTGCGAGGAGTAAACTCCTGGGGCTTAGACAAACCAATGCTTCTTTAGTGTCTGCCTCTGGTGCAAAACTTTGTGAGGTGTCTCAACGGTAAGAATTATATTCAATGACAGGTAACTAACAGGTTTTTTTAGTCCTAGAGCCAGCCTCTAGCCTAAGCGCGTAGAGGCTCCTTGGATGAGCTACTTTGGGAGCAAATCTGGATTGCATCAACCCCCTTGCCTACATGGCGCTCCGTGTGAATACCAAGTAGCGCCAGCCACCAAAAAGGATCTTGGAATGTTCTACGATGTCTCTTAGAACCTTCCTGTCCCCGTTTTGGTCACAAAAACAAAAGGTCACTGGGCTGGGATTTCACCGAGTGACCTCTCGCTCCAGAGACCTGGAACGTCTAAGCTACAAGGAGTTGTCCTAGGTAGTATTTGCTGGCTTTACTATCCAGATTAGACCAAGAGAACTTGCTCCAAAGGAGCATTGCATGCCTTGTCTATCCGGACCAGACTGAGGAGACTTACTCTAAGGAGTAGTGCATGCCTAGTCCGTCCTGTGCCTGTCCAAACATCAGCCATGGACAAGGAGCATGTCAGGTCAAGAGTATCTGAGTACTCAGTCTGATTGCTAGGCTGATTTCCTCCCTTGTATGAGATTATGGACTCTAGTGTATGAGTCTTAGCCTCCATGGCTAAGTGGTGTGGCTTGTGAGAGGGCTGACTTACCCAAGCTCTAGCTGTATACATACTCCATCATTTTGAGTGATTCAGTGACCATTCTTCAATACAAGCGATGACATTCCAAGCCCATATGCTTGCTGCTCCAAGGCTTCCTCTCTCCTCGAGTTCCAACACTTGGTATCAGAACAAAAATCTGCCACTTTCAACCAGCACAAGTCGTCATCTAGAGAGTCACGGGTTGGGGTCAAACCTCCACCACATCTGATGATCGACCACGGGATCTTCAAGTTCAAGAGCCAAGCTTGCCAGCAAGCTCAGTACCGCGAAGATCTAATAGTGGGATTAAGAGTTATGCTCAAAACGAGGCCGGCCAGGATTACACTCTTCTCTCTGAATAAGATTGTCGCCTTCTGATGACCATAACTCTCTTGTTTCTTTGTCAAATGTAAAAAGTAGCACATCTAAATTGAAGTGTTTTTCCTAAGCTTTCCATTGGTGGAAAACTATACTCATTCCATGGGTACGTTTGGGAGCAACACTGCCTGGAGGAGAGAGGGAGCCTTGGAGCAACGAATATGTGTGACGGGAAGGGCATCACTTGTGCTGAAGAATGGTAGTTGAATCACTCAAAATGATGGAGTACATATAGAGCTAGAGCTTGGGCAAGTCATCCCTCTCACAAGCCATACCACTTAGCCATGGAGGCTTAGGGTCACACGCTAGAGTCCATAATCTCACACAAGAGAGGAAATCAGCCTAGCAATCAGGCAGACCACTTACACACGACCTAGGAAGCTAAGAAATGCCCTCATGGCACACTCCTAGTGATCACATGATCCACAATCCCATGGAGAATCGCCATGTGTCAATGGCTAGCACACAAGGATCTCACCTCACCTAAAATGTAAGGAGAGGTACCTTTTTCCTAGTCAACACACTTTGACAAGGCAACCCAAGAACCTAGGACCTTTTCGGATATTTCTTCCATCAGGTCTTGGCCCTGGACATCTTGCCTTTTTCTTTGTGCAGGCTAAGGCATGGAGCCATTGCCCATGGTCACCCGGATATCGGCGGTCGATGACCTCGAAAACGTTGAAAATTCATATCTCCCAATCCGACCGTTGGATCGGCCGCAAATTTGGACCGTAGACATTTCGCCACCTGATCTTTCCAATGAAGAAGTTGGATTGTAGATCGGAGCAAGCATTAGGTAGTTTCCTGGATCTTGCTCCTGTAGACCTGAAACTGAGCCAGATAGCTCCTTTTCCAACAATCTCCCACTTTACCGTAGTCAAAGTGGGCCGAGTTCACATGTTTCCATGCAGAATTGTTGCTTCTTACGAGTCACTGGCTTGGTGCAGAAATCAGCGGCCTGCTTGCTGGTTGGAGTAAACTCCAACTTGATACCACCCTCCTGCACCATGTGCGTGATTAAGTGATATGCGATGTCAATGTGCTTGGTACGTGTGCTCAAGAGTCTTCGCAAGTGCGATTGCGCTATGGTTGTCGACGCGCACTGGAACTGGAACTGCTGCACTCCCACTCATCTCCACCATGAGACGCTGAAGTTTAACTGCTTCCTTGGCTCCAAAGCTGAGAGAGACGTACTGAGCTTCAGTGCTTGAGGTGGCCACGACCACCTGCCGTTTGTTGCACCAGCTGATGGCCCCACCATTCATGAGTAACACATGTCCAGAGATGAACTTGCGGTCCTCAAGGTTTGAAGCCTAATCTGCGTCTGTATAGCCGATGATTTTGTTGTCGTTGCCGTTGTAGGTGATGCCGATGTTGATGGTTCAAGCAAGGTAGCGGAAGATCCGCTTCACTGCCTTCTGGTGCCCAGGTCTGGTATTAGCCGAATACTGGCTCACAGCGCTAACAACATGTGCGAGATCCGGCCTCGTTATAACCATCGGGTACATGAGACTGCCGACGGCACTCTGGTACTTCTGCCGGTCAGCTGCATCCGCTTCTCCATTGAAGCTCACGAGTTACTGCCGTGTCCCCAAAAGCGAGCCGATGGATTTTGCCTCTGCCATGCGAAAGCGCTACAAGACATCCTTGATGTAGCAGCTCTGCTACAGTGAGAGAGAGCGTGATTTGCGGTCACGCGTGATCTGGATACCAAAGAAGTATGATGCTTCCACGAGATCGGACATCAAGAAGCTCTCCTTCATGGCCTCCTTGAACTCCTGTACTGCAGACATGCTATTGGAGAGGAGCATGTCATCCACATAGACGATGATGATGAGCACCTCATGACCACGCTGCCAGGGATAGACGCTGTAGTCACACTCGTTGCGCTCAACCCCCATGCACTGCAACGTCGCATCCAACTTCTGGTTCCAAGGAAGCCACGCTTGTTTGAGGCCGTACAGCGACTTCTGCAGCTTGCAAACCAGGTGCTCTTGACCATCCATGATGAACCCCTCCGGCTGCTCCATAAAAATCTCCTCCTCTAGGTCACCGCTCAGGAACGCTGTCTCGACGTCCATGTGGTGGACCTCAAATTCCTCTACTGTGCATAGGAAAGGAGCGTACGCACAAAGGCCAAATTTGCAACAGGAGCAAAAGTTTCTGTGTAGTCGATGCCTTCCTACTGAGAGTTGCCCTTGGCAACGAGCCACACCTTGTACTTTTCCAGGTTGCCATCTGCTCCCCGCTTCTTCTTGAACACCCACTTGCACTTGATCACCTTATGTCTAGGTGGACGCTCAATTAGCTGCCACGTAGTGTTATCGAGCTGCGACTATATCTCCTACTACACAGCTTGTGCCCAATCTGCTACACCTAGTGCAGCCATGGCATCCTTGTAGGACGTCGGCTCATCAAGGTCTGCTGCAACTACGACGTTCATCTGGTCTGGTTTCTGGAGCATCTAGAAATACCTGCGCTTTCCTGGCTTGTAGCGTACTCTGAGAGGGTACCTACGATCTGGTGCTGGAGCGTTAGCAGACGGCTAGCGCGGTGCAGCTGGCATGATTGCTCGTGCTGATGGTGATGCATCTTCTTCCTCTGATTTTGCCATTGAGTCCGCTGTATCTGCTGCATCAGACATGGGAGAGGAGACTGGTTCTCCTCTGTCATACTAAAAGAAGAGTCAGGAGAGATGGGATCAGGCAGAATGTCTACTCCCACTGCTTTATCAGCTACAGGTTGTACTGCCTCTTCACAGATTGGGAATGTTGAAACAATAAGCCCACCAGTAGCCTCGATGACGTTACTTTCATTGAAAATGACATCCTTGGAGATGACGTGGCCAATACACCTCTCGTACAAGCGGTATGCCTTGCTTGCCACGTCATGGCCGATTATCATCATTTGTGCACTCTTTGCGTCCCATTTGTGCTGCTTCTCCTTGGGCACGTTGGAACTAGAGGAGAGAGGGATCCTTTGAGCACCAAGCATGTGGGACTGGAAGGGCATGAATTGTGTTGAAGAATGGTCGTTGAATGAATCAAAATGATGGAGTACATATAGAGCTAGAGCTTGGGCATGTTAGCCCTCTCACAAGCCACACCACTTAGCCATGGAGGCTAAGGCTCACACACAAGAGTCCATGATCTCACACAAGAGAGGAAATCAGCCTACCAATCAGGCTGACCACTCACACACGACCTAGAGAGCTAGAACATGCTCTCATGGCACAGTGCTAGTGGTCACATAAACCACAATCCCATGGAGAATCGCCATGTGTCCATGGCTAGCACATAAGGATTTCACCTCATCTAAAAAGTAAGGAGAGGTACCTTTTTCCTAGTCACTACACTCAGACAAGGTAACCCAAGAATCTAGGACCTCTTTGGATATTTCTTTCATCAAGTCTTGACCCTGGGCCTCTTGCCTTTTTCTTTTCTCTGGCTAAGGCATGTAGCTTTCACCCATGGTCACCCGGATATCGGTGGTCGATGACCCTGAAAACTTCGAAAATTCATATCTCCCAATCCAACCGTTGGATCGAAGGTACCCTCTCAGGGTGCGCTACAAGCCTGGTGAGCGCGTGTATTTCTGGATGCTCCACAAACCACACCATATGAACATGGTAGTTGGAGCAGATTCAGATGAGCCAACATCATACAAGGAGGCCATGGCTGCACCTGATGTAGCAGATTCGGTGCACGCGGTGCAGTAGGAGATACAATCGGAGTTGGAGAACGGCACGTGGGAGCTGACTGAGCGTCCACGTGGACGTAAGGTAATCAAGCGCAAGTAGGTGTTCAAGAAGAAGCGGGGAGCAGATGGCAACCTGGAAAAGTACAAGGCGCGGCTGGTTGCCAAGGGCTATTCGCAGTGGAAGGGCATCGATTACACATAAAGCTTTGCCCCTGTTGCCAAGTTTACCTCTGTGCGTATGCTCCTTTCCTATGCAACAACACAGGACTTTGAGCTCTACCACATGGACGTCAAGACGACGTTCTTGAACGGTGAATTGGAGGGAATTTACATGGAGTAGCTAGAGGGGTTTGTTATTGATGGCCAGGAGCACCTAGTTTGTAAGCTGTAGAAGTCATTGTACAGCCTCAAGCAAGCGTCGCGTGGTTGGAACCAGAAGTTGGATGCGGCGTTACAGTACATGGGGTTCGAGCGCATCGAGTGTGACTACAGCGTCTATTGCTGGCAACATGAGCATGAGGTCTTTATCATCATCGTGTATGAGGATGACATGCTCCTCCTTTCCAACAGCATGTATGCACTGTAGGAGTTCAAGGAGGCAATGCATGAGCGCTTCCAAATGTCTAATCTTGGGGAGGCGTCATACTTGGCATTCAGATCACGCGTGACCGCAAATCACGTTCTCTCTCGCTATAGAAAATCCACTATTTCAAGGTTGTCTTAAAGTGGTTCGGCATGGCAGAGGTAAAATCCATGGACACGCCGTTGGAGACACGGCAGTACCTCCTGAGCTTGAATGGAGAAGCGGATGCAGTTGAGCGGTAGAAGTACCAAAGCGCCGTCGGCAGTCTCATGTACCTCATGGTGGTAACCAGGCCGGACCTCGCACAGGTTGTGAGCGCTATGGGCTAGTACATGGATTATTCCGGACCTGAGCACCAGAAGGCAGTGAAACGGATCTTCCGCTACCTTGCTCGAACCATCAACATCGGTATCACCTACAACGGCGACGACAACACCATCGGCTATACAGACGCAGATTGGGCTTCAACCCCTGAGGTCCGCAAATCCATCTCTAGACATGTGCTCCTCATGAATGGTCGGGCCAACAACTGGTGCAGCAAGCGGCAGGTGGTCGTCGCCATCTCAAGCACGGAAGTTGAGTATGTCTCTCTCAATTTTGGAGCCAAGGAAGTAGTTTGACTCCAGCGTCTCATGGCGGAGATGAGTAGAAGTGCAGTATTTCCTTTTCCTATGCGCGTGGACAACCAGAGTGCAAATGCACTCGTCAAGAATCCTTAGTACCATGAACCCACCAAGAACATTGACATCGTATATCACTTCATCAGGCACATGGTGCAGGAGGGTGCTATCAAGCTAGAGTTTACTCCAAGCAGCAAACAGGTCGCTGATTTTTACACCAAGCTAGTGACCCGTGAGAAGCAATACTTCTGCATGAAGGCATGTGGACTCAGCCCACTCTGACTATAGCAAAGTGGGAGATTGTTGGGAAAGGAGCCACCCAGCTCAGTTTCAGGTCTATACGAGCAAGTTCCAGGAAACTAGTAAATGCCTGCTCCGATCGTCAGTCGAACTTCCTTGTTGGAATGACGCGGTTGCAAAATGTCTACTATTCAAGTTTGAGGCCGATCCAACAGTCGGATTGCGAGATATGAATTTTCAAAGTTTATGGGGTCAGCGACCGCCAATATCTGGGTGACCATGGGCGATGCCTCCATGCCTTAGCCTGAGAAAAGAAAACGGCAAGAGGTCCAGGGTCAAGACCTGTGCCATGAGTGCATGGCACTGTCCACTCACACACAACGTAGACAGCTAGGAAATGCATTTCCTAGCTGTCTAGGTTGTGTGTGAGTGGTTAGCCTGATTGCTAGGCTGATTTCCTCCCATTTGTGAGATTATGGACTCTAGTAGATGAGCCTTAGCCTCCATGGCTAAGTGGTGTGGCTTGTGAGAGGGCTGACTTGCCCAAGCTCTAGCTCTATATGTACTCCATCATTTTGAGTGATTAAACAACCATTTTTCAACACAAGTCATGCCCTTCCAGTCCCACATGCTCGCTGCTTGAAGGCTCCCTCTCTCCTCCAGTTCCAACAATAGCACGCCATGGAACACTGCCACTTTAATGCCAAGCAAGATCTCCAACTACATCTCCACAATCCTGATCCCCTCAGCATACACCATCCGATCATCATCGAAAGCTATCAGTATAAATGGAATGGGGAGCAGCTGCATAAACGATTCCTTACAATGCATCAGATCTCACAAAGAAGAGGAGGTCGCCGACCTTCTTTGCCATGTTCATGTTGATAAAATGGCGTTCTCCAACCTGGTTCTACTGCTCCTGCTGTTGCTGACGCAAGTGATTACTACTGCTACTTATGCTTTGGACATTGCTACTTTTGCTATTGTTGCTACCCTTTCCGGTCCCTTTTGAGCTAAATGAATGACTTTTTGTAGTGTCTCTCCTAGCAATAGTGGCATTTGCCTTTCTTCTTACCTCTCTGCTGCCCACACTGCTGCAGCATCTGGTTGCATGATGCTATGGCCATAAAAGTGGCCTGACAGCTACTTACGCCGTTGTACATTTTTGTAGTATAACGCTGTTCCATCTATCCCAAGTGTGTATAAATGAAGTCGAGGACAAGAGTTAGCTGGTACTCTAGCCTCTCTCGCACCGTGTCCTAGCTAGTTAGCAGTTCAGTCAAAAAGAGGTGGATAAAGCCAGTCTCTTCCACAAGATTCCTGGCTGCTTTGCACTGCTTTGCTGCCTCGTTTCTCCTATCCAGGTACACCTCGAGTCCTTCGTCACCATGCATTTTTAATGCCATCATCTTCTCCTCCAAAAATATGAGGAATCCAGGATCCTTGCTCTCATACTTCTTACACAACACATCCCACCCTATTTCGAAGTAGCCTTGTCACTCACTGACTAAAGATGTGGGTTGGAGATGGCATTGACTAGCAGCCTATGGGACGTACTTGTCCTTCTTTTTCCACTTCTCATATGCCGCTATGACACTTGTAGATGAACTTGCATCTGCTGGACCTTTCTGCGGCATCTTTTACACCACCACGTGCGTTGCGGTGGTGGCTTTTTGCGTATGGAGGCAGAGCGCGCACGTCGCCGCTCACCACCTCCCACAAGTCCCTCTCCTAAAAAAACACGCGGGTACGGATCTTCCTGAACATGAAGTTGGCATGCCCTTGCAGCCTCTCCAAGGACTGGACTGATGAGACCGTACATGTTGCTGCCATGTTGAGCTTTGGTGATGCTGAACGCTGTCCTTGAGTGGCCACGCTACCCTTGCTTCTGCTACTATTTTGGCCAAGAAGTTGTTTGACAGCAAATGGTCTGTAGAGGCCGATACACTTTCAATTTGGAAAATCAAAGCCAACCAGTCAGAAATTCAGCTCAAAATGTTAAGATTGACCTATGGAACATGGTCATCAACCCGGGATTTTAAGAGATGTGTCCGTTCAAAAAAACGATACTGTTGCTCCTACTATAGCTCAGACCAGTTAGCTTGTAGATGGCATTTTTCCTTAGCGTAGCAACTGAAAACAAATATTATTTAAACCAATGGAAAGTGTATGAAAAATAATGCAATTCCTATATGCCACTTTTTAGATTTGAGAAAGAAATAAGAGATTTATTCTGATTACAAGGCGGCAGTCTTACTCAAAAAGAAGAGTGTAGCCCTGGCCGATTTTGTTTTGAGCATTTCTCTTTATTGGACCACTTGATCTTTGCGATCTTTGGACCCATGAAAAATCTTGTCTTTTGAACTTGAAGATCCAGTGGTCCATCGTCAAATTTGGTCAAGGTTTGACCCTAGTGTGTCACTCTGAATGTGATGACCTATAATGGCTGAAATAGGCACAGCTTGACGTTGATATCAGGTGTTGGTACAGGAGGAGAGAAGTGTCAATCTGCCTTAGGCGACGGTTTGGAAAACGCATTCCGACATAATGGTTCCCGCCAACCGCTCTTGGTATTGCAACCAAGAGATGATATCACCCTCAGAGCCAAGGTTCTACACTGAGCAGTTCATAGAAATCACTTTGTGCATTGTGTCCTTAGCACCTGGTCACGTTTGCGTGAGGAGCGAACTCTAAGGGCTTAGACCAGCCAAGGCTTCTTTCGTATCTGCCTCTGGTGGACAACTTTGATAAGAGTCTCAAATGAGAGGCAACTGACAGGTTCTTATAATCCTAGAGCGAGCCTCTAGCCTAGGCGCATAATGGCTCCTTAGATGAGCCACTTTGGAGACAATCTGGATTGCATCATTCCCCCTGCCTACATGGCACTCCCTATGACCACCAAGTAGTACCTGCCACCTGGAAGGACCTGGGAATGTTCTGAGATATCTGTTAGACTTTCCTGTCTGCCTTTTGGAGAAAACGAAAATTAATCACTAGGCTGGGATTTGACTCGTTGACCTCTCGCTCCAGAGACGAACTCTAGAACGTCTAAGTCACAAGGAGTTGTCCTAGGTAGTAGGTGTTTGTTGGCTATACTATCCAGCTTAGACCAAAGGAACTCCAAATGAGCAGTGCATGCCTTGTCTATCTGACCAGACTTGGGGGATTTACTCCAAGGGAGCACTGCATGCCTTGTCGGTCTTGCGCCTGTCTAAATGTCAACGATGGACAAGGAGTATATCAAGTTAACAAGAAAGAGCCTTGGAGTAGCAAGTACATGGGACTCAAAGGACATTACTACCAAAGAATGATTGTTACAACACTCAAACTGATAGTGTACATATGGAGTTAGAGCTTGGACAAGTGAGCCTTCACACAAGCCACACTACTTATCCATGGAGGCTAAGGCTCACATACTAGAGTCAATAAACTCACACAAGGAATGAAATCAGCCTAGCAATCACGATGACGAATCAGACACACCCTAGAGAGCTAGAAAATTCTCTCATGGCACATTGTTATTGGTCACATATTCCACAATCCCGTGGATAATCGCCATGTGTCCATGGCTAGCACACATGGATCTCACCTCACCTAAAAGGTAAAGAGAGGTACCTTTTTCCTATTCAGTATACTTTGACAATGCTACCTAAGAATCTAGGACCTTTTCGGACATTTCTCCCATCAGGTCTTTACCCTAGACCTCTTGCCATTGCCCATGGTCACCGAGACATCGGCGGTTGATGACCCTAAAACTTTTGTCAATTCATATCCCCTAACCTGACTTTTGGATCGGCTTGAATTGTGGACCCTCGATAGTTCGCTATCTGATGTTTCTAATGGTGTTGTTGGATTGATAATCAGAGCAGGATTTAAATAGTTTCTTGGAACTGGCTCTTGTGGTCCTGAAAGTGAGCCGGATGGCTCCTTTTCCAACTTGAGTGGTTTTTGTAGTTGCTTTCTATTCTCCCTTGATCAATTGCTTTGAATGATGATGGAATGGTCTTTTTTAGGGAGAGGGATTCTAGGTATGTCATTTGAAACCTCCTGTGGCATTGAGATTGGAGTGTTCCATGGCGTACTGTATGTATGTAATGCTATGTTCAACTTCCTCTAGATCTCCTCTCTTAAGAATAAAGGACACGCGTTGTCATTAACGATGACTATGACTCTATTGTTCACAAGATAATCGAAAGGAGTTGGCAATATTTGTAAAAGAGGACAACATGTACCGCTTGGCGAGGATAACTGAGATCGCGGATGACTATAGTATTGGATAAATGATGTTAAAAACAAATAATGAGATCTTACTTTTGCGCTATGGCCATATTGGCATGCACGCCTTCTAGCAGCTTCAAGCGAAACAAATGGTGCATGTCTTGACCACCATCTTCAAAGCTGGGAAGAGTTAGAGAGTGGCTGTTTGGAGAAAAAGTAGTATTGCATTGTATTCTTCGGAAGAGGAGAACACTCAAAGGAGGTGCTAGAATTTGTCAAGGCAAACTTGTCCAATCCAATTCAGAGGTAGATTTCTGGAGATTTTATGTATGTTTGACCTTCATTGATGATTTTAGCGGTTATAGTACTATCTACTTCTTTTACCCTAAGGACTAGTATAGCCGGAAGTTTAATGAGTTCAAGATAATGAAGGCACGGCGTAGTGACTACGATGGAGAGTACCTGAGTAAGGACTCTAGGAAACATCTCGCAGAAGCTGGCATTAAGATGTTGCATACCGTGCAATGCTTGTTGCACCAAAAAAGTGCAATAGAATGCACTAAATATAACATTTTGAGCCTATTTCCTACATGCTCTGCATGACTTGGATCACATATGACTTTTGGACCAAAGGAAGAAGCAAAACATTAAAAACCAAGATTCCTTTAATCGCTAAAGTAGATGATGCCCTATGACACGTGGTTTGTCAAGAAGCCAAGCATTGAGTTATGTGCGAGCGTTTCGCACCGTGGAACATATGCATGTATTTCCATCAGTACTCACATCTTGTACCTGATTTGGCCAGGTTGCTGCCATCGCCTGATGGTATGAGATTTGGCCTGTTTGCTACCAATAGTGGTTAGTAGGACTAATCTCACGCATGTTGAGTATTGTTAGTAGCACATGGCATCGACAGGTTCACTTTGGAGAGTTGCATCTACCCCAGGATGCAAAATCCTCGGAGATGACCAGATTCTTCGCTTCTTAACAAACCACACCTCGTATAGCATCATGTGCTTCAGGAATTTGTTGGACTGCAATTCTAAATGTATACAAAGTACTCACTACTTCAGACCTTAAGTCATATGTGAGCCGAGCCGTATGCTACATACAGCACATTTAGTCAATGATGTCGCTGTTTGTACTTTCTTTTGTATCATTCTATACCGGAAAATATAGCACCGTACGCTACGCGTTTATACTAGCTAGGGCAAGGTAGTCCTTGAGGTTTTGTCGCAGGTACTCTCTAGCGCACTCCTAGTACGCCTCGATGTTCTTGCAAGTCTGGTTTTCCATCGTTACCTTGAACTCCTAAAAAGTTTCAAAGTACTAGTTCCAAGAACGAAGGACATACATAGCAGTGTAATTGCTGAAATCATCGATGAAGGTTAGAAAATGCCCATGACCTCCAAAGTTGTAGGTCTGCATCTGGCCAAACAAATCCATGTAGACCAGCTACGACACTTTTTTTTTCTTCCCTTGCTCGAGAGAATGCCTTGTTATACTGCTTCCCCTTGAAACATTCAATGCATAACTACTGTTCAAAGTTAAAGTTGGTGGACAAGTCACACCATCTGTTTTGCTCGAAGCCGTTACAAGGTCCACATGCCAAAGTAGCCATAACAAAAGGCCAGATCTCATCATCTGTTGCCCACATCGTTGCTACAAGAGTCTGCTCACTCATGATCTTAGTTCTTCCCAGCATGCAATACATGTCATCCTGCTTAACCGAACTGGCTAGCTCCTCTCATGTTATCTTGTCAAAATAGAGCCATAGTCATCGGTACAGAGACATACAGTCCTCTATTTGTAAGAGATGAGACTTGGAGAAGGTCAATAACACAGCATCAGGTACATATAGCACACCATGGAACACTTCCATTTCAATTCTACGCAGGGTCTAACCACATCTCCAGTATCCCAATCCCCTTGAGTATACACCATCAAATCATTAACCAAAACAATAAGTAAAGAAAGAAACAATAGTAGTTGTAAAAACCACAATCTATGATGCATCAGTTTCATGGTACAACGTGAGTCCTTGTTATCAACGGGGCTCAGGCACTGGACTAGAAACAACGCCGATGAAATAGCATTTTCAGTGCGCTCCTTGTAATACAATTTGGAGGAGATATCACCAAACAACTTGGAACAGACAAAGAATTTCATAAAAATCACTTCCATGTATTGTGTCTTCAGCACTAGGTTAACTTTGTACGACAAGGAAACACCGAGGTCTTAGACTGACTAATATTTCTTTAATTGTCAACGTCTGGTGGGAAACTAAGTGAGGAGCCTGAAAGGTAAGAATTATAATGAATCAAAGGGAACAAACAAGTACTTATAGTCTTTGAGCCAACATCTAGCATAAACACACATGTGAACCGGCATGAGGGAACTAACTAGAAAACAGAGCCAACACAATGGCAGTTACCGTCTGCTCCTAGTGTTGCAACTAAAAGGATATATGATCCTCACAAATATGGTTCCACCCTGAGTAGTTGATAGGAATCAATTCCTTGTAATGTGACTTTAACACTTTGTAATTTTTGCACCAAGAACTTAAACCTGGGATTCATAACAACGAGTAGTTCTTTCGTCTCTGCCTCTGGAGGACAACTTTGTAAGCAGTCGCAAGGAAAGAATGTACTCAAAGATATGCAACAAACATGTTCTTATAGTCCTAGAGCCAGCCTCTAGCCTAGGCGTGTAGTGACTCCTGGGATGAGCGACTTTGAGGGTAATTTGGAATGCATCATCTTTCCTACCCATAGGGCACTCCCTCTGACTGCCAAGTGGCACCAGCCACCAAGAAGGACCTTAGAATACTCTATGATGTTCCTTAAAATGTTATTGTCCATCTTTTGGTCAAAGAAATTGTTTATTTGGGTGGGATTTTACCACGTGACCTCTCACTCCAAAGACGAACTCTGGAACGTCTAAGCCAAAAGGACACTTGATCCAAAGGAGTAGTGCATGCCTTGTCTATGTGGACCAGAAATAGGAGACTTGGTCCAAAGGAGTAGTACCTAGGACGTCATGTGCCTGTCCAGATCTCGGCCATGGACGAGAGGCATATCAGGTCAAAAATCTCTCTGTTACACCTCTGTCCATTAGTTGTGAGATACAACCTCTCTACAGATGTCTTGGCATTAGTCCTTGTTGGCAGTGTTCACCATACTGATGCCTCAGCTACTTACAAAGTGTAATTTGCCTTCAAGCATCTTTATCATGTAGTCTGCTAACATCTTCTTGGTCTCTACATATTCCACGTCTACAGTCTCCTTTACAACAAGATCACGTGAGTACTCGTACTTGATAACAATCAGCTTGGTCTACTGGAAGAGTTTCTGCCATTGATTCTATCACTCTAGTTAGTGTTTGTACACCACACTAGCCGTAGGGAATCAGATCCCTGTCAACGTCGAAATTGGAGCTCCATGTATCGTGTTTTTTTTAGAGAGCGCATGATGCGCTTAACTGCTTGCCAGTGCTGAGACCCTTGATAGGTCACAAACGTGCTCATTTATGCCACATCGTAGCATACATTCTGGTGTGTTCCTACCATAACATATATGAAAGCAAGTCGCCTAAGAAGGACATTGGTTTTATCAAGAAAGATCTCAGCACGTAACTGAGATCAAGTTCTTTCTTCATAAAACCAAAGTCCTTGAAGTAAGTCGCCTAAGTCTGGTCAAAACAAGTAAGACATGTAGTGCGCCTTTGGAATAAGTTCCCTTGGTTTTCACTGGATAGCATAGCCAGCAAAAACTACCGAGGACAACACCTTGTGGCTTAGACCTTCCAAATAAAATCTCTGAAGTAAGAGGTCAATGGGTCAAATTTTAGCCCAATGCCTAGTTTTCTTTATGACCAAAAAGGTTAAAGGAAGGTTCTAAGAGGCAACTTGGATATTCCAATGTCCATCCTCGTGGCTCGCACCACTTGGCGATCGTAGGGAGTTGCATGTAGGTAGGATGAATAATGCAATCTAGAATGCGTGCCTGGGCTAGAAACTGGCAATAGGATTACAAAAAGTTCTCAGTTTGTCGGAACAGGAGGAGAGAGAGAGCCTTGGAGCAGCAAACATGTAGGAGTGAAAGGGCATCACTTGTGCTGAAGAATGGTTGTTCAATCTCTTGAAATGAAGGACTTTATATGGAGGTAGAGCTAGGGCAGGTCAGCCCTCTCACAAGCCACACCACTTAGCCATGAAGGTTAAGACTCACTGACTAGAGTCCATCTCACAGAAGAGAGGAAATCAGCGTAGCAATCAAGCTGACCATTCACACACGACCTACATAGCTAGAAAATGCTCTCAAAAAACACTCATAGTGGTCACATAATCCTCAATCCCATGGAGAATTGCCATGTGTCCATGGCTAGCACAAAAGGATCTCAACTCACCTAAAAAGTAAGAAGAGGTACGTTTTTCCTAGTCAACGCACTCAGACAAGGCAATTCAAGAATATACGACCTTTTTGGAGATTTCTCTAAAAAGGACCTCTTGCCTTTTTCTTTTCTCAGGCTAAGGCATGATGCCATCACCCATGTTCACCCGGACATCGGCGGTCCATGATCTTGGAAACATAATAATTACATATCTCTCTATCCGATTGTTGGATCGGATCAAAACTTTGATCGTGGACAATTTTCCACCTGATCTTTCTAATGGTGAATTCAGATTGACAATCGAAGCAGGCATTTGATAGTTTACTGGAACTTGCTCTTGTGGACTCAAAACTGAGCTAGATGGCTCCTTTCTGAATAATTTTGCACTTTACCGCAGCCAGAGTAGGCTGAGTCCACATGCCTTTATGTTGAAGGCCTGCTTCTCACGGGTCAGTTGCTTGGTACAAGAATAAGTGACCTGCTTGCTTGTTGGAATGATATGCAATGTGAATGTCCTTGGTGCGTTCATGGTGCTCAAGATTCTTGGCGAGTACAATTGCGCTCTGGTTGTCGACCCAAATAGGAACAAGAATTGCTACACTCCCACCCATCTTTGCCATGAGATGCCATGAGCCAAACGGCTTCTTTGGCTCTAAAAGTGAGAAAGACGTATTCAGCTTCCATGCTAGAGGTGGCCACGACCACCTTCCGCTTGCTACACCAGCTAATGGCCCGGCCATTCATAAGGAACACATGTGTGGAGATGGACTTACGGACCTCAGGGTTTGAAGTTCTGTCTACATTTATATAGCCGGTTATGTTGTTGTCATTGTTGTTGTAGATGATATCATTGAAAATGGTTCCAGCAAGGTAGCGAAAGATCTAGTTTTCTGCCTTGTGGTACTCACGACTGGGATGTGCCACGTGCTGGCTCACAGTGCTCACAACCTCTCCAAGATCCGGCCTGGTTACCACCATCAGGTACATGAGACCTCCAAGGACGCTCTGTTACTTTTGCCGCTCACGTACATCTCTTCTCCATTGAAGCTGACAAGGTACTACCATGTCTCTAGCGGCGTGCAGATGAGTTTGGCCTCTGGCATGCCAAACCGCTACAAGAAATCCTTGACATAACGAATTTGCTCTAGTGAAGGAGAGCGTGATTTACGATCATGCATAATCGAGATGCCAAGGAAATATGACACCTATCCGAGATCGGACATCTAGAAGTACTCATGCATGGCCTCATTGAACCCTTGCAGAGCAAACATGGTGTTGGAAAGAAGGACCATGTCATCCACATAGATGATGATGATGAGTACCTCATGACCATGCTGCCACCAAGAGATGCAATAGTCACACTTTATGCGCTCAAACCCCATGTATTATAGCGCCGTTTGGAAAAGTGCCATCCGGCTTAGTTTTAGGTCCATATGAGAATGTTCCACGAAACTACCAGATACCTACTCTGATTTTCAATCCAACTACTTAATTGGAAAGTGTTGGAACTGGAGGAGAGAGGGAGCCTTGGAGCAGCAAGTATGTGGGACTAGAAGGGCATCACATGTGCTAAAGAATGGTTGTTGAATCACTCAAAGTGACGGAGTACATATAGAACTAGAGCTTGAGCAAGTCAGCCCTGTCATAAGCCACACCACTTAGCCATGGAGACTAAGGCTCACATACTAGAGTCCATAATCTCACACAAGAGAGGAAATCAGCCTTGCAATCAGGCTTACCACTCACACATGACCTGGAGGGCTAGAATATACTCTAATGGCATACTCGTAGGGTCACATAACCCACAATCCCATGGAGAATCGCCACGCAAGGATCTCACCTCACCTAAAAAGTAACGAAAGGTACCTTTTTCCTCGTAAACACACTCTGACAATGCAACCCAAGAATGTAGGTCCTTTTTGGATATTTCTCCCATCAGGTCTTGACCCTGGACCTCTTCCCTTTTTCTTTTCACAGACTAAGGCATGGAGTCATCGCCCATGTTCACCCAGATATCGGCGGTCGATGACCCCGAAAAGTCCAAAAATTCATATCTCCTAATCCAACCGTTGCATTTGCCTCAAAACTGGACCGAAGGCATTTTCCCACCTGATCGTTTTAACGGTAAACTTAGATAGACCATCAGAGCACGCTTCTAGTAGTTTGCTCGTGTGGACCTGAAACTGAGCCGCATGGCTCTTTTTCCAGCAATCTCCCACGTTGTCGTAGTTAGAGCGGGTTGAGTCCACATGCCTTCATGGTGAGTTCCTGCATCTCACGGGTCACTGGCTCGGTAGAAAAATCAGCGACCTGCTTGCTGTTTGGAGTAAACTCTAGCTTGATAGCACCCTCGTGCACCATGTGCCTGATGAAGTGATATGCGAAGTCAATGTGCTTGGTGCATGCATGGTGCTCAGGATTCTTTGCGAGTGCGATTCTGCTCTGGTTGTCGACGTGGAAAGGAATTGGAACTGCTGCGCTGCCACTCATCCTTGCCATGAAACGCTGAAGCCAAGCTACTTCCTTCGCTCCAAAGCTGAGAGAGACGTACTCAGCTTCCGTGCTTGAGGTGGCCACGACCACCAGCCGCATGCTGTATCAGCTGATGGTCCCACCATTCATGAGGAACACATGTCCAGAGATGGATTTACAGTCGTCAACGTTTGAAGCCCAATCCGCGTCTTTGTAGCCAATGATATTGTTATAGTTGCTGTTGTAGGTGATGCCGATGTTGATGGTTCCAGTAAGGCAGCAGAAGATGCGTTTCATTCCCTTTTGGTGCTCAGGTCTGGAGTTTGCCATGTGCTGGCTCACAGCGCTAAGAGCCTGTGCAAGGTCCGGCCTGGTTGCAACTATCAGGTACATGAGATTGCAGACGATGCTCTGGTACTTCTACCACTCAGCTACATCTGCTTCTCCACTCAAGCTCACGTAGTACTGACGCGTGTCCAGCGGCGTACCGATGGATTTGGCCTCTGTCATGCCCAACCGCTGCAAAACATCCTTGATGTAGCGGCTCTGCTCTAGCGTGAGAGAGCGTGATTTGCAGTCATGTATGATCTGGATACCGAGGAAGTATGATGCCTCCCCGAGATCAGACATCTCCAAGCGTTCCTGCATGGCCTCCTCGAACTCCTACAGTGCAAACATGCTGTTGGAAAGGAGGAGCATATCATCCACATAAACGATGATAATGAGCACCTCATGACCATATTGCCAGCGATAGACACTATAGTCACACTCACTGCACTCAAATCCCATGTACTACAACGCCGCATCCAATTTTTGGTTCCAAGTACGCGAAACTTACTTGAGGCCGTACAACGACTTGTGGAGATTGCAAACCAGGTGTTCATGGCCATCCATGACGAATCCCTCCGGCTGCTCGATGTAGATTTCCTCCTCAAAGTCACCGTTCAAGAATGCCGTCTTGACATCAATGTGGTGAATCTCGAAGTCCTCAGCCCCAACATAAGAAAGAAGCATGCACACAGAGACAAACTTTGCAACAGGAGCAAAGGTTTTCACGTAGTCGATGCCTTCCTGCTTTGAGTAGCCCTTGTTGGAAAAGGAGCCATCCGCCTTAGTTTCAGGTCCACAGGAGCAAGTTCCAGGAAACTACCAGATGCCTACTTCGATGGTCGATCCGACTTCATCATCACCAAATCTTTCTGGTGGCAAAATGTCCACGGTCCAAGTTTGAGGCCGATCCAACGGTCGGATTGGGAGATATGAATTTTCAAAGTTTTCGGGGTCATCGACCATCAATATCCAGGTTAGCATGGGTGATGCCTTAGCCTGAGAAAAGAAAAATGCAAGAGGTCAAGGGTCAAGACCTGATGGGAGAAATATCCAAAAAGGTGCTAGATTCTTGGGTTCCCTTGTTAGAGTGTACTGACCAGGAAAACAGGTACTTCTCCTTACTTTCTAGGTGAGGTGAGATCCTTGTGTACTAACCATGGATACATGGACATTCTCCATAGGATTGTGGATTATGTGACCACTAGGAGTGTGCCTTCAGAGAATTTTGTAACTCTTTAGGTCGTGTGTTAGTGGTCCGCCTGATTTCTAGGCTGATTTCCTCCCTTGTGTGAAATAATGGACAGTAGTGTGTGAGCCTTAGCCTCCATGGCTAACTGGTGTGGCTTGTCAGAGGGCTGACTTGTCCAAGCTCTAGCTCTATGTGTACTCCATCATTTTGAGTGATTCAACAACCATTCCTCAGCACAAGTGATGCCCTCCAGTCCCACATGCTCGCTGCTCCAACGCTCCCGCTCTCCTCCAGTTCCAACAGGCAAAAGACATCACCGCAGCAGAGGTGGTGACGCTGCAGAAAGTTGCAGCAGATGCATGTTCATCTACAACTACAGCAGCAGCATATTAGGAGTGGAAGAAGGACACGCAGGCCTGCTGGCTTGTCAATACCATCTGCGACCTGCATCTTCAGTAAGTGAGTGACAAGGCTATTGCAAAAGTGTTGGAACTAGAGGAGAGAGGGAGCCTTGGAGTAGCAAGCATTTAGGACTGGAAGGGCATCACTTGTGCTGAAGAATGGTTGTTGAATCACTCAAAATAATGGAGTACATATAGAGCTAAAGCTTGGGCAAGTCAGCCCTCTCATAAGCCGCACCACTTAGCCATAGAGGCTAAGGCTTACACACTACAGTTCATAATCTCAAACAAGGGAGGAAATCAGCCTAGCAATGAGGCTGACCTATCACATACAACCTAGAGAGCTAGAAAATACTCCCATGGCAGACTCCTAGTGGTCACATAATCCACAATCCCATGGAGAATTGCCATGTATCCATGGCTAGCACACAAGGATCTCACCTCACCTAAAACGTAATGAGAGGTACCTGTTTCCTAGTCAGTACACTCTGACAAGGCAATCCAAGAATCTAGGACCTTTTTGGATATTTCTCCCATCCGGTCTTGACCGTGGATCTCTTGCCTTTTCCTTTTCTCAGGCTAAGGCATGGTGCCATCGCCCATGGTCAACCGGATATCGACGGTCGACGACTACGAAAACTTCGAAAATTCATATATCCTAATCCAACCGTTGGATCGGCCTCAAACTTCAAATGTAGACAGTTTGCCACCTGATCTTTCAAATGAGGATATGGGATCAACGATCGGAGGAAGCATCTGGTAGTTTCCTGGAACTTGCTCCTCTGGACATGAAACTGAGCCGGATGGCTCCTTTCCCAACAATCTCCAACTTTGTCACAGTCAAAGTGGACTGAGTCCACATGCCTTCATGTAAAACTGCTGCTTCTCAAGGGTCACTCGCTTCGTGCAGAAATCAGCGACCTGCTTGGTGGTCGGAGTAAACTCTCGCTTGATAGCACCCTCTTGCACCATGTGCCCGATGAAGTGATATGCTATGTCAATGTGCTTGGTACGTGCATGGTGCTCAAGATTCTTGGCGAGTGCAATTGCGCTCTGATTGTCGACGCACACAGGAACTAGAAATGCAGCACTCCCACTCATCTCTGCCATGAGACGCTCCAGCCAAAGTTGTTCCTTGGCTCCAAAGGTGAGAGAGACGTACTCAGCTTCCGTGCTTCACGAGGCCACGACCACTTGCCGCTTGCTGCACCAGCTGATGGCCCCACGATTCATGAGGAATACATATCCAGAGATGACTTGCGGTCCTCCAGGTTTGAAACCCAATCTGCGTCAGTTTAGCCCATGATGTTGTTGTTGTTGCCGCTGTAGGTGATGCCGATATTGATGGTTCCGCAGCAAGGTAGCACAAGATGCGCTTGGTTGCCTTCTGGTGCTCTGGTCTGGGATTGGACATGTGATGGCTCACAGCGGTAACACCTTGTGCGAGGTCCGACCTGGTTGCCACCTTTAGGTACATCAGGCTGCCAACGACGCTCTGGTACTTCTGCCGCTCAGATGCATTTGCTTCTCTATTGAAGCTCACGAGGTATTGCCGCGTCTCCAGCGGCGCGCCGATGGGTTTGGCCTCTACCATGTCAAACTGGTGCAAAACATCCTTGATGTAGCGGCTCTGTTGCAGCAAGAGAGAGCGTGATTTGAGGTCACGCGTGATCTCGATTCCGATGAAGTATGATGCCTCCCCGAGATCAGACATCTGGAAGCGTTTTTGCATGGCCTCCTTGAATTCCTGTTGTGCAGACATGCTGTTGGAGAGGATGAGCATGTCGTTCACATACACAATGATGATGAGGATCTCATGCTCATGCTACCAGCAATACACGCTGTAGTCACACTCGTTGCGTTCGAACCCCATGCACTGCAACGCCGCATCCGACTTCTGGTTCGAAGCACGCGACGCTTGCGTGAGGCCGTACTGCGACTTCTGTAGCTTGCAAACCAGGTGTTCCTCACCATCCATGATGAACTCCTCCGGATGGTCCATGTAAATCTCCTTTTCAAAGTCACCGTTCAGTAACGCTGTCTTGACGTCCATGTGGTGGACCTCAAAGTCCTCTGCAGCTACATAGGAAAGGAGCGTACGCCCAGAGGCAATTTTTGCAATAGGAACAAAGGTTTCCGTCTAGTCGATGCCTTCCTACTACGAGTAGCCCTTAGCAACGAGCCTTGCCTTGTACTTTTCCAAGTTGCCATCTGCTCCCCGCTTTTTCTTGAACACCCACTTGCACTTGATCACCTTACGACCAGGTGGACGCTCAGTCAGCTCCCACGTAGCTTTGTCGAGCTGCGACTGTATCTCGTGCTGCACAGCTTGTGCCCAATCTACTGCATCTGGTGCAGCCATGGCCTCCTTGTGGGACGTCGGCTCATCAGAGTCTGCTGCAACTGCGACGTTCATCTGGTCCAGTTTCTGGAGCATCCTGAAATACACGCGCTGACCAGGCTTGTAGCGCACCTTGAGAGGGTATCCTCGACCAAGTGCTGGAGCGTTAGCAGGCGCGTGGCGCGGTGTTGCTGGCACCACTGCTTCTGGTGATGGTGGTACATGTTCTTCCTCTCCTTCTGCCGATGAGGCCGTTGTATCCGTTGCATCAGACATGGGAGAATAGACTGGTTTTCCCACTGTCATAGTGGAGGAAGGATCAGAGCGGCTGGGTCAAGAAGGATATCAGCTCCCACTGCCACGTCAGCTACTGCTTCTGCTGCTTCTTCAGAGATAATGTTAGTGCCGATGACGTTGCTCTCGTTGAAGATGTCCTTGGAGATGATGACGTGGCCTGTATCTCCTCGTAGAGGTGATACACCTTGCTTGTCAGGTCATAGTCGATCATCAGCATTTGCACGCTCTTCGCGTCCCATTTGAGCCGCTTCTCCTTTGCCACGTACATATGCGCCAAGTTGCCAAACGCGGGAAGATGACCCACGCTTGGATTTCTACTGAACCATACCTGGTAAGGCGTCATCTGCTCTAGGGCCTTAGTTGGAGTGCGATTCTTCATGTATACCGTAGCACTCACTACTTCGGCCCAAAACTCGTAGGTCAGCGTAGCTGCCTATAGCATGGAGCGCGCAGACTCAACGATGGTGGGGTTGGCACATTCTGCTACGCCAATCTGCCGCGGCGAGGATGGCGCGATACGCTGCGCCTTGAAGCCTGCTGCTGCAAGGTAGTCCTGGAACTCCTTGCTCAGGTACTCTTCACCGCGGTCGTTACGCAGCGCCTGGATTGTCTTGCTAGTCTGGTTCTCTGACATGGCCTTGAACTCCTTGAACCTGTGAAAACACTGGTCTTTGGAGGAAAGGAAGTACACAACAGTGTAATGGCTGAAGTCATCAATGAAGGTGTGAAAATACCTAGAGTCTCCAAAACTCTTCGTCTGCATCGAGCCACACAAGTCTGTGTGGACCAGCTCCAGCACCTCTTTTGAGCTCTCCCCTGTTGCAAAGAACGCCTTGCCATGCTTCTTCCCCTCAAATAGCGGATGCGCAACTGGTCATAGTTAGAGATGTTGGGCAAGTCACGCACCATCTGCTTCGTTTGAAGTTGTTGCAAGGCGTGCATGTCTATATGGTCGTAGCGCGCATGCCAGATTTCGCCATCTATGGCTTAGACCACTACTGCAAGACTCTGCTCGCGTGGGATCTTGGTCGCTCCCAGCAGGTGGTACATGTCGCGTTCCTTCACCGACTTGGCCAACTCCTTTCCGGTTTCCTTGTCTAGGATGTAGCCATAGTCGTCGTCAAAGACGATGCGCTGTCCTGTGTTGGCGAGAGAGGACACTCAGAGAAGGTTGAACGCAACAGTAAGAACATACAGCACGCCACGGAACCCTCCCACTTCAATGCCACGTTGGGTCTCCAATCACATCTCCACAATCCCAATCCCCTCAGCATATATCACAAGATCATCGCCCAAAGCAATCGGACGGGGGAGAATGCAGAGCAGCTGCGTAAACCATTTCTTGTGGTGCGTCAGGCTCTTGGTACACCCAGAGTCCTTGTACCACGCCAGATTCGCCTTCTCCTTCTGCGACATGTCAGACTTCGCCATGAAGAGGTAGTCGCACACCTCCTTGGCAACGTTCATGTTGCCAAAATGACACACGCCGGTCTGGTTCTGCTGCTGCTGCTGCTGCTGCTGACCTTGCTATGACTTCTGCTGCTGTTGTTGTGGAGATTGTTGCTTTTGCGGTTGCTATTGCTGCTCCTTCTGGTCCCTCTTGAACTTGAAGCACTCTTTGTTGTACTGCCCCTCTTTCTGGCAATAGTGGTACTTGTCCTTCTTCTTGCCTCTCTGTAGCCCAGACTGCTGCTGTTGCTCGTTGCGTGATCCCATGGCCATGAAAGCTGCTTCACTGCTGCTATTGCAGCCATTGCGCTCTGCGGCATTGGGACGCAATTCTACCTCCACCAGGAGCGTGCAAATGAAGTCCAGGTCGAGAGTCCGCTTGCACTCCAATGTCTCTCGCACCGCATCATTGCTCGTTCGGAGTCCCCTCAACAAGAGGAGGACGAAGCGCGTGTCTTCCACAATATTGCCGGTCGCTTTCAGCTGCTTCGCTAGCTCCTTTGCCCTGTCCAAGTACGCCTCCATCCCTTTGCCACCCTGCATTTTCAACGCCATCATCTTCTCCTCCAAAAACATGAGGAATGTTTGATCCTTGCTCCCATACTTCTTGCACAACGTGTCCCATCCCTCTTTTAAAGTGGCCTTGTGACTCACGTACTGAAGATGCGAGTTGGAGATGGTGTTGACAAGCAGCCTATAGGCCTGCCTGTCCTTCTTCTTCTACTCCTCATATGCTGGTGCTACAGTTGTAGATGAATCTGCATTTTCTGCACTTTTCTGCGGCATCTTCCCACCACCACCTATGCTGTGGTGATGCCTTTTGCCTGTGGAGGCGGAGCGCGCTCGTCACCGCTCACCACCATCCACAAGCCCCTCTCCTCCAAAAGGAGGCGAATATGGATCTTCCAAAACGAGAAGTTGGACCATCCTTCCAGCCTCTCCAAGGGCTGGGCTGTTTTTACCACACCTGGTGCTGCCATTTTGAGCCTTGGTGATGCTCAGCGCTGCCCTTCAGTGGCGGCGCTACCCCAATTTCTGCTGCTACTTCTGCCAGAAATCTGTCTAAAAGAAAATGGAATGTAGATTCAAGCAATCTTCGAATTCGGAAAAACTGAGCCCACCACTGGAACTTTCAGCTCAAAACCTTTCAGATCAACCCATAGAATAGGGTCATCAACAGGGGATTTTGAAAGATATACCCTCTTGAAAACAGGATATGCTTTCTGCTCCTACTCTAGCTCACACCAGCCACCTTGTAAACGGCGTTTCTCCCAAATGTACCAATGGAATGCAAATGTTTTTGCACCAATGGCAAGTTTAGGAAACATACTTTAATTTGTATGTGCTACTTTTGAAATTTGACAAAGAAACAAGAGGGTTATGGTCATCACAAGGTGACAGCCTTACTCAGAGAGAAGAGTGTAGCCCTGGCTAGTCTCGCTTTGAGCATACCTCTCAATCCCACAGTTGGATCTTCAAAATCTTGGGCTTGTTGGAAAGCTTGTCTCCTAAACGTGACGATCTATTGGTTGATTGTCAAATTTGATGAAGGTTGCACCCCAACCCGTCCCTCTCAAAGTGACGGCCTGTGCTGGTCGAAAGTAGCAAAACTTGGCTCTGATACCAAGTGTTGGAACTGGAAGAGAGAGGGAGCCTTGGAGAAACGAGCATGTGGGACTGGAAGGGCATCACTTCTACTGAAGAATGGTTGTTGAATCACTCAAAATGATGGATTACATATAGAGCTAGAGCTTGGGCAAGTCAGCCCTCTCACAAGCTACACCAATTAGCCATGGAGGCTAAGGCTTACACACTAGAATCCATAATCTCACACAAGGGAGGAAATCAGCCAAGCAATCAAGCTGACCACTGACCTAGGGAGCTAGAAAATGCTCTCGTGGCACACTCCTAGTGGTCACATAATCCACAATCCCATAGAGAATCGCCATGTGTCCATGGCTAAGCACATAAGGATCTCACCTCACCTAAAACGTAAGGAGAGGTACCTTTTTCCTAGTCAGCACACTCTGACAAGGCAACCCAAGAATCTAGGACCTTTTGGATATTTCTCCCATCAGGTCTTGACCTGGACCTCTTGCCTTTTTTCTTTTCTCAGGCTAAGGCATGGAGCCATCGCCCATGATCACCCGGATATCGGCGGTCGATGACCACGAAAACTTTGAAAATTCATATCTCCCGATCAGACTGTTGGATCGGCCTTAAGATTGGACCGTAGTCATTTTGCCACCTAATCTTTCCAATGGTGAAGTGGAATTGACGATCGGATTGGGCCTCTGGTAGTTTCCTATAACTTGCTCGTGTGGACCTGAAACTGAGCCGGATGGCTCCTTTTCCAACAACAGGCCACGTCATCTTCTCCACGGATGTCGTTTTCAACGAGAGCAAAATCATCAAAATCATCGGCACCAACATTCTCTCTCAAGAGGCAGGAGAAGGAACAGCTGACGAGGGAGTCGGAGTTGATATCCTTCCTGATCCCGTCTCTCCTGATCCTTCCTCCACAGTGACAGTGGAAGAACTAGTCTACTCTCCCATGTTTGATGCAGCAGATACAGCGACCTCATTAGCAGAAGAAGAGGAAAGAGATGCAGAACCACAAGCAGCAATATTACACTAGCAGCACCACGCTAGATGCCTACTAACGCTCAAGCACCAGATCGCACGTACCCTCTTAGGGTGCGCTACAAGCCGGGTGAATGCTACCATTTCTCGATGCTGCTAAAACCAGAAGAAATGAACGTCGCAGTTGCAGCAGATTCAGATGAGCCAACATCATACAAAGAGGCCATGGCTGCAGTTGCTGCAGCACATTTGGCACAAACTGCACAACAAGGGATACAGACGCAGTTGGAGAATGGCACATGGGAGCTGACTGAGCGTCCACCTGGACGTAAGGTGATCAAGTACAACTGGGTATTCAAGAAGAAGCAGGGAGCAGATGGCAACCTGGTGGCTGCCATCTAGTTGCCAAGGGCTAGTCGCTGCAATAGGGCATCCATAACATAGAAACCTTTGCCCTTGTCGCCAAGTTTGCCTGTGTGCGTACGTTCCTTTCCTAAGCCGCAGTAGAGGACTTTAAGGTCTACCACATGGACGTAAAGACAATGTTCCTAAATGGTGACCTAAAGGAGGAGATTTACATGGAGCACCCGGAGGGGTTCGTCATGGATGGCCAGAAGCACCTGATTTACGAGCTACAAAAGTCCTTGTACGGCCTCAAGCAAGCGTCGCGTGCTTGGAACCAGATATTGGATGCAACGTCGCAGTGCATGGGGTTTGAGCACAGTGAGTGTGACTACACCGTCTATCGCTGGCGGCATGGTCATGAGGTGCTCATCATCATCGTCTATGTGGATATCATGCTCCTCCTTTTCAACAGCATTTCTGCACTAAAGGAGTTCAAAGAAGCCATATAGGAGTGCTTCCAAATGCCCGATCTCGGGGAGACATCATGCTTCCTTGGTATTCAAATCACGCGTGACCGCAAATCACACTCTCCCTCACTACAGCAGAGCCGCTACATCAAGGATGTTTTGCAGCAGTTTGTCATGGCGGAGGCCAAACCCATCAGCACGCCGCTGAAGATGCGGCAGTACCTTGTGTACTTAATGGAGAAGCGGATGCAGCTAAGCGGAAGAAGTACCAAAGCATTGTCTGCAGTCTCATGTATCTTATGGTGGCACCAGGCCGCACCTCGCACACGCTGTTAGCGCTATGAGCCAGCTCATGGCCAATCCCGGACCTGAGCACCAGAAGGCAGTGAAGCGGATCTTCGGCTACCTTGCTTGAACCATCAACATCGGCATCAACTACAATGTGAACAACAAGATTATCGGCTATACAGATGCAGATTGAGCTTCAAACCCTAAGGACCGCAAGTCCATCTCTGGACATGTGTTCCTCATGAATGTTGGGACCATCAGCTGGTGCAGCAAACGACAGGTCATCGTGGGTACCTCAAGCACGGAAGCTAACTACGTCTCTCTCTGCTTTAGAGGCAAAGAAGCAGTTTGGCTTCAGCGTCTCATGGAAGAGATGAGTGGGAGAGCAGCAGTTCCTGATCCTGTGCACATCGACAACCGGAGCGCAATCGTACTCTCCAAGAATCCTGAGCACCATGCACGCACCAAACACATTGACATCGCATATCACTTCATGAGACACATGGTACAGGAGGGTGCTATCAAGGTGGAGTTTAGTCCAACCACCAAGCAGGTCGCATATTTCTACACCAAGCCACTGACCTGTGAGACGCAGCAGTTTTGCATGAAGGGATGTGGACTGAGCCTACTCTCACTGCGATAAAGTGGGAAATTTTCAGGAAAAGAGCCATCCGACATGGTTTCAAGTCCATAGGAGCAAGTTCCACAAAGTTACCAAACGTGTGCTGCGATCCTCAATGTAACTTCAGTATTGGAAAGATCAGGTGGTAAAATATCTACGGTCCAAGTTTCAGGCCAATCCAACGGTCGGACTGGAAGATATGAATTTTTGGAATTGTGGACTATGTGACTACTACGAGTGGACTATGAGAGCATTTTCTAGCTCTCTGGGTTGTGTATGAGTGGTCGGTCTCATTGCTAGGCTGATTTACTGTCTTGTTTGAGATGATGGACTCTAGTGTTTGAGCCCTAGCCTCCATGGCTAAGTGTTGTGGCTTGTGAGAGGGCTGTCTTGCCTAAGCTTTAGCTCTATATGTACTCCATTTTGAGTGATTCAACAACCATTCTTCAGCACAAGAGATGCCTTTCCAGTCCCACTATCGGAGTACGCATCTGGTAGTTTCCTGGAACTTGCTCCTATAGACCTGACACTAAGCCAAATGGCTCCTTTTCCAACGGAAAGATTAGGTGGCAAAATGTGTACGGTCCAAGTTTCAGGCCAATCCAACAGTCCCATTGGGGCATATGAGTTTTGGAAGTTTCCACGGTCATCAACCACCGTATCCGGGTGATCCTAGGTGATGGCTCCATGCCTTAGCCTGGGAAAAGAAAAAGGCAAGAGGTCCAGGGTCAAGACGTGATGGGAGAAATATCCAAAAAGGTCCTAGATTCTTGTGTTGCCTTGTCAGAGTTGGCTTACTAGGAAAAAGGTATCTCTCCTCACTTTTTAGGTGAGGAAAACTCCTTGTCTACTAGCCATGGACACATGGTGATTCTCTGTGTATTGTGGGTTATGTAACCACTAAGAATATGCCATGAGAGCATTTTTTAGCTCTGTATGTTGTGTGTAATTGGTCAACCTGATTGCTAGGCTGATTTCCTCTCTTGTATGAGATTATGGACTGAGAGTGTGAGCCTTAGCCTTCATAGCTTAGTGGTGGAGTTAGTGAGAGGGCTGACTTGTCCAAGCTCTAGCTCTACATGTACTCCATCATTTTGAGTGATTCAACAACCATCCTTCAGCACAAGTGATTTCCTTCAAATCCCACATGTTTACAGCTCCAAGGCTCCCTCTCTCCTCCAGTTCCAACACTTGGTATGAGAGCCAGGTTCTACCACTTTCAACCAACGCAGACTCTCACTTTGAGAGTGATGAGTTATGGAGAAACCTCCACTCAATTTGCCAATCAACCACTGGAAGATCCAATGGTCAGACTGAGAGGTTTGCTCAAACCGAGGTCGGCAACGGCTACACCTTTCTCTCCGAGTAAGATTGTCGCCTTGTGAACACCATGACTCTCTCATTTCTTTGTCAAACTTAAAAACTAGTACATGCAAATTGAAGTTTTTTCTTAAGCTTTCAATTTGTGCATTAAAATTTGCATGGAATCTGTACGTTTGGGAGGAACGCCATTTACAAGCTAGCTGGTGTGCGCCGGTGTAGGAGCAACAGCATACCCAGTTTTCAATAGGGCATATCTCTAAACATCCCCTTTAGATGACCATTTTTTATGGCTTAATCTGTACGCTTTTACGTTGACGTTTCTAGTGGTAGGCTCAAATTTTCCAGATTCCTAGCTCGCTGACTACTAGTGTATGCTTTTTATGAGACAGATTTCTGGCAGAAGTAGTAGCAGAAATTGGGGTAGCGTTGTCACTCAAGGGAAGCGTTAAGCATCACCAAGGCTCAAAATGACAATAGGAGGCATGGTAACTGCAGCACAGCCCTATAAAAGGCTTGAAGAACATTCCAACCTCACGTTTTGGAAGATCCGTACCCGTCTCCTTTTGCAGGAGAGAAGCTTGTGGGAGGTGGTGAGCGGCGACGAGTGCACTCCGCCTCCACACGTAAAAGGCATCATTGCAGCAGAGGTGGTTGTGGAGAAGACACCCAAGAAAGGAGAAGGAGATGCAAGTTCATCCACAACAGCAGCAGCGGCATATGAGGAGTGGAAGAAGGACAGGGAGGCCTAGAGGTTGCTTCTCAACACTATCTACAACCCGCATCTTCAGTTTGTCAATGACAAAGCTACTACAAAAGAGGAGAGGGATATGTTGTGCAAGTATGAAAGCAAGGATCCTGTGTTCCTCATGCTCTTGGAGGGGAGAATGATGTCGTTGAAAATACAGGGTGGCCAATGTATTGAGGCGTACTTGGACAGGGTAAAAGAGTTGGAAAAGTAGCTAAAAGCAGCCAGAAACCTTGTGAAAGAGACGCGCTTCATCCTCCTCTTGCTGAGGAGACTCCAAACAAGCTACCACACGGTGCCACAGATGTAGGAGTACAAGCCGATCCTTGACTTGGACTTCATTTGCACGCACCTGGAGCAGGTAGAACTGCGTCGTAGTGCACCAAAGTGCAATGGCAACTATTAGGAAAGGAACTATCCGGCTTAGTTTCAGGTCCACACAAGCATGTTGCAAGAAACTACAAAATGCCTAATCCAATCGACAATCTGATTTCCTCTTTGGAAAGATCAGGTGGAAAGATATCTACAGTCTATGTTTCAGGTCGATCCAACAGTCGGATTGGGAGATATGAATTTTTGGAGTCATCCACTACCGGTATCTAGGTTATCATGGGCGATGGCGCCATGCCTTAGTCTGAGAAAAACAAAAAGGCAAGAGGTCCACAGTCAAGACCTAATGGGATGAATATCCAAAATGGTCCTAGATTCTTGGATTGCCTTGTCCGAGTGTGCTGACTAAGAAAAAGGTACCTCTCCTTACTTTTTAGGTGAGGTGAGATCCTTGTGTGCTAGCCACGGACACATGGCGATTCTCCATGGGATTGTGGGTTATCTGACCACTGGGAGTGTGCCATGAGAGCATCTTCTAGCTCTCTAGGTTGTGTGTGAGTGGTCAGCCTGATTGTTAGGCTGATTTCCTCTCTTATGTAGTCTAGTGTGTGAGCCTTAGCTTCCATGGCTAAGTGGTGTGGCTTCTGAGAGGGCTGACTTGCCCAAATTCTAGCTCTACATGTAGTCCATCATTTTAACTGATTTAACAACCCCTATTCAGCACAAGTAATACCCTTCCAGTCCCACATGTTTTCTGCTCCAAGGTTCCCTCTCTCCTCTAGTTCGACACTTGGTATCAGAGCCAAGTTTGCCACTTTTAGCAAGCACAGGCTGTCACTTTGAAAGTGACAGGCTAGAGTGAAACTTCCACCAAATAAAACCATTGACTGCTAGATCTTCAAGCTCAAAAGACAAACTTTTTATCGAGCCCAATATCGCAAAGATCCAATAGTCGGATTGAAAGTTATGCTCAAAACCAGGTCAGCCAGGGCTATATTCTTCACTCTGAGTAAGACTGTCGCCTTGTGATGACCATAACTCTCTCATTTTTGTGTCAAATTTAAAAAGAAGCAAGTGAAAATTGAGTTATTTTTCATAAACTTATTCTTTGTGCAAAACTATTTGCATTCCATAAGTTTGTTTGTAAAAAACTCTGTTTACAAGCTGGCTGGTCTCAGCTGGAGTAGGAGGAGCGGCATATCCTGTTTTAATAAGGACATATCTCTGAAAATCCCCTATTGATGACCATGTTTAATGGGTTGATCTGAAAGGCTTTGAGGTGAATTTTCCAGTGGTTCACGCAGTTTTTCAAAATCCCCAATATGGTGACCTCTACAATCCATTTTTTATCACACACGTTTCTGACAGAAGTAACAGCAGAAGCACGATTACCGCCGCCACTCAAGTATTGTGTTGAGCATCACTAAAGGTCAAAATTGCAGCAGTAGGCATGGTAACAGTAGCCCAGCCCTTGGAGAGGCTGGAAGGATACGCCAAGTTTATGTTTTAGAAGATCCGTACCTGTCTCGTTTTGGAAGAGAGGGACTTCTGTGAGGTGGTGAGCGGAGACAAGCGCGATCCGCCTCCACAAGCAAAAGGCATCACGCAGCGGAGGTGGTGGCAAGGAAGACGCCCCAGAAAAGTGCAGTACATGCAAGTTCAACTACAACGGCAACGCTGCTTATGAGGAGTGGAAGAAGAAGGACAAGTAGGCCTACAGGCTTCTTGTCAACACCATCTCCAACTTGCATCTACAGTATGTGACTGACAAGACTACTACAAAAGAGGGGTGGGACACGTTGTGCAAGAAGTATGAGAGCTAGGAGCCTGCATTTCTCATGCTTTTCAAGGAGAAGATGGCGTTGAAAATGCAACGTGGCGAAGGAATGGAGGCGTACTTGGACAGGGAAAAATAGATAACAAAGCAGCTGAAAGCGGCGGGCAACCATGTGGAAGACCCGTGCTTCGTCCACCTCTTACTGAGAGGACTACATCCGAGATATGACACGGTACCACAGACGTTGGAGTGCCAGCCGACTCTCGGCCTAGACTTCATCTGCACGTACATGGTGCAGGCAGATTTGCGTAATGTACCAAAGTGCAACGATGGCAACAACAATGGTGCAGTTTTCATGGCCATGGGCTCACAGAACCACCAGCAGCAGCGGTCTAGGCGGCACAGAGGCAAGAAGAAAGGCAAGAAAGAGTGCTTCAAGTTTAAGAGGGATCACAAGGAGCAGTAGTAGCATTAGCAAAAGCAGCAATTTCCACAGCAGCACCTACACCAGTTAGTACAATTTTAGCAGTAGCAGGACTAGCACCAGACCCAGACCGGTCTGTGCCATTTTGGCAACATCAACGTGGCCAAGGAGGTGCACAACCCCCTCTTCATGGGAAGTCTCACATGTCGCAAGGTAGCGCGCGAAGGAGTTGCTAGAGTTGGTGTGCACAAACTTGAATTGCCCAATGCACATGTAGAGTTTTGGAGGCTCAAGGTATTTTCTGACCTTCATTGATGATTTCAGCCGTTACACTACTCTGTACTTCTTTTCCTCCAATGCCCACTGCTTTGACAAGTTCAAGGAGTTCAAGGGAATGGTGGAGAACAAGACTGGCAAGAAGATTAAGGCGTTACGCAGCCACCATGGCGGAGAGTACCCAAGCAAGCAGTTCCAAAACTATCTCATAACAACAGGCATCAAGGCAAAACGGACCGCGCCATTCTCGCCACAGCAGAACGATGTAGCACAATGGGCCAACTGCACTATCATTGAGTCGGCGCGGTCCATGTTGCATGCGGATTGGCTCACGTATGATTTCTAAGTCAAAGCAGTTAGCACTCTAGTCTACATCAAGAACCTCAGTCTAACCAAGGCCCAGGAGCAGATAACGCCGTACGAGACGTGATTCAACAAGAAGGCAAGCGTGGGTCATCTTTGCACGTTTGGCACTTTGGCTCACATGCACGTGCCTGAGGAGAAGTGGTGAGACACGAAGAGCGCACACATGCTGATTATAGGCTATGACGTGGCAAGCAAGGTGTATTGTCTCTACGAGAGGGATACTGGCCATGTCATCATCTCTAGGGATGTCATTTTCAACGAAAGGAACGTCATCGGTACGAACATCATCTGCAAAGAGGCAGCAGAACCAGCAGTTGTTGAGACAAAGGGACCAGACATTCTCCCTGACCCCGCCTCTCATGAACCTTCCTCTATTGTGACACTAGGAGAACTAACCTACTCTCCCATGTGTGATGCAGTACATACAGCGGTCTTATCACTAGAAGCAGAGGAAGACGATGCATCACCATCAGTAGGAGTAGTTGCCTGCTAACGCCTTGTCACCAGGTTGCAAGTACGGTCTCAAGGTACGCTACAAGCATGGTGAGTGCGGGCATTTTTGGATGCTCCAAAAACCAGACCAAATGAACGTCGCAATTGCATCTGATTCTGATGACCCAGCATTGTACGAGGAAGCCATGGCTAGACCAGATGTAGTACGTTGGGCCCAAGCTGTGTTGCAGAAGATACAATCGCAGCTTGACAACAACACGTGGGAGCTAACTAACCGTCCACCTGGACACAAGGTAATCAAGTGCAAGTGGGTGTTAAAGAAGAAGAGGGGCGCAGATGGCAACCTCAAAAAGTAGAAGGCTAGGCTCGTCGCCAAGGGCTATTGGTAGCAGGAAGGCATCAATTACACTGAGACCTCTACTCTTGTTGCAAGCTTTGTCTCCGGACGTACGCTCCTTTCTTGTGCAGCAGTTGAGGATTTCGAGACTCACCACATGGATATCAAGACGGCATTCTTGAACGATGACTTGGAGGAGGAAATCTACATGGAGCAGCCAAAGGGATTTGTCAAAGATTGCAAGGAGCATCTGGCTGGAAGCTGTAGAATTTGCTGTACGGCCTCAAGCAAGCGTTGCGTGCTTGGAACCAAAAATCAGATGCGGCGGTTTAGTGTATTTGGTTTGAGCACAGTGAGTGTGACTACTCCGTCTATCGTTAGCAGCATGGTCATGAGGTGCTCATCATGATCGTCTGTGTAAATGACATGCTCCTCCTTTCCAACAGCATGTCTGCATTTTATGAGTTCAAGGAGGTCATGCAGGAGCGCTTCCAAATGTTTGATCTCATAGAGCCATCATACTTCCTTGGTATCTAGATCACGAGAGATTGTAAATCACATTCTCTCTTGCTGTAACAGAGCCGATACATCAAGGATGTTTTACAGCAGTTCGGCATGGCAGAGGCCAAACCCATTGGTACACCGCTGGGGACGCGGTAGTACCTCGTGAGCTTCAATGAAGAAGCGGATGTGATTGAGCGGCAGAAGTACCAGAGCACCGTCGGTAGTCTCATGTACATTGTGGTGGTAACCAGGCCAGACCTTGCACAGGCTGATAGCGCTATGAGCTAGCACATGGTATACCCTCGACCTTTGTATTAGAAGGCAGTGAAGTGGAACTTTCCCTACCTTGCTCGAACCATCAAGATTGCCATCATCTACAATGGCAATGACAATAACATCATCGGCGACACAGACTCATATTGGATTTCAAGCCCTGAGGACCGTAAATCCATCTCTGGATATGTATTCCTCGTGAATGGTGGGGCCATCATCTCATGCAGCAAGCGGCAGTTGGTCGTGGCCACCTCAGGCACAGAAGCTGTGTACGTCTTTCTAAGCTTTGGAGCCAAGGAAACAGTTTGGCTTAAGCGTCTCATGGTAAAGATGAGTGGGAGTGCAGTTGTTCTAGTTCCCTTGCGCATCGACAATTAGAGCACAATTGCACTTGCCAAGAATCTTGAGCACAAAATACGCAAATATTGGAAAAGGAGCCATCCGGCTTAGTTTCAAGTCCATAGGAGCAAGCACCTTTTTCTTTTCTCAGGCTAAGGCATGGAGCCATCGCCCATGGTGACCCGGATATCGACGCTCGATGACCCCGAAAACTTCCAAAGATTCATATCTCCCAATCCGACCGTTTGATCAACCTCAAACTTGGACAGTAGACATTTTGCCACCTGATCTTTCAAATGCTCAAGTCTGATTGAGGATCGGAGTAGGCATATGGTACTTTCCTGGAACTTGCTCTTGTGGACCTGAAACTGAGCCAGATGGCTCCTTTTCCAACAACAGGCCACGTCATCTTCTCCAGGGATGTCGTCTTCAACAAGAGCAAAATCATCGGCACCAACATTTTCTATGAAGTGGCAGCAGAAGCAGCAACTGACGGGGAAGTGGGAGCAGATATCCTTCCTGACCCTGTCTCTCCTGATCCTTCCTCCACTGTGACAATGGGAGAACTTGTCCACTCTTCCATGTTTGAAACAGCAGATATAGGGACCTCGTTAGCAGAAGAAGAGGAAGTAGATGCAGCACCATAAGCAGCAAATTTGCACCAGCAATACCACGCCAGCCGCCTACTAACGCTCCAGCATAAGGTCGCACGTACCCTCTTCGGGTGTGCTACAAGCCTGGTGAACGCAGCCATTTCTGGATGCTACTGAAACCAGAACAAATGAATGTCGGAGCTGCAACAGATTCAGATGACCTAACTGTTGGAACTTGAGGAGAGAGGGAGCCTTGGAGCAGCGAGCATGTGTGATTGGAAGGGCATCACTTGTGCTGAAGAATGGTTGTTCAATCACTCAAAATGATGGAGTACATATAGAGCTAGGGCTTGGGCAAGTCAGCCCTCTCACAAGCCACACCACTTAGCCATGGAGGCTAAGGCTCACACACTAGAGTCCATAATCTCACACAAGGGAGGAAATCAGCCTAGCAATCAGGCTGACCACTCACACACGACCTAGAGAGCTAGAGAATGCTCTCATGGCACACTCCTAGTGGTCACATAACCCACAAACCCATGGAGAATCGCCATGTGTCCATGGCTAGCACACAAGGATCTCACCTCACCTAAAAAGTAAGGAGAGGTACCTTTATCCTAGTCAGCACACTCTGACAAGGCAATCCTAAGACCAAGGACCTTTTTGGATATTTCTCCCATCAGGTCTTGACCCTGGACCTCTTGCCTTTTTCTTTTCTCAGGCTAAGGCATGGAGCCATCACCCATGCCCACCCAGACATCGACGGTCCATGACCCCCGAAACTTNGCTCTGGTTGTCGACGCGCACAGGAACTGGAACTGCTGCACTCCCACTCATCTCTGCCATGAGACGTTGGAGCCAAACTGCTTCCTTGGCTCCAAAGCTGAGAGATACGTACTCAGCTTCTGTACTTGAGGTGGCCATGACCACCTGTCGCTTGTTGCACCAACTGATGGCCCCACCATTCATGAGGAACACATGTCCAGAGATGGACTTGCGGTCCTCAGGGTTTGAAGTCCAATCTGCGTCTGTGTAGCCGATGATGCTGTTGTCATTGCCGTTGTAGGTGATGCCGATGTTGATGGTTCCAGCAAGGTAGCGGAAGATCCGCTTCACTGCCTTNCCCCGAGATCAGACATCTGGAAGCGCTCCTGCATGGCTTCCTTGAACTCCTGCAGTGCAGACATGCTGTTGGAAAGGAGGAGCATGTCATCCACATAGACAATGATGACGAGGATCTCATGCTCATGCTGCCAGCGATACACGCTGTAGTCACACTCGCTGCGCTCAAATCCCATGCACTGCAACGCCGCATCCAACTTCTGGTTCCAAGCACGCGACGCTTGCTTGAGGCCGTACAACGACTTCTGCAGCTTGCAGACTAGGTGCTCCTAGCCATCCATGACGAACCCCTCCGGCTACTCCATGTAGATCTCTTCCTCCAAGTCACCATTCAAGAATGCCGTCTTGACATCCATGTGGTGAACCTCGAAGTCCTCAGCTGCTGCATNGCGTTAGCGGGTGGCTGGCGCGGTGCTGCTGGCACAACTGCTGCTGCTGGTGGTGCTACATCTCCCTCCTCTGCTTCTGCCGATGAGGCTGTTGTATCTGCAACATCAGACATGGGAGAGTAGAGTGATTCTCCCACTGTCACAGTAGAGGAAGGATCCGGAGAAACTGGGTCAGGAAGAATTTCTGCTCCAACCGTCTCGTCAGCTGCTGGTTCTGCTGCCTCTTCACACACGATGTTGGTGCTGATGACATTGCTCTCATTGAAGACGACATCCCTGGAGATGATGACGTGGCCTGTATCCCTCTCGTAGAGGCGATACGCCTTGCTTGCCACGTCATAGCCAATCATCAGCATTTGCGCACTCTTCACGTCCCACTTTTGTCGTTCTCTTTTGGCACGTGCATATGCGCCAAGCTGCCAAACGCACGAAGATGACCCACGCTCGGCTTCTTGCCGAACCACGCCTCGTACGGCATCATCTGCTCCAGGGCCTTGGTTGGACTGCGGTTCTTGATGTAGACCGCAGTGCTCACGGCTTCAGCCCAGAAGTCTCAGGTCAGCCGGGCCGCGTGTAGCATGGAGCGCGCCGACTCCACAATGGTACGATTGGCGCGTTCTGCTACACCGTTCTGCTGCGGCGAGTATGGCGCGGTACGCTGCGCCTTGATGCCAGCTGCTGTGAGGTAGTCTTGGAATTCCTTGCTCAGGTACTCTCCACCGCGGTCGCTGCGCAACGCCTTGATCTTCTTGCCAGATTGGTTCTCCACCATGGCCTTGAACTCCTTGAACCTGTCAAAGCACTGGTCCTTGGAGGAAAGGAAGTACACAGCAGTGTAACGGCTGAAATCATCAATGAAGGTGAGAAAATACCTAGAGCCTCCAAAGCTCTGGGTCTGCATCGGTCCGCACAAGTC
>SZWC01000096.1:598385-608413 GCA_023375785.1 Penium margaritaceum
CTGCGCTGCGGTGATGCCTTTTGCCTGTGGAACTGGAGCCGGCTCGTCGCCGCTCACCACCTCCCACAAGCCCCTCTCCTCCAAAAGGAGGCGGGTACGGATCTTCCAAAACGTGAAGTTGGCGTGTCCCTCCAGCCTCTCCAAAGGCTGGGCTGCTGTCACAACGCCAGCTGCTGCCATTTTGAGCCTTGGTGATGCTCAGCGCTGCCCTTGGATGGCGGCGCTACCCCTGCTTCTGCTGCTGCTTTTGCCAGAAATCTGTCTGACAGAAAATGAACTGTAAATGCCAGCAGACTGGGAATTTTGAAAAACGGAGCCCACCAGTGGAAAATATAGCTCAAAACCTTTCAGATCTACTCATAAAACAGGTCATCAACAGGGGATTTCAAAAGATATGCCCTCTTGAAAATAGGGTATGCTTCTGCTCCTACTCCAACTCAGACCAGCCAGCTTGTAAACGGCGTTTCTCCAAAACGAATAAATGGAATGCCAATATTTTTGCACCAATGGAAAGCTTAGGAAAAATACTACAATTCGCATGTGCCACGTTTTAAATTTGACAAAGAAAGGAGAGAGTTATGGTCATCACAAGGCGACAGTCTTACTCATAGAGAAGAGTGTAGCCCTGGCCGACCTCGTTTTGAGCATAACTCTCAATCCGACTGTTGGATCTTTGTGATCTTGGGCTCGTTGGAAAGCTTGTCTCTTGAACTTGAAGATCCTGTGATTGATTGTCAAATCTATTCAAGGTTTCACCCCAACCCGTCACTCTCAAAGTGACGGCCTGTGCTGGCTGGAAGTGGTAGAACTTAGCCTTGATACCAAATGTTGGAACTTGAGGAGAGAGGGAGCCTTGGAGCAGCGAGCATGTGTGATTGGAAGGGCATCACTTGTGTTGAAGAATGGTTGTTCAATCACTCAAAATGATGGAGTACATATAGAGCTAGAGCTTGGGCAAGTCAGCCCTCTCACAAGCCACACCACTTAGCCATGGAGGCTAAGGCTCACACACTAGAGTCCATAATCTCACAGAAGGGGGGAAATCAGCCTAGCAATCAGGCTGACCACTCACACACGACCTAGAGAGCTAGAGAATGCTCTCATGGTACACTCCTAGTGGTCACATAACCCACAAACCCATGGAGAATCGCCATGTGTCCATGGCTAGCACACAAGGATCTCACCTCACCTAAAAAGTAAGGAGAGGTACCTTTATCCTATTCAGCACACTCTGAAAAGGCAATCCTAAGACCAATGACCTTTTTGGATATTTCTCCCATCAGGTCTTGACCCTGGACCTCTTTCCTTTTTCTTTTCTCAGGCTAAGGCATGGAGCCATCGCCCATGGTCACCCGGATATCGACGGTCGATGACCCCGGAAACTACAAAAATTCATATCTCCCAATCCGACCGTTGGATCGGCCTCAAACTTGGACCGTAGACATTTTGCCACGTGATCTTCCAAATTGTGAAGTTGGATTGACGATCGGAGCAGGCATCTGGTACTTTCCTGGAACTTGCTCCTGTGGACCTGAAATTGAGCCGGATGGCTCCTTTCCCAACACCTTTATCCTAGTCAGCACACTCTGATAAGGCAATCCTAAGACCAATGGCCTTTTTGGATATTTCTCCCATCAGGTCTTGACCCTGGACCTCTGGCCTTTTTCTTTTCTCAGGCTAAGGCATGGAGCCATTACCCATGCCCACCCCGACATCGAGGATCCATGACCCCCAAAACCTCGAAAATTCATATCTCCCAATCCGACTGTTGGATCGGCCTCAAACTTGGACCGTAGACATTTTGGCACCTGATCTTTTCAATGGTGAAGTTGGATTGACGATCGGAGTAGGCATGTGGTACTTTCCTGGAACTTGCTCCTGTGGACCTGAAACTGAGCCGGATGGCTCCTTTTCCAACATTTCCTCCCTTGGGTATACCAAAAGCACCTTTTTTTCTAAATTCCTGTAGAGGAAAGTTGTCTTGAAGTCCATCTGAAAGACCTCTAGATCTTTTGTAATAGTGATGCCCGACATGGATTTTATGGAGGCAAAGGTGAAGACAAGCGCAAATGTCTCCTGGTACTCTGATTCTACACGATGGATAAACCCCTTTCCCAAAACTCTTGCCATGTACTTGTCGATAGTACCATCGTGCATCAACGTTTTTTGAAGTACCCACTTTGATCCAACCACGTCCTTGTTTGGAGACTTGTCTACCATGACCCATGTTCCATTCTCTTCAATGGGTGTGAGTTTGCTATCCACTGCCTCTTTCCACTTGGGTGCATGTGCCATGTTCATAGCCTCCGTTACGATCACACGCTCTCCGTGAGGCAAGCATGACTGGCTAAGTCCGGTCCATTCCACACTCTAAACATCGTACTTAGGCAGAGGTTTCTTCTGGCACGTACTACGCAGAATCTTGCTTGTGGTGCTTGAAGGCTTAGTTGATTCTCTTGCTCCTGTGCTGCGAGTGATGTGCCTTCAAGTTTTATTCAAGGGCCTTGGACGACTTTGTGGGAACAGGAGAAGAGACGGAACCTTGGAGCAGCGAGCATGTGGGACTAGAAGGGCATCACTTGTGCTGAAGAATGACTGTTAAATCACTCAAAATGATGTAGTACATATCGAGCTAGAGCTTGGGCAAGCCAGTCCTCTCAGAAGCCACACCAGCTAGCCATGGAGGCTAACGCTCACACACTAGAGTCCATAATCTTGCACAAGAGAGGAAATCAGCTTAGGAATCAGGCTCACCACTCACACACGACCTAGAGAGGAAGAAAATGCTCTCATGATACACTCCTAGTCGTCACATAACCCTCAATCCCATGGAGAATCGCCCTGTGTCCATCGCTAGCATACAAGGATCTCACCTCACCTAAAAAGTAAGGAGAGGTACCTTTTTCCTAGTCAGCACACTTTGACAAGGTAACCCAAGAATCTAGTACCTTTTTGGAGATTTCTCCCATCAGATCTTGACCCTGGACCTCTTGCCTTTTTCTTATCTCAGGCTAAGGCATGGGGCCATTGCGCATGGTCACCCAGATATCGGTGGTCAATGACCCCGAAAACTTCAAAAATTCATATCTCCCAATCCGACTGTTGGATCGGCCTCAAACTTGGATCGTAGACATTTTGCCACCTGATCTTTCCAATGGTGAAATTGGATTGACAATCGGATTAGGCGTGTGGTATTTTCCTAGAAGTTGCTCCTATGGACCTGAAACTGAGCTGGATGGCTCCTTTTCCAACAGACTTTAGACTTAGTGTCACAGTCCGTCGTTGTGTTTTTAGAATCACTCTCCTTGCAACACCATCATTCATTGGCACCATCTACCAGTTCTCAGGTGCCTGATCACCTAAGTTGAGCAACACAACCCACTCTCGTGATTTCGGAGCATGGAAAGGCTCATGCAATTGTACCTTGCCGAGTGTGCTTTCATCAAACTCGACATTTCGACTCCTGATGAGCTTTCATGCCACTTGGTCCCAAAGCCTGTACGTCTTGTGTGAAGTGTTTTCTGACCATTACACACTTGCGAGTACATGCATCCAGCTTGCCACTTCCTCCTCTTGCTTGGACCTTTTTCCCAAGCACTAAAGCCAAAGACCCTCAAGTCTGTGGCATCTACCTTCATCCCTGACCAAGCTTATTCTGGCGTTGAGAGCTGCTTCTGTTGTTGCTTCTTACTATGCCTTCCAAGGGCACCTGCTGGAGTGAAATTCACAAAGTAGCAAGCAGTTCTTGCAGCTTCAGCCTAGAAGCGTGGTATGATTTGGGCGTCAAAGAGCATGTTTCTTGTCATGGCGAGGATAGTCTGGTTCATGCGCGAGGCAATGCCATTACTCTAGTAGGTGTAAGGCATAGCGTTGTGGTTGTTCATACCGTGTTGGCTCAACCAGCCTATGCACACCTTATACTCACCCTTGCTTGTGCACAGTGCCTTAACCTTCTCGCTTATCTCCGACTCTACCATTCAAACAAAGTCTTGCAGCTTCTCCTTGACCTTTTCCATTGTCTTGAGGAAGTAGATGTTGGGAAAGGAGCCATCCAGCTCAGTTTGAGGTCCATTAGAGGAAGTGCCAGGACGCTACCACATGCCTGCTTAAACTGTCAATCCAACTTCTCCATTGGAAAGATCAAGTGGCAAAATGTCTACGATCCAAGTTTCAGGCCGATCTAACTGTCCGATTGTGAGATATGAATTTCTGAAGTTTCCGCGGTCATCGAGTACCGGTATCCTGGTGACCATGCGGGATGGCTCCATGCCTTAGCGTGAGAAAAGAAAAAGGCAAGAGGTCCAGGGCCAAGACCTGATGGGAGAAATATCCAAAAAGGTCCTACATTATTCGATTGCCTTGTTTGAGTGTGTTCACTACGAAGAAGATATCTCTCCTTACCTTTTAGGTGAGATGAGATCCTTGTGTGCTAGCCATGGTCTCATGGCGATTCTCCATGGGATTGTGGGTTATGTGACCACTAGGAATGTGCCATGAGAGCATTTTCTAGCCTTCTAGGTCGTGTTTGAGTGGTCACCCTGATTGTTAGGCTGATTTTCAATCTTTTCTGAGATTTTGGACTATATTGTGTGAGGCTTAGCCTTTATGGCTGAGTGGTGTAACTTGTTAGAGGGCTGACTTGTCCTAGATCTAACTCTATATGTACTCCATCATTTTGAGTGATGAAACAAGTATTCTTCAGTAAAAGTGATGGCCTTTTGAGTCCACATGTTTGCTGTTCCAAGGTTTCCTCTCTCCTCTAGTTTCCACACTTGGTATCAGAGTCACGTTTTGCCACTTTCAGCCAGCAGAGGCTGTCACTGTGAGAGTGACGAGTTAGGGAAAAACCGTTACCAAAATTGACAATGGACCACAAGATCTTCAATTTTGCAAGACAAGCGTTCCAACGAGTGTAAGTTCACAACGATCCAACAATTGGACTGAGGGTTATGATCAAAACGAGGTCGGCAAGGGCTACTCTTCTCTCGAAGTAAGATTGTGGCCTTGTGATGACCATAACCCTTCCATTTCTTTGTCAAATTTAAAACGTAACATATGTAAATCGAAATATTTTTCATAAGCTATCCGTTTGGATATGACATATTTGCATTTACTGGGTACAATTGAGAAAAACACCGTTTACAAGCTGGCTGGTATGAGTTGGAGTAGAAGAGCAGCATGCCATGTTTTCAAAAGGTCATACCTGTGAATATCCGCTATTCATGACTGTATTCTATGGAGTAATCTGAAAGGTTTTCAGCTGTATGTTTTAGTGGTAGGCTCAGTTTCTCCATGTTTCCAGTCTATTGGCCTCTACAATCCATTTCTAGTCAGGCAGATTTCTAGCAAACTCAGTAGCACAAGCAGCGGTAGTGTCGCCACTCAAGGGTAGGGTTGAGCATCACCAAAGCTCAAAATGGTAACTGCATGTGTAATAACAGCAGCATAGCCCTTGGACAGGCTCGAAGGATGTGCCCACTTCACATTTTGGAAGATCCGTGTCTGCCTCCCTTTGGAGGGGAGGGGCTTGTGGGAGGTGGTGAGCGGCGACGAGCAAGCTCCACCTCCACGGGCAAAAGGCATCAATGAAGGGGAGGTGGTGGCGGAGAAGACGCCGCAAAAGGTCTAGCATGTGCAAGTTCATCTACAATTCCAGCAACGGCATATGAGGAGTAGAAGGACAGTTAGGCCTAGAGGCTACTTGTCAACACCATCTCCCACTTGCATCTTCAAGACATGTGTAACAAGGCTATTGCCGAAGAGGGCTGGGACGTGTTGTGCAAGAAGTATATGTTGGATCTGGAGGAGAGAGGGAGCCTTGGAGCAGCGAGTATGTGGGAATAGAAGGGCATCACTTGTACTAAGGAATGGTTGTTGAATCACTCAAAATGATCGACTACATATACAGCTAGAGCTTGGGCAAGTCAGCCCTCTGAGAAGCCACACTTCTTAGCCATGGAGGCTAATGCTCACACACTAGAGTCCATAATCTCACACAAGGGAGGAAATCTGCCTAGCAATCAGGCTGACCACTTACACACGACCTAAAGAGCTAGAAAATGCTCTCATGGCACACTCCTAGTGGTCAAATAACCTAGAATCCCATGGAGAATCACCATGTGTCCATGGCTAGCACACAAGGATCTCACCTCACCTAAAAAGTAAGGAGAGGTACCTTTTTCCTAGTTAGTACACTCTCACAAGGCAACCCAAGAATCTAGGACCTTTTTTGATATTTCTTCCATCACGTCTTGACTGTGGACCTCTTGCCTTCTTTCTTTTCTCAGGCAAAGGGACGGAGCCTTTGCCCATGGTCACCCAAATATCGGCGGTCGATGACCCTGAAAGCTTCGAAAATTCATATCTCCCAATCTGATTGTTCGATCGGCCTCAAACTTGGACCATAGACATTTTCCGACCTGATCTTTTTGATGGGAAAGTCGGATTGACAATCGGAGCAGGCATCTGGGAGTTTTCCGGAACTTGCTCCTATGGACCTGAAACTGAGCCGGATGGCTCTTTTTCCAGCACTGTAAGGACAAGGATCCTGCATTCCTCATGTTTTTGGGGGAGAAGATAATTGCATTGAGAATGGAGGGAGGGGAAGGGATGGAGGCATACTTGGAGAGGGCAAAGGACCAAGCAAGGAAGCTGAAGGCGGTCGGAAACCTTGTGGAAGACACGCGCTTCATCGTCCTCTTGTTGAGGGGATTGCCAGGGAGCTACGACACGATACGAGAGACATTGGAGTGCCAGCAATATCTCAATCTGGACTTCATCTACACGCATGTGGTGCAGGTGGAACCAGGTTGCAGTGCAGGAAAGTGCGATGGTGGCGCTAGCAGTGAAGCAGCATTTGAAGCCACAAGCTCACGTAACCAACACAGGCAGCGGTGTAGGTGGCAGAGGCAAGAAGAAAGGAAAGTGCCACTATAGCCAAAAACAGGGACACTAAAAGAAAGAGTGCTTCAAGTTCCGCGAATGTAGCAATCTCCATAGCAGAAGTAGTAGCAGTCACAGCAGCGTAAGCAACAGCAACACCAGTAAGAAAACCAAGCCCGCGTGCGCCATTTTGGCAACATGAACTTGGCCAAGGAAGTGCGCGACCGCCTCTTCATGGCGAAGTCGGATCTCGCATGGTAGGACTTAGGGTGTACCAAGAGCCTGACATACCACAAGGAGTGATTTACGTAGCTTCTTTCCATTCCCTCTTGTTTGATTCCTTTGGGTAATGATCGCGTGATGTATGCTATGGAGATGGAGATTGTGGAGATGTGGTTGGAGACTCCGCATGGCATTGAAGTGGGAGTGCTCCATGGTGTGCTGTATGTTCCTGATGCTGCGTTCAACCTTTTCCCAGTGTCCTCTTTTACTAAAACAGGAGTGTGAGTCGTCTTTGACGATGACTATGGCTACATCCTCGACAAGGAAACACAAGAGGAGTTGGCCAGGTCGGTGAAGGAAGACGACATGTACCGCCTGTCTGGGATGACGAAGATCGTACGTCAGTAAAGTCTTGCATGCACGCTACGGCCACATCGGCATTCGCGCCTTGCAGCAACTTCAAATGAAGTAGATGGTACGTGACTTACACATTATCTATAACTTTGAGGAGCAGTTGTGTATTGGCTGTTTTGAGGGGAAGCAGCACGGCGAGGCGTTCTCCGGAGAAGGGAAGCGTGCGAAAGAAGTACTGGAGCTGGTCGACACAACCTTGTGTGGCCCAATGCAAATCCAGGTCTTTGGAGGCTCTCAGTATTTTCTTCACTTTATTGATGATATCAGCGGTTACAGTACTGTGTACGTCCTTTCCTACAAGGACCAATGCTTTGACAGGTTCAAGGACTTTAAGGCGATGGTGGAGAACGAGACTGGGAACAAGATCAAGGCACTGCGTAATGATTGTGATGGAGAGTACCTGAGCAAGGAGTTCCAGGATTATGTCACAATACCAGGCATCAAGAGGAAGCGCATCGCACCATACTTGCTGTAGTAGAAGGACGTAGCAGAACGCTCCGACCGCACCATTGTTGAGTCAGTGTGCTCCATGCTGCACGCGGCTTGGCTGACCTATGTATTTTAGACCAAAGCAATTGGCACCTTGTTCTACCTCAAGAACTGCAGTTCAACCAAGGCTCTAGAAGAGATGACGCTGTACAAGGCGTTACTTGACAAGAAGCCGAGCGTGGGTCATCTTCGTACGTTTGGCAGCTTAGCCTATATGCATGTGCCAAAGGAGAAGAGGCAGAAATAGGACGTAAAGAACACGTACATATTAATGATTGGCTATGACATGGCAAGCGAAGCCTATCACCTCTATGAGAGGGATAGTGACAACGTCATCATCTCTGGGTATGTGGTTTACAACGAGAGCAACGTCATTGGAACGAACATTTTTTGTGAGGAAATAAAAGAAAAAGCGGCCGACAAAACAATGGGAGCAAATACCCTTCTTGACCTAGTTCCTCTTGATCCTTCCTCTATTGTGACAGTGGGAGAACCACTCCACTCTCCCATGTCTGATGCAACAGAAGCATTGGCCTCATTGGCAGAACCAGAGGACAAAGGTACACCACCAGTAGCAGTAGCAGTTGTGCTAGTAGCACCACGCCAGTCACCTGCTAATGCTCCTACACCAGGTTGCAGGTACCCTCTTACGGTGCACTACGAGCCTGATAAGCGCGGGCATTTCTGGATCCTACAAAACCAGACCAGATGAACGTTGCAATTGCAGCAGACTCTGATGAGCCGATGTCATACAAGGAGGCCATGGCTGCACCAGATGCAGCAGATTAAGCGCAAACTTTGCAATAGGAGATACAGTCGCAGCTCGACAACGACACATGGTCTTGACCTGATATTCTCCTTGTCTATTGCTGATATTAGGACAGGCAGAGGACGGACTAGGTATGCACTTCTCCCTTGGAGTAAGTCCCATAAGTCTGGTCCCAAAAGATAAGGCATGCACTACTGCTTTGGAACAAGCCCCCTTGGTCTAAACTAGATAGTATAGCCAGTAAACACTACCTAGGAAAACCCAGTCCACAGACTAATTTTCTTTGTGACCAAAAGGGGAACATGAAGTTTCTAAGAGAAACAAACCTACCCGTTTGTCTTTGGACTGAGAGGTCATTGGGTCAAATCTCAACCGAGAGATTAATTCTCTTCGTGACCAAAAGAGGGAGAGGAAGGTTCGAAGAGACATCTTAGAACATTCCAAGGTACTTCATGGTGGCTAGTGCAACTTGGCGGTCATAGAGAGCGCAATGTAGGCAGGGCGGATGATGCAATTCACATTGCCCTTAAAAAGGCTCATCAAAGGAATGAATGTACACCTAGGCTGGGGGTAGGCTCTAGGATTATAAGAACCTATCAATTGCCCGTCATTGAGTACAGTTCTTACCTTTGACACTCTTAGAAGAGTTGTGCACCAGAGGCAGTCATTAAAGAAGTATTAGTTGGTCTAAACCCTAGGAGTTCATTCCTTGCACAAACATTACCAGGTGCTAAGGATACAGAGCAAGGAAGTGATTTGCATGAACTGCTTAGGGTGGAATCTTGGCTCCAAGGTTGATATCATCTCTTGGTTGTGTAGGGAAAGGAGCCATCCGTCTCAGTTTTAGGTCCACAGGAGCAGGTTCCAGGAAACTACCAGATTCCTGCTCCGATCAGCATTAAGACTTTACCATTAGAAAGATCAGGTGGAAAAATGCCTACAGTTCAAGTTTGAAACTGATCCAACGGTCGAATTAGGAGATATGAATTTTCGAAGTTTCTCGGGTCATCGACCGCCGATATCCGGGTGACCATGGGCGATGGCTCCATGCCTTAGCCTGAGAAAAGAAAAAGGCAAGAGATCCAGGGTCAAGACCTGAAATAGGCAAGAAATATCCAAAAAGGTCCTAGATTCTTGGGTTGCCTTGTCGGAGTGTACTGACTAGGAAAAAGGTACCTCCCCTTACTTTTTAGGTGCGGTAAGATCCTTGTGTGCTAGCCATGGACACATGGCGATTCTCCATGGGATTGTG
>SZWC01000096.1:611183-621918 GCA_023375785.1 Penium margaritaceum
GTACGCTCCTTTCCTATGCACCAGCAGAGGACTTTGACTTCCACCACATAGACGTCAAGACAGCGTTCCTGAACGGTGACCTAGAGGAGGAGATTTAAATGGAGCAGTTGGAGGGGTTCGTCATGGATGGCCAGGAGCACCTGGTTTGCAAGCTGCAGAAGTCGCTATATGGCCTCAAGCAAGCGTCGCGTTATTGGAACCAGAAGTTGGATGCGGCATTGTAGTGCATGGGGTTTGAGCGTAGCGAGTATGACTACAGCGTGTATTGCTGGCAGCATGAGCATGAGATCCTCATCATCATCGTGTATGTGGATGACATGCTCCTCCTCTCCAACAGCATGTGTGCTTTGTAGGAATTCAAGGAGGGCATGCACGAACGTTTCCAGATGTCTGATTTCATGGAGGCATTATACTTCCTCGGAATCCATATCACGCGAGACCGTAAATCACGCTCTCTCTCGCTACACCAAAGCCGCTACATCAAGGATGTTTTGCAGCGGTTCACCATGGTAAAGGCCAAACCCATCGTCACGCCGCTGGAGGCGCGGCAGTACCTCGTGAGCTTCAATGGAGAAGCAAATGCAGCTGAGCGGTGGAAGTAGAAGAGTGCGTTCGGCAGCCTGATGTACTCGATGGTGGCAACCAGGCCATACCTCGCACAGGCTGTTAGCGCTGTGAGCCACACATGGCCAATCCCGGACCTCAGCACTAGAAGGCAATGAAGCCGATCTTCCGCTACCTTGCTGGAACCATCAACATCTGCATCACCTACAACGGCAATGACAACAGCATCATGGGCTACTCAGATGCAAATTGGGCTTCAAAGCCTGAGGACCGCAAGTCCATCTCTAGACATGTGTTCCTCATGAATGGTGGCGCCATGAGCTGGTGTAGCAAGCGGTAAGTGGTCGTGGCCACCTCAAGCACAGAAGCTGAGTACGTCTCTCTCAGCTTTGGAGCCAAGGAAGCTGTTTGGCTGTAGTGTCTCATGGCAAAGATGAGTGGGAGTGCTGCAGTTCCAGTTCATGTGCGCGTCGATAACCAGAGCGCAATCACACTCGCCAAGAATCCTGAGCACCATGCATGCACCAAGCACATTGACATCGCAATCACTTCATCAGGCACATGATGCAGGAGGGTGCTATCAAGCTGGAGTTTACTCCAACCAGCAAGCAGGTCGCTGATTTGTGCACCAAGCCAGTGACCCGTGAGAAGTAGCAATTCTGCATGAAGGCATGTGGACTCTGCCCACTCTGACTGCGGCAACGTTGGAGATTGTTGGGAAAGGAGCCATCTAGCTGAGGTTCAGGTCCACAGGAGCAAGCTCCAGGAAACTACCACATGCCTGCTCCGGTTGTCAGTGCGACTTCACCATTGGAAATATTAGGTGGCTAAATGTCTACCTTCCAAGTTTGAGGCCGATCCAACGATCGGATTAGGAGATATGAATTTTCGAAGTTTCCGGGGATATCGACTGCCGATATCCGGGTGACCATGGGCGATGGCTCCATGCCTTAGGCTGAGAAAAGAAAAAGGCAAGAGATCAAGGGTCAAGACCTGATGCGAGAAATATCCAAAAAGATCTTAGATTCTTGAGTTTCCTTGTCAGAGTGTGCTCACGAGGAAAAAGGTACCTCTCCTTACTTTTTAGGTGAGGTGAGATCTTTGTGTGCTAGCCATGGGTACATGGCGATTCTCCATGCGATTGCGGGTTATATGACCACTAGGAGTGTGCCATGAGAGCATTTTCTAGCTCTCTAGGTCGTATGTGAGTGGTCAGCCTGATTGCTAGGCTGATTTCGTCCCTTGTGTGAGATTATGCACTCTACTGTGTAAGCCTTAGCCTCCATGGCTAAGTTGTGTGGCTTCTGAGAGGACTGACTTACCCAAGCTCTAGATTTATGTGTACTCCATCATTTTGAGTGATTCAACACACATTCTTTTGCACAAGTGATGCCCTTCCAGTCCCACATGCTCGGTGCTTCAAGGCTCCCTCCATCTTCGAGTTCCAATAGGTTGTAATATCAAGAGCGATCTACGGGAACTATTGTATCAGAACCCGTTTTCTAGATCGTCGCCTCATGCAGATTCACACCGAGTAGTTATAAGGCACGCTTCTGCGCACTCTCTCACCCTCTCTGTCTTGTAGCACGGATCAGCTCCATTGGCACTATCTTCTCCATCTGCTCCATCCGCTCGAACGACGGGTGCTGGCTTTTGGCAAACAAGGGCCAAGGATAAGCTCTGCCCTTGGAGGTGCGACCCTTGGTCCTAACCAGGATAAACTCTGTCCTTGGAGGCAGGGCCTTGTGTTTGCTAGTGTACGTTCTTCTCTGTTTGGAGGTGATCAACGGCTAAGGGGTAAGGAATGGATCTCCATCTTCTAAAACGGAAGCAAACAACAGCATACATCAGCCTACATCGGCCTCAGCGAAAAAGTGTTGGAAAAGGAGGCATCTGACTCAGTTTCAGGTTCACAAAAGCAAGTTCAATTTAACTACCAGATGCCTGCTCTGTTTGTCAATCCGACTTCACCATTAGAAAGATCAGGTTGCAAAATGTCCACGGTCCAAGTTTGATGCCCAAGCAACCGTCGGATTGGGAGATATGAATTTTCAAAGTTTGCTGGATCATCGACCGCCGATATGTGGGTGACCATGGGCGATGGCTCCATGCCTTAGCCTGAGAAAATAAAAAAGGAAAGAGGTCCAGCATCAAGACTTGATGGGAGAAATATCCAAAAAGGTCCTAGATTCTTGGATTGGCTTTTCAGAGTGTACTGACTAGGAAAAAGGTACCTCTCCTTACTTTTAAGGAGAGTTAAGATCCTCGTATGCTAGCCGTGGACACATGGCCATTCTCCATGGGATTGTGGGTTATGTGACCATTGGGAGTGTGCCATGAGATTTGTTTCTAGCTCTCTAAGTCGTGTGTGAGTGGTCAGCCTCATTGCTAGGCTGATTTCCTCCCTTGGGTGAGATTATGGACTCTAGTGTGTGAGCCTTAGCCTCCATGGCTAAGTGGTGTGGCTTGTGAGGGGGCTCACTTGCCCAAGCTCTATCTGTATATGTACTCCATTATTTTGAGTGATTCAACAACCATTCTTCAGCACAAGTGATGCCCTTCTTGTCCCTCATACTCGCTGCTCCGAGGCTCCCTCTCTCCTCTTGTTCCAACACTTGGTATCAGAGCCAAGTTATGCCACTTTTACCTAGCACAGGCCGCCACTTTGAGAGTGACATGTTTGGGTGACACCTTTACCAAATTCAACCACGATATCTTTAAGTTCAAGAGACCAGCGATCGAACGAGCACAAGATCGCAAAGATCCAACGGGCCGATTGAGAGTTATGCTCAAAACAATTTCGGCCAGGGTTACACTCTTCTCTATAAATAAGACTGTCGCTTTGTGATGACCATAACTCTCTCATTTCTTTGTCAAATTAAACAAGTAGCACATACTAATTGAAGCATTTTTCCTAAGTTTTCCATTGGTCTAAATATATTTTTATTCCACTGGTATGTTTGGGAGAAACACGGTTTACAAGCCGGCTGGTGTGAGCTGGAGTAGGAGCTGCAGCATATCCTATTTTCAAAAGGGCATATCTCTAAGAATCCCCCATTGATGATCCTTTTTTATGGATTGATCTGAACGTTTTTTAGCTGAATTTTCTACTGGTGGACTCGGTTTTTCAAGATTCCTAGTCTGCTTGCCTCTACACTCCATTTTGTGTCAGACATATTTCTGGCAGAACCAGCAGCAGAAGCTGGGGTAGCACCACCACTCAAGGGGAGCGATGAGCATCACCAAAGCTCAAAATGGCAGCAGCAGGCATGGTAACAGCAGCCCAGCCCTTGGAGAGGCTTGAAGGACACGCCAACTTCATGTTTTGGAAGATCCGTACACACCTCCTTTTGGAGGAGAGGGGCTTGTGGGAGGTGGTGAGCGGCGACGAGCGCGCTCCGCCTCTACAGGCAAAAGGCATCATCGCAGCGGAGGTGGTGGCCGGGAACATGTCGCAGAAAGGTACAGTAGATGCAAGTTCACGTACAACTGCAGCTGCAGCATATGAGCAGTAGAAGAAGAAGAAGAGGCAGGCGTATAGGCTGCTTGTCAAAACCATCTCCAACCCACATCTTCAATACGTGAGTGACAAGGCTATTGCAAAAGAGGGGTGGGAACCGTTTTGCAAGAAATATGAGGGCAAGGATCCTGCATTCTTGATGGTTTTGGATGAGAAGATGATGGCGCTGAAAATGCATGGTGGCCAAGGGATGGAGGCGTACTTGGACAGGGCAAAGGAGCTGGCGTAGCAGCAGAAAGCAACCGGCAACCCTGTAGAAGACACGCGCTTTGTCCGTCTCTTGCTGAGGAGACTCCCAACGAGCTATGACACGGTGCGAGAGACGTTGGACGACTAGCCGACTCTGGACCTGGACTTCATCTACACGCACCTCGTGCAGGAAGACCTGTGTCGCAATGCCACAAAGCACAATGGCGGCAGCAGCAGCAGTGAAGCAGCTTTCATGGACATGGACTCACGTAACCAGCAACAACAACAGTCTGGGCAACAGAGAGGCAAGAAGAAGGGCAAATGCTACTATTGCTAGAAAGAGGGGCATTAGAAGAAAGAGTGCTTCAAGTTTAAGAGGGACCACAAGGACTAGCAGTAGCAGTAGCAAAAGCAGCAATCTCCACAACAACAGTAACAAGATGTTGGAAGAGAGACGGAGCCTTGGAGCAGCAAGCATGTGGGACTGGAAGGGCATCACTTGTGCTAACGAATGGTTGTTGAATCACTCAAAATGGTGGCATAAATATACAGCTAGAGCTTGGGCAAGTCAGCCCTGTCACAAGCCACACCACCTAGCCATGGAGGCTAAGGCTTACACACTAGAGTCCATAATCTCATACAAGGGAGGAAATCAGCCTAGCAATCAGGGTGACCACTCACATACGACCTAAAGAACTAGAAAATGCTCTCATGGCACACTCCTAGTGGTCACATAACCCACAATCCCATGGAGAATCGCCATGTGTCCGTGGCTAGCACATAAGGATCTCACCTCACCTAAAAAGTAAGGAGAGGTACCTTTTTCCTAGTCAGCACACTCTGACAAGGCAACCCAAGAACCTAGGACCTTTTTTGATATTTCTCCCATCAGGTCTTGACCCTGCACCTCTTGCCTCTTTCTTTTCTCAGGCTAAGGCATGGAGCCATTGCCCACAGTCATCTGGATATCAGCAATCGATGACCCCAAAAACTTCATAAACTCATGTCTCTGAATGCGATTGTTGGATTGGCCTCAAACTTGGACCGTAGAAATTTTGCCACCTGATCTTTCTAATGAAGAAATTGGATTGACGATTGGAGCGGCCATCTAGTAGTTTCCTGGAGCTTGCTCTTGTGGATCTGAAACTGAGCCGGATGGCTCCTTTCCCAACAATCTCCCACGTTGCCGCAATCAGAGTGGGCTGAGTCCACATGCCTTCATGCACAACTGCTGCTTCTCACGGGTCATTGGCTTGGTGTAGAAATCAGCGACCTGCTTGCTAGTTGGAGTAAACTCCAGCTTGATAGCACCCTCCTGCATCATGTGCCTGATGAAGTGATATGCGATGTCAATGTGCTTGATGTGTGCATGGTGCTCAGGATTCTTGGCAAGTGCGATTACGCTCTGGTTATCAACGCATACATGAACTAGAACTGCAGCACTCCCACTCATCTCTGCCATGAGACGTTGTAGCCAAACGGCTTCCTTGGCTCCAAAGCTGAGAGAGACGTACTCAACTTCTGTGCTTGAGGTGGCCACGACCACTTACTGCTTGCTACACCAGTTCATGGCCCCACCATTCATGAGGAACACATGTTTAGAGATGGACTTGTGGTCCTCAGGCTTTGAAGCCCAATCTGCGTCTGTGTAGCCCATGATACTGTTGTCCTTGCCGTTCTAGGTGATGCCGATGTTGATGGTTCCAGCAAGGTAGCGGAAGATCTGCTTCACTGCCTTCTAGTGCTAAGGTCCGGGATTGGCCATGTGTGGCTCACAGCGCTAACAGCGTGTGCGAGGTCAGGCCTGGTTGCTGCCATCAAGTACATCAGGCTGCCGATGGTGCTCTGGTACTTCTGCCGTTCAGCTGCATTTGCTTCTCCATTGAAGCTTAGGAGGTACTGCCGCGTCTCCAGCGGCGTGGCGATGGGTTTTGCTTTGCCATGCCGGACTACAGAAAAACATCCTTGATGTAGCGGCTCTGTTGTAGCGAGAGAGAGCGTGATTTGCGTTCACGCGTGATCTGGATTCCAAAACGTATGATGCCTCCCCGAGATCAAACATCTAGAAGCGTTCCTACATGGCCTTCTTGAATTCGTGCAGTGCACACATGCTGTTGGGGAGGAGGAGCATGTCATCGACATACACGATAATGATGAGGATCTCATGCTCATGCCGCCAGCGATACACGCTTTAGTCACTCTTGCTGCGCTCGAGCCCCATGCACTGCAACGCCGCATCCAACTTCTGGTTCCAAGCACGCAATGCTTGCTTGAGGCCGTACAGCGACTTCCGCAGCTTGCAAACGAGGTGCTCTTTGCCATCTATGATGAACTTCCGGCTGCTTCATGTAAATCTCCTCCTCCAGGTCATCGTTTAGGAACGTATTGACGTCCATGTGGTGGACCTCAAAATCCTCTGCTGTTGCATAGGAAATGAGCGTACGCACAGAGGCAAACTTTACAACAGGAGCAAAAGTTTCCGTGTAGTCGATGCCTTCCTGCTACAAATAGCCCTGGGAAACCAGCCTTGCCTTGTACTTTTCCACGTTGCCATCTTCTCCATGCATCTTCTTCAACACCCACTTGCACTCAATCACCTTACGTCCAGGTGGACGCTCAATCAGCTGCCACGTACCGTTGTTGAGCTACGACTATTTCTCCTGCTGCACAACTTGTGCCCAATCTACTGCATCTGGTGCATCCATGGCCTCCTTGTAGGATGTCGGCTCATCAGAGTCTGCTGCAACTGCGATGTTCATCTGGACTGGTTTCTGGAGCATCCAGAAATGCCCACGCTCACCAGGCTTGTAGCGCACCCTGAGAGGGTACCTTCGACCAGGTACTGGAGCGTTAGCAGGCGGGTGGCGCGGTGCTCCTGGCACCACTGCTTTTGCTGATGGTAGTGCATCTTCTTCCTTTGCTTCTGCCGATGAGGCCGTTGTATCTGCTGCATCAGGCATGGGAGAATAGATTGGTTCTCCCACTGTCACAGTGGAGGAAGGATCATGAGAGACTGGGTCAGGAAGGATATCAGCTCCCATTACCTCGCCAGCTGCTGCTTGTGCTGCCTCTTCACAAACAATGTTGGTGCCGATGATGTTGCTCTTGTTGAAGACGACATCCCTAGAGATGATGACGTAGCCTGTATCCCTCTCGTAGAGGCGATACGCCTTGCTTGTCACGTCATAGCCGATCATCAGGATCTGCGCGCTCTTTGCATCCCATTTCTACCGCTTCTCCTTAGGCACGTGCATATGCGCCAAACTGCGAAACGCGCGAAGATGACCGACGCCTGACTTCTTGCCGAACCACGCGTGGTAAGACGTCATTTGCTCCAGGGCCTTAAGAGACTACGGTTCTTGATGTACACCGCAATGCTCACTGCTTCGGTCCAAAAGTCGTAGGTAAGCCGAGCCGCGTGCAGCATGGAGCGCGCCAACTCAACGATGGTGCGGTTGGCGCGTTCTGCTACGCCGTTCTGCTGTGACGAGTATGGCGCAGTGCATTGCGCCTTGATGCTTGCTGGTACGAGGTAGTCCTGGAACTCCTTGCTCAGGTACTCTCCACCGCGGTCGCTTCGCAGTGCCTTCATTTTCTTACCTGTCTGGTTCTCCACCATGGCTTTGAACTCCTTGAACCTATCAAAACACTAGTCCTTGGAGGAAAGGAAGTACACAGCGGTAAAACGGCTGAAATCATCAATGAAGGTGAGAAAATACCTAGAGCCTCCAAAGCTCTGGGTCTGCATCGCGCCACACAAGTCTGTGTCGACCAGCTCCAACACCTCCTTCGTGTGCTCCCCTCCTCCAGAGAACGCCTCACGATGCTACTTCCCCTCCAAACAGTTGATGCACAACTGCTAGTAAAAGTTAGAGATGGTGGACAAGTCACACACCATCTGCTTCGTTTGAAGTTGCTACAAGGCGCAAATGCCTACATGGGGGTAGCGTGCATGCCAGATTTCGCCATCTCTGGCCTGCACCACTGCTGCAAGACTGTGCTTGCGTCGGATCTTGGTCGCTCCCAGCAGGCAGTACATGTCGCCTTCCTTCACCGACCTGGCCAACTCCTCTCCGGTTTCCTTGTCGAGAATGTAGCCATAGTCATCGTTAAAGACGACGCACAGTCCTGTGTTGGTGAGAGAGGATACTGAGAGAAGGTTGAACGCAACATCAGGTACATACAGCACGACATGGTAGACTCCCACTTCAATGCCACGCGGGGTCTCCAACCACATCTCCACAATCCCAATCCCCTCAGCATACACCACCCGATCATCACCCAAAGCAATCGGACGGGGGGGAATGGAGAGCAGCTGCGTCAACCATTCCTTGTGGTGGGTCAGGCTCTTGGTACACCCGGAGTCCTTGTACCACGCNGTACATACAGCACGACATGGTAGACTCCCACTTCAATGCCACGCGGGGTCTCCAACCACATCTCCACAATCCCAATCCCCTCAGCATACACCACCCGATCATCACCCAAAGCAATCGGACGGGGGGGAATGGAGAGCAGCTGCGTCAACCATTCCTTGTGGTGGGTCAGGCTCTTGGTACAGCCGGAGTCCTTGTACCACGCGAGATCTGCCTTCTCCTTCTGCAACATGTCAGACTTCGCCATGAAGAGGTGGTTGCGCACCTCCTTGGCATCCTTCATGTTGCAAAAATGACGCACGCCGGTCTGGTTTTATTGCTGCTGCTGCTGCTGACGTTACTGTGACTGCTGCTGCTGTTGCTGTGGAGATTGTTGCTTTTTCTATTACTGTGCTGCTCCTTCTGGTCCCTCTTGAACTTGAAGTACTCTTTCTTGTAGTGCCCCTCTCTCTGGCAATAGTGGCACTTGCCCTTCTTCTTGCCTCTCTGCTGCCCAGACTACTGCTGCTGCTGGTTGCATCAACGGATGGCCATGAAAGCTGCTTCATTGCTCCTGCTGCCGCCATTGCGCTTTGCGGCATTGCGACGCAATTCTACCGGCACTAGGTGCGTGCTGATGATGTCCAAGTCGAGAGTCGGTTGGCACTCCAACGTTTCTTGCACTGTGTCATAGCTCGTTGGGATTCCCCTTAGCAAGAGGTGGACAAAGCGTGTGTCTTCCACAAGGTTGCCGGCCGTTTTTGGCTGCTTCGCCAGCTCCTTTGCCCTGTCCAAATACGCCTCCATCCCTTTGCCATCCTGCATTTTCAAAGCTATTATCTTCTCCTCCAAAAGCATGAGGAATGCAAGATCCTTGGTTGCATACTTCTTTCACAACGTGTCCCATGCCTCTTTTGCAGTAGCCTTGTCACTCATGTACTGAAGATGCGGGTTGGAGATGGTGTTGACAAGCAGCCTGTAGGTCTGCCTGTCCTTCTTCTTCCACTCCTCATATGCCGCTGCTGCAGTTGTAGATGAACTTGCGTCTGCTCCACCTTTCTACGGCGTCTTCCCCTCCACCACCTCTGCTGCGGTGATGCCTTTTGCCTGTGGAGGCAGAGCGCGCTTGTCGCTCCTCACCACCTCCCACAAGCCGCTCTCCTCCAAAAGGAGGCGAGTACGGATCTTCCAAAACGTGAAGTTGGCGCGTCCTTCCAGCCACTCCAAGGGGTGGGCTGCTGTTACCATGCCTGCTGCTGCCATTTTGAGCCTTGGTGATGCTCAGCGCTGCCCTTGAGTTGCGGGGCTACCCCTGTTTTTGCTGCTGCTTGTGCAAGAAATCTATCCGACAGAAAATGGACTGTAGAGGCCAGTAGACTGGGGATTTGGAAAAACTCAGCCCACCACTGGAAAATTCAGCTACAACCTTTTGAGACGGACCCACAAAAGAGGGTCATCAACAGGGGATTTTGAAAGATATGCCATCTTGAAAACAGGGTATGCTTTTGCTCCTACTCCAGATCACACCAGCCAGTTTATTAACGGCGTTTCTCCTAAACGTGCCAATGGAATGCAAATAATTTTGCACTAATGGAAAGCTTAAGAAAGATACTTCAATTCCTATGTGCTAATTTATTAATTTGACAAAGAAACGAGAGGGTTATGGTCATCACAAGGCGACAATCTTACTCGGAGAGAAGAGTGCAGCCTTGGCCGACCTTGTTTTCACCATAACTCTCAATCCGCTTGTTGGACCTTTGCGATGATGGGCTCATTGGAAAGCTTGTGTCTTGAGCTTGAAGATGCTGTGGTTGATTTTCAAATTTGGTGAAGCTTTGACCTCAACCCATCACTCTCAAAGTGACAGCTTGTGCTGGCTAAAAGTTGTAGAACTTGGCTCTGATACCAAGTGTTGGAACTGGAGGAGAGAAGGAACCTTGTAGCAGCGAGCATTTGGGACTGGAAGGACATCACTTGTCCTAAAGAATGGTTGTTGAATCACTCAAAATGATGGAGTACATATAGAGCTAGAGCTTGGGCAAGTCAGCCCTCTCACAAGCCACACCACTTAGCCATGGAGGCTAAGGCTTACACACTAGAGTCCATA
>SZWC01000096.1:622062-635103 GCA_023375785.1 Penium margaritaceum
GAAGGACATCACTTGTCCTAAAGAATGGTTGTTGAATCACTCAAAATGATGGAGTACATATAGAGCTAGAGCTTGGGCAAGTCAGCCCTCTCACAAGCCACACCACTTAGCCATGGAGGCTAAGGCTTACACACTAGAGTCCATAATCTCACACAGGGGACGAAATCAGCCTATCAATCAGGCTGACCACTCACATACGACCTAGAGAGCTAGAAAATACTCTGATGGCACACTCCTAGTGGTCACATTACCCACAATTTCATGGAGAATGGCCATGTGTCCATGGCTAGTACACAAGGATCTCACCTCACCTAAAAAGTAAGGAGAAGTACCTTTTTCCTAGTCAGCACACTCTGACAAGGCAACCCAATAATCTAGGACCTTTTTGGATGTTTCTCCCATCACGTCTTGACCCTGGATCTCTTTCCTTTTTCTTTTCTCAGGCTAAGGCATGGAGTCATCGCCCATGGTCACCCCCATATCGGCGGTCGATGACCCCGGGAACTCGAAAATTCATATATCCTAATCCGACTGTTGAATCGGCCTCAAACTTGGACCATAGACATTTTGCCACCTGATCTTTCCAATGGTGAAGTCTGATTGACGATCGGAGCAAGCATCTGGTAGTTTCCTGGAGCTTGCTCTTGTGGACGTGAAACTGAGCCCGATGGCTCCTTTCCCAACACAACAGTCAGAGCAATGTCAAGAGCAGCAGCAGTAGTAGAACAAGACCGGCGTATGCCATTTTGGTAACATGAACGTGGCCAAGGAGGTGCGCGACCGCCTCTTTATGGAGAAGTCTGACATGTCACAGAAGGAAAAGGCGGATATGGCGTGGTGCAAGGAGTCGGGGTGTACGAAAAGTATGACGCACAGCAAGGAGTGGTTTACCCTGCTGCTCTCTATTCCCCCTTGTCTGATTGCTTTGGGTGATGATCGGGTGGTGTATGCTGAGGGAATTGGAATTGTGGAGATGTGGTTGGAGACAGTGCGTGGCATTGAAGTGGGAGTCTTCCATGGAGTGTTGTATGTACCTTATGTTGCATTCAACCTTCTCTCTGTGTTCTCTGTCACCAACACCGGACTGCGAGTCGTCTTTGAGGACGACTATGGCTACATCCTCGACAAGGAAACCGGAGAGGATTTGGCCAGGTTGATGAAAGACGGCGCCATGTACCGCCTGCTGGGGGCGACCAAGATCCCGTAAGAGCAGAGTCTTGCAGCAGAAGTGCAGGCCACAGGTGGCAAAATCTGGCTTGCGCGCCTTGCAACAACTTCAAACAAAGCAGATGGTGCATGACTTGCCCACCATCTCTAACGTTGAGCAGTAGTTATGCATCGGCTGTTTGGAGGGAAGGCAGCATTGCGAGGCTTTCTCTGGAATAGGGGAGGGCGCGAAGGAGGTGCTGGAGCTGGTCCTCACAGATTTCTATGGCCCAATGCAGATCGAGAGCTTTGGAGGCTCTAGGTTTTTTTTCATCTTCAAGGCGTTGCGCAATGACCATGGTAGAGAATACTTGAGCAAGGAGTTCTAGGACTACCTCGCAGCAGCAGGCATTAAGACGTAGCGCACCGGGCCATACTCGCGGCAGCACAACGGCGTAGCAAAACGCGCCAACGGCACCATTGTTAAGTCGGGGCGCTCTATGCTGCAAGCGGCCTGGCTCACCTACGACTTTTCGGCCGAAGCCGTGAGCACTTTAGTGTACATCAAGAACCGAAGTCCAACCAAGGCCCTGGATCAGATGACGCCATACGAGGCATGGTTCGGCAAGAAGCAGAGCGTGGGTCATCTTCGCGCATTTGGCAGCTTGGCGTACATGCACGTGTCCAAGGAGAAGTGGCAGAAATGGGACACGAAGGGCGCACAGATGCTGATGATCGGCTATGATGTGACAAGGCGTATCGCCTATACGAGAGGGATACTGGCCACGTCATCATCTCTAATGATGTGATTTTCAAAAAAAGTAACGTCATGAAGACCAACATCATCTAGGAAGAGGCAGCAGAACCAGCAACTGAGAAAGCAGTAGGAGCGGATATTCTCCCTGATCTTGTCGCTCCTGAGCCTTCCTCTACTGTGACAGTGGGAGAACCACTCTACTCTCCCATGTCTGATGTAGCAGATACTATGGCTTCATCGGCAAAAGCAGAGGAAGAAGATGCACCACCATCAGTAGGAGCAGTTGTGCCAGTAGTACCGTGCCTGCCGCCTGCTAATGCTCCAGCACCTGGTCGAAGGTACCTTCTCAGGGTGCGCTACAAGCCTGGTGAGTGCAGGCATTTATGGATGCTCCAAAAACCAGACCAGATGAACGTCGTAGTTGCAGCAGACTCTAATGAGCCGACGTCGTACAAGGAGGCCATGGCTGTACCAGATGCAACAGATTGGGCGCAAGCTGTGTAGTAAAAGATAATTAGCTAGAGAACGACATGTGGGAGCTGAGTGAGGGTCCACCTGGACGCACGGTAATCAAGTGCAAGTCGGTGTTCAAGAAGAAGAGGGACCCAGATGGCAACCTCAAAAAGTACAAGGCAAGGCCGGTTGCCAAGGAGTACTCGCTATAAGAAGGCATCGACTACACGGAAACCTTTGCTCCTGTTGCAAAGTTTACCTCTCTACGTACGCTCCTTTCCTATGCAACAGCAGAGCACTTTCAGTTCCACCACATGGACGTCAAGACGGCGTTCCTGGACGGTGACCAGGAGGAGGAGATTCACATGGAGAAGCGGGAGGGGTTCGTCATGGATGGCCAGGAGCACCTGGTTTACAAGCTGCAGAAGTCGCTTTACAACCTCAAGCAATCGTCGGGTGCTTTGAACCAGAAGTTGGATGCGGCGTTGCAGTGCATGGGGTTTGAGCGTAGTGAGTGTGACTATAGTGTCTACTGCTTGTAGCATGGTCATGAGGTGCTCATCATCATCGTCTATGACATGCTCCTCCTTTCAGACAGCATGTTTGCACTATAGGAGTTCAATGTGGCCATGTAGGAGGGCTTTCAGATGTCTCATCTCGGCGAGGCATCATACTTCCTTGGTATCCAGATCACGCGTGACCGCTAGTCACGCTCTCTCTCACTACAGCAGAGGGCTACATCAAGGATTTCTTGCAGCGGTTCGGCATGGCAGAGGCAAAATCCATCAGCACGCCACTGGAGATGTGGCAGTACCTCGTGAGATTCAATGGAAAATCAGATGTAGCTGAGCCGCAGAAGTACAAGAGCGATGTCGACAGCCTCATGTACCAGATGGTTGTAACCAGGCTAGACCTCGCATAGGCTGTTGGCGCTATGAGCCAGCACATGGAAAACCTCGGACCTGGGCACCAAAAGGCAGTGAAGCGGATCTTCCACTACCTTGCTCGAACCATCAACATCAACATCACCCAAAACGGTAACGACAACATCATCATCGGGTACACAGACGCAGATTGGGCTTCAAACCCTTAGGACCGCAAGTCCATCTGTGACATGTATTTCTCATGAATGGTGGGGTCATCAACTGGTGCAGTAAGCGCCAAGTGGTTGTGGCCACCTCAAGCACGGAATTTGAGTACGTCTCTCTGTGCACTAGAGCTGAGGCAGTTTTGCTTCAACGTCTCATGGCAAAGATGAGTGGGAGTGCAACAGTTCCAGTTCATGTGCCCGTGGACAACCAGAGCGCAATCGCATTCGCCAAGAATCCTGAGCACCATGCACATACCAAGCACATTGACATCGCATATGACTTCATCAGGCACATGGTGTAGGAGGGTGCAATCAAGCTGGAGTTTTCTCCAACCTGCAAACATGTCGCTGATTTGTGTACCAGTGAGCAGTAGTAGTACTACGTGAAGGCATGTGGACTCAGCCCACTCTCACTGCGGCAAAGTGGGAGATTGTTGGGAAAGGAGCCATTCGGCTCACTTTCAGGTCCTTAGGAGCAAGTTCCAGGAAACTACCAGATGCCTACTCCGATCGTCAATCCAACTTCACCATTGGACAGATCAGTGTGCACATTATCTACGGTGCAAGTTTGAGCCTCATCCAACGGTTGGATTAGGAGATATGAATTTTCGAAGTTTTTGGGGTCATCGACCGCCGATTTTTGGCTGACCATGGGCGATGGCCCCCTCCCTTAGCCTGAGAAAAGAAAAAGGCAAGAGGTCCAGGGTCAAGACCTGATGGGTGAAACATCCAAAAAGGTCCTAGATTCTTGGGTTGCCTTGTCAGAGTGTGGTGACTAGGAAACAGGTACCTCTCCTTACTTTTTAGGTGAGGTGAGATTCTTGTGTGTTAGTCAGTGACACATGGCGATTCTCCATGGGATTGTGGGTTATGGGACCACTAGGAGTATGCCATGAGAGCATTTTCTAGCTCTCTAGGTCGCGTGTGAGTCGTCAGCCTGATTTTTAGGCTGATTTCCTCCCTCGTATGAGATTATGGATTCTAGTGTGTGAGCCTTAGCCTCCATGGCTAAGTGGTGTGGTCTGTGAGAGGGCTGAGTTGCCCAAGCTCTAGCTCTGTATTTACTCCACCATTTTGAGTGATTCAACAACCATTCTTCAGCACAACTGATGCCTTTCCAGTCCCACACACTCACTGCTCCAAGGCTCCCTCTCTCCTCTTGTTCCAACACTTGGTCTCAGAGCCAAGTTCTGCCTCTTTCAGCCAGCACTTGCCGTCACTTTGAGAGATGGGTTGGTGTGAAACCTTTACCAAATTTAAGCATTGGATCTTTCAGTTCAAGAGACAAGTGATCCAACAAGCACAAGATCGCAAAGATCCAACAGTCGGACTGAGAGTTATGCTCAAAACGAGGTCGGCTAGGATTACACTCTTCTCTCTGAGTAAGACTGTCGCCTTGTGATGACTATAACTCTCTCGTTTCTGTGTCAAATTAAACATGTAGCACATACGAATTGAAGTATTTTTTGTAATCTTTCCATTGGTGTAAAAATATTTGCATTCCACTGGTATGTTCGGGACAAACATTGTTTACAAGCTGGCTAGTGTGAGCTGGAGTAGGAGCAACAGCATACCTTGTTTTCAAAAGGGCATATCTCTGAACACCCGCTATTTATGACCCTGTTTTATGGGTCAATCTGAAATTTTTGAGCTGAATTTTCTACTGGTGGGCTCAATTTTTCAAGATTCCTAGTGTATTGGCCTCTATGGTCTATTTTTTGTCAGAAAGATTGATGGCAGAAGCAGCAGCAGAAGCGGGGGTAGCGCCGCCACTCAAGGGCAGCGCTGAGCATCACCAAAGCTCCAAATGGCAGTAGCAGGTGTGGTAACAGCAGCCCTGTTCTTGGAGAGGCTGGAAAGACGCGCCAACTTCATGTTTTGGAAGATCCGTACCCACCTCGTTTTGGAGGAGAGGGGCTTGTGGGAGGTGGTGAGCAACGACGAGGGCGCTCCGCCTCCACAGGCAAAAGGCATCACCGCTGCGGAGATGGTGGCGGGGAAGATGCCACAAAAAGGTACAATAGATGCAAGTTCATTTACAACTGCAGTTGCGGCATATGAGGAGTAGAAGAAGAAGAACACGTAGGCGTACATGCTGTTTGTCAGCACCATCTCCAACCCGCATCTTCAGTACATGAGTGATAACGCTAGTCCAAAGAGGGATGGGACACGTTTTGCAAGAAGTATAAGTGCAAGGATCCTATATTCCTCATGCTTTTGGAGGAGAAGATGAAGGCGCTAGAAATGCAGGGTGGCGAACGGATGGAGGGGTACTTGGACAGGGCAAAGGAGCTGGCGAAGTAGCTGAAAGCAACAGGCAACCCTGTGGAAGGCACGCGCTTCGTCCTCTTGCTAAGGAGACTCCTAACGAGCTATGACACGGTGCGACAGACGTTGGACTGCCGGCCGACTCTCAACCTGGACTTCATCTGCATGCACCTGGTGCAGGTAGAGCTGCGTCGCAGTGTTACAAAGCGCAATGGCGGCAGCAGCACCAGTGAGACAGCTTTCATGGCCATGGGCTCACCCAACGAGCTAAAACAACAGTCTGGGCAGAAGAGAGGCAAGAAGAAGAGCAAGTCCTAGTATTGCTAGAAAAAGGGGTATTTCAAGAAAGAGTGCTTCAAGTTGAAGAGGGACTAGAAGGAGCAGCAGCAGCAAAAGCAAAAGCAGTAATCTCCATAGCAACAGTAGCAGCGGTCACAGCAACGTCAAGAGCAGCAACAACAGTAGAACCAGACTGGCGTACGCCATTTTGGCAACATGAACGTGGCCAAGGAGGTGCGCGACCGCCTCTTCATGGCGAAGTCTGACATGTCATAGAAGGAAAAGGCGCATCTAGCGTGGTACAAGAACTTGGGGTGTACCAGGAGTCTGATGCAGCACAAGGAGTAGTTTACGTTACAACTCTCTATTCCCCTCCATCCGATTGCTTTGGGTGATGATCGGGTGGTGTATGCTGAGGGGATTGGAATTCTGGAGATGTGGTTGGAGACCCCGCGTGGCATTGAAGTGGGAGTGTTCCATGGCGTGTTGTATGTACCTGATGTTGTGTTCAACCTTCTCTCTGTGTCCTCTCTCACCAACACATGACTGCGAGTTGTCTTTGACGACGATTCAGATCACGCGTGACCGCAAGTCACGCTCCTTCTCACTACAGCACAGCCGCTACATCAAGGATTTCTTGTAGTGGTTTGGCATGGCAAAGGCAAAACCCATCGGCACGCCGTTTGAGACGCGGCAGTACCTCGTGAGATTCAATGGAGAAGCGGATGTAGCTGAGCGGCAGAAGTGCCAAAGCACCGTCGACAGCCTCATGTATCTGATGGTTGTAACCATGCCGAACCCCGCATAGGCTCTTAGCGCTATGAGCCAGCACATGGCAAACCTCGGACCTGGGCACCTCAAGGCAGTGAAGCGGATCTTCCACTACGTTGCTAGAACCATCAAGATCGGCATCACCTACAACGGTAATGACAACAGCATCATCGGCTACATAGACGCAGATTGGGCTTCAAACCCTGAGGACCGCAAGTCCATCTGTGACATGTGTTCCTCAAGAATGGTGGGGTCATCAGCTGGTACAACAAGCGGCAAGTAGTTGTGGCCATCTCAAGCACGGAATTTGAGTACGTCTCTCTCAACTTGCGATGACCCATGAGAAGCAGCAAATTTGCATGAAGGCATGTGGACTGAGCCGAATCTGACTGTGGCAAAGTGGAGATTGTTGGAAAAGGAGCCATCCGGCTTGGTTTCAGGTCCACAGGAGCAAGTTCGGGGAAAGTACCAGATGTCTGCTTCGATAGTCAATCTAACTTCACCATTGGAAAGATCAGGTGGAAAAATGTCTTCAATCCTAGTTTGAGGCCGATCCAACAGTCGGATTGGGAGATATGAATCCTCGAAGTTTTCGGGGTCATCGACCGCCGATATCCGAGTGACCATGGGCGATGGCTCCATGCCTTAGCCTGAGAAAAGAAAAAGGAAAGAGGTCAAGGGTCAAGACCTGATAAGAGAAATATCCAAAAAGGTCCTTGATTCTTGGGTTGCCTTGTCAGAGTGTGCTGACTAGGAAAAACGTACCTCTCCTTGCTTTTTAGGTGAGGTGAGATCCTTGTGTGCTAGCCATGGACACATGGCGATTCTCCATGGGATTGTGGGTTATGTGACCACTAGGAGTGTGCCATGAGAGCATTTTCTAGCTCTCTAGGTCGTGTGTGAGTGGTCAGCCTGATTNGAAAGAGGTCAAGGGTCAAGACCTGATAAGAGAAATATCCAAAAAGGTCCTTGATTCTTGGGTTGCCTTGTCAGAGTGTGCTGACTAGGAAAAACGTACCTCTCCTTGCTTTTTAGGTGAGGTGAGATCCTTGTGTGCTAGCCATGGACACATGGCGATTCTCCATGGGATTGTGGGTTATGTGACCACTAGGAGTGTGCCATGAGAGCATTTTCTAGCTCTCTAGGTCGTGTGTGAGTCGTCAGCCTGATTACTAGACTGCTTTCCGCCCTTGTGTGAGATTATGGACTCGAGTGTGTGAGCCTTAGCCTCCGTGGCTAAGAGCTGTGGCTTGTGAGAGGGCTGACTTGCCCAAGCTCTAGCTCTATATGTACTCAATCATTTTGAGTGATTCAACAACCATTCTTCAGCACAACTGATTCCCTTCTAGTCCCACATGTTTGCTGCTCTAAGGATCCCTCTCTCCTCCAGATCCAACAGCAGTTTGGCTTCAGCGTCTCATGGCAGAGATGAGTGGGAGTGCAGTAGCTCCAGTTCCTGTACGCGTCGACAACCAGAGCGCAATGGCACTCGCCAAGAATCCTGAGCACCATGCACGCACCAAGCACATTGACATCGCATATCACTTCATCAGGTACATGGTGCAGGAGGGTGCTATCAAGCTGGAGTTTACTCCAACTAGCAAGCAGGTGGCTAATTTGTGCACCAAGCCTGTGACCCGTGAGAAGCAACAGTTCTGCATGAAGGCATGTGGACTCAGCCCACTCTCAGTGTGGCAAAGTGGGAGAGTGTTGGAAAAGGAGCCATCCACCTGAGTTTCGGGTCCACATGAGCAAGTTCTAGGAAAGTACCAGATGCCTGCTCCGATTTTCAATCCGACTTCACCATTGGAAAGATCAAGTCTACGGTCCAAGTTTGAGGCCGGTCCAATAGTCGGATTGGGAGATATGAATTTTTGAAGTTTTCGGGGTCATCGATTGCCAATATCCGGGTGACCAAGGGTGATAGCTCCATGCCTTAGCCTGAGAAAAGAAAAAGGCAAGAGATCCAGGGTCAAGACCTGATGGAAGAGATATCCCAAAAGGTCCTTGATTCTTGGGTTGCCTTGTGAGAGTGTGCTGACTAGGAAAAAGGTACCCCTCCTTAGGTTTTAGGTGAGGTGAGATCCTTGGGTACTAGCCATGGACACATGGCGATTCTCCATGGGATTGTGGGTTATGTGACCACTAGGAGCGTGCCATGAGAGCATTTTCTAGCTCTCCAGGTTGCGTGTGAGTGGTGAGTCTGATTGCTAGGCTGATTTCCTCCCTTGTGTGAGAATATGGACTCTAGTGTGTGAACCTTAGCCTCCATGGCTAAATGGTGTGGCTTGTGAGAGGGCTGACTTGCCCAAGCTCTAGCTTTATATATACTCCATCATTTTGAGTGATTCAACAACCATTCTTCAGAACAAGTGATGCCCTTCCAGTCCCACATGCTCTCTGCTCCAAGGCTCCCTCTCTCCTCCAGATCCAACAGAACCGTGGGTTACAACTAGTCAATGTGGGCCCATAATCCTTTGTCAACCTGCTTGAGGCAACATTGTAGCAAGCGGGTTCCAATAGAATGGTTTCAGGTGACTGCTCTTGGTATTGCAACCAAGAGATGATATCACCCTTAGAGACAAGGTCTCACACCGAGCACTTCATAGGAATCACACCCTTGCAATGTGTCCTTTGCACCACATCACTTTTGTGCGAGGAGCGAACTCCTGGGACTTAGACCAATGAATGCTTCTTTAGTACCCACCTGTGGTGGACAACTCAATTAAGAGTCTCAAAGCTAAGAATTGTACTCAATGACAGGAAATTAACAGATTCTTATAGTCCTAGAGTCAGCCTGTAGCCTAGGCGCGCAATTGCTTCTTGGATGAGCTACTTTGGGGGCAATCTGGATTATGTCATCCCCCCTGCCTACATGGCGCTCCCTGTGACTGCGAAATGGCACGAGCCGCCAGGAAGGACCTTGGAATGTTCTAAGATGTTTGTTAGAACCTTCTATCCCCCTTTTGGTCACAAAGAAAATTAGTCATCGGGCTGGGATTTGACCCAGTGACCTCTCGCTCCTGAGACTAACTGTGGAACGTCTTCGCAACAAGGAGTTGTCCTAGGTAGTGTTTGCTGGCTATGCTATCCAGATTGGACCAAGGAGACTTGCTCCAAAGGAGCAGTGTATGCCTTGACTATCTGGACCAGACATAGGGGACTTACTCCAAGGGAGAAATGCATGCCTAGACTGTCCTGTGCCTGTCCAAATACCAGCCATGGACAAGGACTATATCAGGTAATTCGCTCCTCAGGCAAAAGTGACCAGGTGCTAAGGATAGTGCAAGGAAGTGATTCCTATGAACTGCTCAGTGTGGAACCTTGGCTCCAATCGTGATATCATCTCTTGGTTACAATATCAAGAGCGGTCGGCAAGAACCATTGTGTCGGAAACCGTTTTGTAGACTTCGCCGCAGGCAAGTTGACACATCGGACACGTGAGTGTCTCACTCTCAAGAAGGAAGATTGTGATCATGGTGGTAGAAATGAGGGCAAAAGAAACAATAAGGAGCTGACATGGCGGTAACCAAGGGAGTTGCAGTGCTCAAGCGTGGAGCCTACGGGCTCGACTCTGGCATGAATCACCACTGTTCAAAGGAGAAGGATGGGTTCATCTTCATTGGGCACACTGCATGTTGCTTCAAGTGTCCCAACGGCAGCCTTGTCCATGCACAGTGCGAGGGAGATACGTGGATAAGCATCAACATTAACAGTACATAACAAGAGTAGAGGCTAGAGAACGTTGACTACATACCAATGTTTGAGGCGAATCTCCTGTCGGTATCCAAAATCACGGACCATGACATGACGGTCATCTTTAGTAACGAGGAGGTCGTGATTGCCAAGAACAAGGACATCAAGATCTCCTACCTCAAGGAGAGTCATGGCATATAGGTACTGAGACTTCATGCACCTTTGTGCTAAAGACCAAACCTCTTGAGAGTATAAAACAGGGATATCGAGCGGTTGAAGAGACCAAGTCTTCAAAGGTTGACGTAGCACCACAAGCAGTCACAATGGCCGCCAACTCCACCAAAGATACAAATGTTCAGCTTTGGCACTGGCGGTTTGGCCATGTGGATGATAGCATACTGTAAGTTATGCAGCAGCACAATGTGGTTCATTGGATGGAGGGATGCAAGGTCAAGGATGAGGGAATGTGCTAGAAGCTATGTGAGCTATGCTTCCTATGCAAGGCAAACAGAAAGCCCTTTGAGCGTAATGGATAATGTGCAGCACTGATGTAAGACCCGATTCACTTTGATATGATCGGACTATTCTGTACACCTTCGGACGGCAATAGCAAGTATTTCTTGACATTCATCGATGACCACTGTCGCAAGATGAGGATCTACTATCGGAACTGGAGAAGAGAGGAAGCCTTGGAGTAGCAAACATGTGGGATTCAAAAGGCATGACTTGTGCTGAAGAATGATCATTCAATCACTCAAAATGGTGGAGTACATATAAAGTTAGAGCTAGGGCAAGACAAAGGTAGTGTTAACTGGATAAACTATTCAGTTTAGACCAAGGGGACTTGCTCGAAAAGAGCAGTGCATGCCTTGTTCATCTGGACCAGACTTAGGGGAGTTACTCAAAGGGAGCAGTGCATGCCTAGTCTATCCTATTGCTCTCCAAATATCAGCCATGGTCAAGGAGCATATCAGGTCTTCAAACTCTCCCTTGCACCTCTGTCCAATAGCTGTGAGATCTATCCTCTGTCTAGTAGTATTGGGCGCAGTCTTTTTCCACTTTGTTGACCATACAAATGCCTCGAGTACCTACAAAGAGAATTTTGCTGTCCAGCACCTTTGTCATGCAATCTGCGAGTATCTTCCTGGTTTCCACGTATTCCAAGTCAACGATCTCTTTTGCGACCAGGTCGCGTGGGTAGTGGTACGTGATGTCAAGGTGCTTGGTCCGCTGGGAGATGACATCATCTTGTGCCATTTTCATGGCACTCTTGTTGTCGATGCGGACCTCTGTTGCCTGTGTTTGTGGCACTTTTAACCCCGCAAGCAAACTTCGTAGCAATTGTGTCTCCTTGCATGCTTCTAATAAAGGGATGTACTCTGTCTCAATAGTAGAGAGGGAGACACAGTCTTGCTTTCTGCTTGTCAAAGAGATTGTACCACTGTTCAAGAGGCACACAAAGCTCGGGGTGGACTTTCTGTCATGGATTCTTCCTCCCCAGTCAGCGTCTGTGTAGTAGGTGAGATCCTTATTGGCCTCCAAACTGGATTCCTATGTGTCGGGTCTTTTGTAGATAGCGCATAATGCGCTTGACTACTTGCAAGTGCTGTGGCCTTGGATTTACCACCAACGTATTCATCTATTCCACAACATAGCACATGTAAGGACATGCTCCTACCATGGCATACATGAGGCTGCCAACACCAGACAGGTAGGGAATGTTCTCCATCTCACGCTGCTTTGCTTCAGTCATGGGGCTTCTGGAGGAGGAGAGCTTGATGTCAGTTGTCGTGGGTGTGCTGATGGGCCTGTAGTCCTCCATGTTGTAGTGCTTGAGGACCTCCATGATGCAGTTGGTCTAGTTCAGCTCCATGGTGACTTTTGCTCGATTGCGGTGGACGGCTATCTTGAGATAGATCTCGAGTAGACCCATGTCCTTCATCTTGAACCTATACCTGAGATATGTATTTAGCTTGTTCAACAGCTCGACCGATGGTGAGCAGATGATCAAGTCATCCACGTACAGTGCAACCAGCATCAAGCCTTGCTCATCCTCCCGCACATATACACTAGGGTCATTTGGGGTGTGCGTGAAGGTGAGTCAGGCCATGAAGCCGTCCATCTCCTTGTACCACATCCTTGGAGACTGTTTCAGCCCGTAGAGTGCTTTGACCAGTTTGCAAATATTGCCGTCCAGATTTTTCACTCCCTCAGGTACTTCCATCAGCACGTCTTTGTCTTGACTGCCATCTGATGGACCCCTATATTGTTGTAGTAGCGATGCCCAGTATGGATTGGATGGAGGTAAAGGTGACGACAAGCGTAAAGGTTTACTCGTACTTTGAGCCTGCACGATGGAAAAAACCCCTTCACCACAACTCTTGCCTTGTACTTGTTGATAGTACCATCCTGCTTGAACTTTTTCCAAAGTACCAACTTTGACCCCACCACGTACGCGTTTGGGGGTCTGTCCACCAGAACCCATGTTCCGTTCTCTTCAATGGATGCGAGTTTGCCATCCACTGCTTTCTTCCATTTTGCCACAATGGCATGTTCATAACCTCCGTTACAGTCATGGGCT